>JAHREE010000375.1:3194582-3324616 GCA_033628505.1 Tringa tobata
CTCCTCTCCTCTCCTCTCCTCTCCTCTCCTCTCCTCTCCTCTTTTTTCTTTCAAATATTCTTACTAATCAAAACTATTAAGTTAAATGCAGAGCCAAACTCTCTTTTATCTGTGCTTACCCAAATTTCAGAAAAAATAAAGTATAATAGAACAGATGTTAGCTGGAGGGGAGCTACAGATTCACTGCTTTGTAGCACTAGATCTCTGTTACTTACAGGGAAGAAGGATTATTTCTGGAGAAGTGCAGGAAGGAGATTTCAGTTTTCCACATACATTTAACTTTATTTTTGTTACTATTTTAAAATGATCCTTCAGTTCTAACTTCAGGGGTGAAAAAAAACAAAAGAGTTAACAAAGGATGTTCTTTCAAAGCCCTACCCTTCAGTCCCAGGCATTCATATCATACCAAAGTGCATTGAGTGAGATTTGTTGAACTTGAGCCTGCTGAAATGAGGTGTCTCACCCATAACAGTTATTTAAGTTCAGTATAAATGAACCCATTCAGAAGGCATTCATCTCAACTACCTTAGACTTTTCCTTAGAATAGGACAGGATTTCCCTTAAAATGTATCTCTTTTTCCCCATTAACTACTGAGGAAGCCCAGACAGCTAACTACACTCCCAGGTGGTGTAAAACTGCCTGTGATGAATTCTGTATGTATCTGTTTGTAAGTTCATTTAGGCTTAAACTACTGTTATTCTTTGGGTAAATGTGGTGGAAAGTGATAATGTTTATAGCAGAAACACGTATGATCCTATAAACAGTTTTCACAGGCAACTGAGTGACAAAGTTAGGCTAGGGAGTTCGTTGATAGGAAAAGCAGTTCATTACATTTGTTTCAGTTCTTGTAATATTGTTAAAAAAGAAAAGGAGAATTGGAATGTCACAGCACAAAACAGGCAATGTGAAATGACTAACTTTCATTATCACATTTTAATTTGGTTTTTCTTCCACAAGGGTTTGAAAACCCTTTGAGAAGCAAATTTCTGGCTGCTAACAGTTCAGAGATGTCACTGTGAGAAAAGGTAGGTGTGAACCAGCTAGAACACTGTAATCTTCTCAGATGCCATACAAAACTCAAAGAAGAACTTGAGAAGGTCTGTGGTCTTTATTTGTCTTTTTAAAACATTTTCTTCTTTAAATTCTTGTTTAAAATTCTCTTGTTTAAACTCTTACCTTTCTAATTTTGACTGTGAACATGAAAAAGTTCTGCAAACTCAGATGATAAGCAGGTCTTGCTCCTTTGTTGCCTAACTGGACATAAGGCATCTGATGTTTTTATTACGTAGTCACTGGCTACACAATATCTACCCCAGTTTTGGAGGCCAAAGACATTTCAGTATGTTGAGAAGAATCTGAAAATTTGAGCATATAGGTGCAGCCGGTGCCAATGCAAACTCCTAACCTTTAGAGGCTTGTCACCTTACGCTTAACATGACCTGCAATATAACCAAGTGGGTCGAGCTCTACTGTAAGAAACACGAGGTATTTGTCTCAAGTGTTGGCATAGGGACACAAGTCAATTAGACCACAGATTAGGACACAGAGAGAAGAGTTTCAGGATTAGAAAGGGGCTCAAAAAAAAGTACAGAAGAGAAAAGCAGCTGGGTCCGATTTTGGAAGGTTATTTTTCTGCTTTACATACAATATTTCATGACTGTCTGTCCCCAAGACATACAGCTGGTACTTTGGACTGCAGTAACACTTTCAACAATAGCTTATTAAATTGAAATATTTTGGAATCTAGGTTTGTATAGTGTGGCAGGTATCTGAATCTCCACATTATCACTTTGAGAGCCTTAACAATTAACAACCATTATTACTTAGGGAGTCAAAATGTAGTAGTCCTTTTTACTAAATATTTATTACTTCCAATTCACTTGCATTTTCATTATGCTGTTATGTTTCCTCTCAGGAGATGGGTATGAAATAACCATATTTAATTACCTCTATTTAAATATCCATTAAAAAGGAAAAGCTATTACAAAAAATGTATGTTGTTGCAATTATGGAAGTGACCTCAGAAATAAGGTGCATAATTCTGGTCTCCTGCTGGAAAAATTGAACTAGGGGGACTTGCTTAGTAGGGATGTTTTTTACATTACTTAATTAATCTATGCAGCCTGCTCCTTGGAAACATGTATGAAAAACAGTCTTTTCTACAAACTGATGTTGATTTTAACTTTTCTGGATAACCCTTATTGAGGCTTTTACCATTGCAGGCACCAGCCGAAAATCCCAAAAGCATCCACTCTCAACTAAAGCCACAAAAAAGCTCTCAATTCAGATACTAAGAATCATTAAAGGAAAACAATGGAGGAAATTCAGAGCCGAGTTAGAAACTGTCAGCCCAGCAGCACACGCTGATGCAAGAGCTATTTTCAAAGAGTCCCTGCCCACAGAGCAGTATGAGGTGTTCAGATAGAAGAGCAGAACTTTTATGCCAGTCTGTGGTTCTCACGCTGTCATAACACAGGATAGATGGAGATGTAAGGCCAGTACTCCTTAAAGATACCTTGCAGTCCCTGAAAGGGTTTTAAATATATGATGGATTTTTTCAAATGCACCTTTGAAACAACAGGTTTTTGTGGGTTTTTTTAAATCCAAATGTAGATGGTACAGAGCAACCTCGACCTGTGGCACAAAAACAGGGAGTCCCACATATGCAGTGACTTGGTGTCTCTATCCTGGAAATGAAAGCAGTGGCAGAACCACCAATTATGAATCTAAGTCACTGCTACAAAGGCACAAAGCAGATTGTTGGATGGTGTAGGATGAGCTGGAAAAGGATATGGAGAAGAGAGAAGCAGAAAGGAAGCAGAAGATCTATCCACCTGATTGCAAGCAGTCAGGTGAAATCTTAGGAACTTTCCCCATGCTTTATTTTGCTTATAGAGACACCTACAAGTATCAAATTAGAATTAGGAGACAAACTTTGACCAATGTTATCTGATTATTTTTTCTCCCTTCCTCCCATAACTGGCAAATGAAAAATTTAGAAGTTGGATTTCCAACACAGAGGGGAACTGGGAATAAGGGGAGGCAGGCATGGCTATTTCTTGGATCATTAACTATATTCTGAATTTTAACTCGGAATCGAGTTTTTACAGCAGTGATTAAAAGAGGTTTATAAAATAGAAATTATGGAAGTAACTGAAGTGAAACAAGAGTCAGAAAGAACCACTAAAGCATTACTTGAACACTATGGAATGAAGCAGTCCTTGGAAACCTGGCACCATGAAAATCTCTCTCTCTCTTTATGTGGTATTTAATTTGGGATTGGCAGTTGTGTTACCTTCCTGGACGCTTTCCATTAAACATGACAGTTTTCCTCTGCAAATATCATTTCAAATCCACTGCCTCATCCTTTGCTAAATAAAAAGGCTGTAAAATGACTAATACAAAAGCATAAATGCAGCATTACAATTGCTCAGTATGAAACTTTTACATTGTATGATATTATGGAAGAATGAAATGGCCTTAGTGCCTGCTGAAGGAAGTGGGCATACTATGACAGGCTGAAAGCTCAGGCCTTAGTAATTAGACACTATTAATTTAATTTTAAAATGAAGATCCACTCCTAATTCAGCATTACCTAGCTCACTTCTCCGGGGTTGATATAGAGTGATCTCTGTAGCTAAAGCAGGTTTCCAAAACAACTTCATTTGCAAATTGACCTCTATTTGGAACGGATCCCCCAAGCCAAATATAGTATCATGCACCTCATTAAACCACAATAAACAAATGTGCAAGTAATGATGAGCTTGACTTCATCCCACAAAAAGCAGGGCAATTCAGAGTTAATCATGCCACCCTTAGTTTGCAATTTACAGTAAACACTGAGGAAGTGAACACACAGCACTTGGTAGCAAAGATCCTGCAATGACAGAAGCACAATGGAGTAAATTAAAGATGGAGATGAACGTAATTATGGTTCTAAAGTGTCTGCCAGGAAGGATGCAATGCAGCTGACTTCATGTAAAACAGTTTACAGTGTGCGGTTTGATTACAAAGTGCATTGGGTCGTTTTAGAGCAGGGAGATCACATTACATGATAGCACTCCATTATGGATTATGAGGATGGTTTCCTCACTGGACCACTATGCTGTATGCTAGTTTCATTGTGTACGGTGTGGTCTGTTCCCCTTTGTGTGCTGCACGTCCTGCATTTGGTCAGGAACCCAGCTAGGAATATCCTGCAGCCATGCCAAGGCTTGGATTTCCTTCTATTTGTGCAGAAGCCCACCCTGTCAACTTCAGCAGAGGCCGTGCGGTTTAATGCTAATCAGGTTGCCCAGAGTCGGATACTTGGTATTAACAGGTAATATCCAATAAGGCCCAGGGACAGGCTATTGAAAACTATTTCATGCTTACAGATCATTGGACTTGAGAGGAAAGAAAGAGATTTTTTGGTCTGCAAAGAAACATGACACCATTTTATACACCAGCTGAGATGACATGGACTGCTGCAAGACTGAGCATGTGTACACAATTATAGGAGCATGTGTGTCCTGTTTCTGGAGCAGGCCATGAAATCTCATTTATTGATAACACAGCAACGGCAACACAGGAAGGGAGCTCTCATGCACCTTGCTGTCTGCTGCTGCATAAATAGAGAGAGATGGAAACAAGACATCATGTTGTATTTTTGTGCTCTGGGCATCGCAGGGGATGGGGGAAAATACAATCTGAATGTACAACAGTAGCGTCCCAAATGCTCATGCACATCAAAACTGAATCCCTCTTGTGCATGTATAATAACATGATTTCCAGCCATGCATTTTGCAACAGTAAGTGCCTGCCTGTTGGTGAATGGAACTGAAATAATGACTCTGATTATAATTCATACACCCCAGATTTCCACTCTAACTCTCCTGTGAATATATTTTTAGTATAAATATGCATACTCCGATGTTGATTTAGTAAACAGCAGTCATTTTCCATCTCAAGTGAATGAATGTAAAGCACTCATATTCAAAATTAGAGGTCCGTGCTGCGTACTTGGAGATACACAACACTGCAAATTCCAACAGACACAGACCTTCAGTCCATGAACCTTATACGACCAGAAACTAAGCCCTCTGCAGATGGCCATGAAAAGGTTCACATGCCAGACTGACAAAAATCAATAGGCAGTCTACTGCTGGTTAAAATCAGAAAAAAAAGAGAAGGTAATGAGAAAAAAGATCCTTAAACCTTTAAAAATGCCTGGGATTAGATTAAGAAATTCAATATGTGTGCGTGGATTACAAGGACAAGATAAACAGTTAAAACCTATCCATTTCTGTCAACTGATATAAGCGCATGCACAGAGGGTTTTGCACCAGGGTTCAACTATGTGTGTCATCACACAGACCAAAGCTTAAGCCAGAACAATTTCCTTGTGGGAAGCAAAAGGACATGACTATATGGTAAGGTTAGTGAAAGGAGGAGACAAGCATGGAAATTAGAGAGAACCAGGTAAGAAAGCCATGGGAGAACAGAGAGGCATGGAAACCAGTGGGGAAAAAAGCTGCTTGAAGTTTCAAGCAAACTCACGCAGGCAGCCTGTGCTCTGACACAGACACCTCTGACAGCACTGACACTGACAGAATATTAATCTTCCTCCCCCGTTCTCCTCCAAACAAAACTGTAGTTCACTGAGATAGCTCTGGCGTTCACATGAGTAGGCTTCTGCTGGTTTTGTTTTCCCTGCTTCTGCCAAAGCCACGTGGATAACATGGCTGAATTTCTTTGCATCTTTAGCTGCTTTTGCAGAGACATTGGGTTTTTATATCATCCTATTGCTTCTGGCGCTCTTGGTATGTGACCACGAAGTAGCTCTCTCTAGGCCTGGCCAGGAAACAACAATTCCATCATGTGGAAAGTGTCAGGATTGGGTAATTTACATTTTACTCTGGTGCAGAATAAGATGCTTTTTTTTTTTTGCTTTTTTTTTTAATAAGAACAAAACACCCCATCCCATCTTGGCCAGATAACTTGGTGATGAGGGCACGCGGCAGAGATGGGGGAGACTGAGGTTCAATTCCCTGATCCAAACCAGACAGAGCAGGGAGTTGAGACCTGGCTTGCTGTTATCCCAATGGAGTACCCTAATCTCTGACACTAGAGAGTCAGGTTCAATTCCCTGCTCTGTCTGGTTTGGATCAGGGATTTGAACCGAGGTCCTTTCCTCTTTAGCCAAGTGCTCTAATCATCGAGCTATTGTGTGTCCACAGAAGGGTTCCTTTTGTTGTGAGCAAACTCTTCAGAACAAAGAGAGTGTCTGAAACCACTTTTATTGCTACATTAAAACATTTTCTTCAGCAAAATAGCAATAGTGTCAAACTGGACGGCATGTTCTTTAAGTTAAGGCTTAATCCTGCAAAGTGTACAGAAATGCAACCAACATCTTCCAAACAGTCTGGCAAGTAGCTCAACAGAGTACTCTCGCTAGATCAAATGAATTCATGAGCTTAAAGAAAACCATGGGCTTCAGTGCTTTGCTGGATGAAGGCCACTGCACTTTGCACAGTGATGACTCAAATTCTCAGTAAATAAGTTTTTTGCCTTGCGTGTTTTGGACTCAAGGCTTTCTGCCTTACCAAACAACAGAGTTGTGGGAACTGATACGGAAGCAGCACTTCATCATTCTGCCATAATATAAGCCACTGTTTAAATTTTTTTTCAGCAGTGCAGATACACAAGAGGAGCCTCTTGTTTGGTATAGGAACTCATTGAGTCTGTCGGATTTTGTTTTCTAACTTTAAATTCATTCTATTTAAAATTGAGTATTTAACATTTCTATTATTCAAGATAAATGTTTCACTTAGGAGACATAAAGAGGGTTGACATACAACTTCCACTGGGATAAAGTTGAATTCAGAGCACAGTGAAAAAACATAGGGGAACTGGAGGGAATCAAACATTTAGACATCATGGGAAAGGGCAAAAAAAGAAGGAAAGATCATTCATAGGGGCAACAAAAAGCATAGGGCACTTCAGTGGTTCTATCTCAATTTTACAGTCATATTTGTAGTCACAACGCAAAGTACAGGCTTCATTTCAGTCACCTTTTTTCTTTTCATGAAAAAGGTTTCACTCGATTATCTAAATTGTAAATGGAAAGGGGACTCAGGGTTCTCACACAATTACTCCAAAAACATCATCAGACTTTATGCTTAGTGACATGACTTCATAAAGCACTTAGGATTTCCTGTAATATTAAGTGTATCTTTGCTTGTTCTGATGCCTGTGATCTGCTGGAGCAGAATCAATACAATCTATGAATTTCATGGATATATACAGTCAGAAACATCTATCAAGACAAAGGGAGACGATAGGAGTTCCAAGCTCAAGTGTTACAGTAATTTTTTAGTGACCTTTAGTTTTTCTGGTTTATGTTTTTTTCTGCATGAAAAGGATCACTTCTCTCAAGTATTTGAGAGATTCCATTAATGCTGCTGATGTGTTTTGAAATGGTTACTAGGAAACACAGCAAAAGAATATAATTGCCTAGCCATCAAAGTATGTCTTAAGAATAAATTGCTCTTATTTTATGACAGGCATTTATCTGTAGACTCTACTGAAAATATAATGAGTATAGAATGTCCTCACTTTATCTGTCATGTGTTACAGCATTCTGCTTTATCTGTAAACAAAGATAAAACACAAAGAAGGCAACTGGGGGGTAGGAGAATTAATCTTTTGCTGCTGAAGAAAGGAGTTCAAATTTTGGTTTCATTACAAGAAAATCAACCTAATTAATGCCTACTTGTCTCCAAATTACAAATCTTACTAAGGGTAAGTGCTGAAGCTAAACAACTGAGAAAGAAAAAAAAATCTGTGATGGGAAACTTGACTTGAGCCTATGCACAGGGTATGAATCCTTACTTTAATATAAAACACACTTGTAAATAAATACTTAAAAAAATAAATTTATTCCTCAGTATTAGGACTGATAAAGTGCCTAATTAAGAGTGCCATCTGAGATATAAGGCATACCAGGTACCCTTCTTTTTCTGCACAGTTGAACAGTTTCTGAAACTCATTGTGGAAGGAGGAAAAACTTCAGCATCAAGACATTCACTGTACCCTACAATGAGCTCACTTTCTGTATATCAGCCATATCTTCCTGAATTAAGAAAACATCATAGCGTTACAGTTAGAGTAAGATCCAGTGGGTCTAATGTGTTGTTTTTTTCACCCTCCCTCTAGAAGACCAGGTTGATTTGGAACGAGGAGTCCAGGTTTAATAGACTCATTCAGGTAAACATTTTTATGATAAGAAATGCATGCCTCTTCTCTCACATAAACCAGATTTTTCTGACCTGCTTCCCAGGGCGAATTTGCTTGGGTGGATTGTAAAGAATCAGAGCAGTGTGTATCTCTTCACATTCCTCCTTTCCCCTAAGCCCTCCACACGAAGCAACTATCAAGTGAAGCCTGCCCACAAGATACCCCACAGCCAGATATGAACGAGAGCTAGCAACAACAAAGCATTCACCCAAATGCTTAGCTAGGTCTCCAAGCTTAAAGCTCAAGCAGCTGAGGAATTNTAAGCCCTCCACACGAAGCAACTATCAAGTGAAGCCTGCCCACAAGATACCCCACAGCCAGATATGAACGAGAGCTAGCAACAACAAAGCATTCACCCAAATGCTTAGCTAGGTCTCCAAGCTTAAAGCTCAAGCAGCTGAGGAATTTGACAAAACAAGGTTTCACTGTAGAATAAACCATAAAGTTTTCACTCTCCCAGAAGAGTCCTGCTTTCCCAAATAACCCTAGTTTCACCAAGCCACCTGCCTATGTCAGGGAAATTAATGAAAGTCAAAAGTAAAAACAACTCGCAATGAACAGTGAGCCCTGTTTTTCTAAACACTGGAAATGCCAGCAGCACAGCAACTTCCCTTCTTTCTTACCAAGCCATACAGGGACGTGTAAATTAAAGCTTGACTCCTGGACCTTGCATGTCCAGCCGCTGCACTGCACATTAATCTTTTTCCTTGATTCAAGTGCCAAATTTGCAATAAGGTTGTGTGATCCATGCCTTGAACCACAAGCCTGGCTCCAAGAAAACTGTGCCCCCTGTTAGTATAGGGGTCAAAATACCTGTCTTTAGAAATCGATTTTTATAGGAACTTCAAATGAATGATTTTTTGTAATACCTATTGGATTAAACTTTTCCTATTGACAAACACATCTACTGAACAAAATATGCACACCTCATAGAATTAATGAAATGGGCTTGTAAACATGTGATAGACAGATGTTGTGGCTCTGTTTGCCTTGATTTTGTTAATCAAGAAGCAAGAACAAGAGAAAAACAAACGCAGCAGACAAAGGATGAAATCAGAATTGTGTCAAAGAAAGTGGACAGTCAAAAGAGGGAATGTGATTTCAAACATTTCATAACAGATTGGCATTTTAGTGTTTGCAAAAAATTAAACAGCTCAACTTGCAATAGCAGAGCACTGGAGTTTTACGAAAAAAGTAGTAACATTTAAAGTAATTCAGGAAATAAAGTCTTTTTTTTAATTTTATTTTATAAGAGAGACTATCTTCCTTTGATTCAGCAGGAACCACACTAAGTCAGGGAAACATACTTCCTTTCAAAATCTGACATCGGGATTGTATAATCTAATATGAATTATTTTTATCCATGACTTTGGTTCAAATCGATATGGCAATGTCAGTGACATCTAGAGCATGAATTCTCTGTAGGTGCTGTTTACATAGTTTAGATAATCCCAGCCCCTACGACCCAGCTGGTGTTCTAATTACACTGAAGTATGCTTTGCACAAGAAGATAGGAAAACTTGGATTCTACTAAACAATTAAGGAGGAACAGATATATTTACCAAAAGTTCTTAACTAAATAAGCGTCCTGACTTGCCAGGGCAAAAAAATTCATACTCTACCCAGAAAGTACTCCTTTGAAATATATACAGCATAAGACACATTAGTCATATTTTTTAAGAAACAATCTTCCTGCTTTTCTAAGAGAAAAGATGTTGAGACACAGTTGTAAGGGCTGGAACGTTCAATTTTCTCTCATGAAAAAATTCTCTCTCATCATATTAATTTTCATATTGAGCTGGATTCAATACATTCATAAGTAGAACCTGTTTAAGACCCTTTCATAGGAGGGTGAGTTGAAAGGCATAAGAGGATCCCTGTGTGTACACATGTGCATGTTAGTATAAAAACAGATTTAAATTTAGGGTTGTGTAAGATATCCTATAAAAGCTTTTCATCTGCATAAATCAGAAACACATTATTTCTGTTGTGAAATTACAAGCGCACATCAACCCAAACAAACACTGGTAGAAACTATACCCCAATGCACCTTCACCAACCCTGTACAAGCATGTTATATAGGGAAAAAAGAATTCAAAACAGTCTTATATAAATATTTTAGAGAGTTTTAAAACATTTTATTAGGATTTTTTTTGTATCCTTCCAGCTCTTTCTTTGATACTATGAATTCAGCTACATAGATCTCAGAGGGAGATAAAAAATTCTAATAAAATATTCTAATTCTAAAATTCTAATTTAATAACTTAAAATTTACTTTCTGCATTCAAAGCCTGATCAAGTACTAGATATATTTAAACATTTCCAAGGCTGGACGTATGTGCTACATATCATCATGGAAAACCAGGAATCTCCTCTATGCAGTGGTTCAGAGATCTTGTTTCATTTTAATATCACATCTCTGACTTGAAACTAAGGGGATGGAAATCTCTAGCATACATGAAGGAGTAATTCTTTTTATTCACCGGTGACTATTTAGATGCACACATATACACAAACATACACAAATAATGGAGCTATTTATGATGCATTCATCCTGAAATGTTGAATATGAGAGACACATAGGAAGTGAGATTGTAGAACTGACTACCAAATGCAATTTATGTGTTAAATCCAAAATGCAGTATATTCTCTTCACCACCATATATATATATAGTATATACAATACAGATAACTACATAGTTGAATATGGCAGTCAATAGCTATGTCTAGATTTTGGTTTTCTCTTCAGAGAGCTAGCTAAGTTTTTCAGACTAACTAAGTTTTTCAGCTAAGTTTTACTGCCCAGCTCTAGTAAACATTTTCTGTTATAACTGTGGACAACTACAAAACCTNCACAAATAATGGAGCTATTTATGATGCATTCATCCTGAAATGTTGAAAATGAGAGACACATAGGAAGTGAGATTGTAGAACTGACTACCAAATGCAATTTATGTGTTAAATCCAAAATGCAGTATATTCTCTTCACCACCATATATATATATAGTATATACAATACAGATAACTACATAGTTGAATATGGCAGTCAATAGCTATGTCTAGATTTTGGTTTTCTCTTCAGAGAGCTAGCTAAGTTTTTCAGACTAACTAAGTTTTTCAGCTAAGTTTTACTGCCCAGCTCTAGTAAACATTTTCTGTTATAACTGTGGACAACTACAAAACCTAGGAACTCCTTGTTTATCACTACTTTTCCCAATTATAAAGTTCACAGCACAGAAGGGTCTGTAGTGATGAGTAAGTCATAAAAACAGCTGATGAATATTCACTCTCATTCTTATATTAATTTGATTCAAAAACCTTTGCTTTGCATTTAACTGTTTTCCAAAGCTAATTTCAACTTGTATCACTACCAGCAAATCCGCATTATGTACTCAAAGAACTCAAAATTCAGATTCATAAGGATGGATTCTGTAACTCTCCAGGCCAGGAAATTGGAATAGTACCCTGGGATTGAAAATGCTGACTTTCAACAGGTTTTGGGTACTGGCATCTCATTTAGCAATCAGAGACTATATAGCATGTAGAATATCAAGGGTTATGGAACCAACTTAAACCTTCATCCTACATACACTTATGCCTGCACTTAACTTTACAACCACATGTACAGGGATTAATCACAAAAAGAACGAGGGTAAGCATTTGCAGAATCAGGGTTCAGGAGGTCATGAATTGTATTTTAGGAACATTTACAATGAATTGATTATGGATGACTACCAGAGCAAGTGGCTTTATCAGAAGACTTTTCTAGATAGCAAACAAATTCAAGAACTTCACAAGCGTGAAGGGCAACATTTTTTAATAATTTATTTCCCAAAATTGTTCATGTATTTTTACCATATGCTAGCATTAGGAATCTATGAACAGTAGCATTCCTGCTGAGCTAAAGAGAAGCAAATTTCTGAATCTTGTGAAGTATTCTGAATCCTTTGAAAGAGCTCCCAGATGTTTGTATGGAGTAATTTCTTTTCCTCCTTGTGGGTTTTCAGTTGTGGAGGCCTACAAGTTGTATTGAATGTGAGGAATAACATCATGTATTTGAAAACCATTGAGATAGTCTCGTACACACTGTCATCTTTGTGAACAAAAATATTTGTTCTACATCTCTTCACTGAGCCCAGAGAAAGGCATTCTCTGCTGTCTAAATACCTGATGCAAAAAGAAACCTGGAGGAAAGCCAGCTGGCTTAAGCTCAGCCAGTGTGAAAAGGAGGTAACACATGTTGGCAGACTAAGGCACTTTGAGGAATTGGCAGGAACTTTCACTGCCTCTTCAGCTGATGGCATCTGTCCACCCATTGTCCAAGTGGCTTTGCAATCAGCTAGACTGTAAATTTTCCAGGCATCATCTTGTTATTCTTTCTTTGCACTGTGCCCAGAACACTGGGATCCAAAACTACACAACTATAAACTATTCAGATACAAACAATTAACCATACTAAGCACAGAGACTTCCCAAGCTCATCTCTGGTCCCAGGTTCTCCACATTAACAGTAACACGTATGCCATCCTCTATCTGCAGCTGGGCCAATGTTGCAGCACTTCCTTACCAAGACATAGCAAGTGTAGTCAAACATGTCTTTCATCCCACATGACTAAGGAGCACATAACCTGGCATTACCTTCGAACCTCAGCTGGAAGCTCTGCTTAATAGCGATACTTTACTTTCTAAAATAAAAACAACTTCAGCAAGAGCATGCAACACTGATTTTGTCTGTTACACTGGTGGCCAATTCCACTGGTCTTCCCATGTAAGCCATGCTAGTATCTAGAAAACATGAGCATCGAATATACTCTCTGATTGTCAGACAGCCACCTTCTCAAAAGTAAATGAACAGAAACATTAATGCAGCAGGCTAAAATCTAAATATTTCTTCAGGAAACTATACCTACTGATGTGAGATCAGATTATCAGCAGTTTTGACTTTATCTTGTCAATTTTCCTTGACAAGTGAGCTAAACTCATTGCTTGACACTTTCAGACATTACCCGGCAGCCAAAAGTTATGTTATTTCTGTATTATACATTAACTTACTCAAAATATTAGGAAATGGGAAGTCTTGCACTGACTTAATTTTTCACAAGCCCTCACCTCATAACTCTGTCTGGATTTCAAAAAGTCACCATTTGATATAAAACAAAAATTACTAGAGTGGTTCATTATCAGTACATTATTTCCAAAGCTGCTGGGAACTGAAAATCCCACTGAATTCACTGGGAACTAAGTGCTTGGTTTATTTGAAAACTGGAACGCTTTTCCAAGTGACTAAATGCAAAGAATAAATGCCTAACCAGTGTTGTTCCCTCTTGAAAATATATCTGCAGATATATATTAATTCAGAAATGAAAATATTTCTTTTTCCCTGTCCACAGACTAAGCATGAGAGCTGTTTCTGCCAGATAATAAAGGAGAACTTGTATCCAAATATGAAAACACAACAAAGCAAGATACTGGTTTTGCAGGGAACAGCCTTACAAATCAATGACATGTTTTTATTCAGTTTATACTCTATCAGATTAAAAAGGAGAAGCCCCATACCATGTGTTTTAGAAGAAATAGTGTCTTATTATGCAACTCCCACTTACTGTCATGATAAGGTTCAGGTGTCATTTTTCATTATGATTACAGCCCTGGCAGACTAAGAGGTTTTTGCCTTTTCCTTTCAGTCTTATGAGTTTTTCCTGATGTCTTTCAGATTGCGAGATGATAATGATTGCAGGCATTCTGGCAGAAAACACTAGGTTTATTCTGCGTCAACCTTCCCCTCTTCCTGTGTTGTTTTTTCTATTCCTCACCCAAGAACTGCAACCCCGTTGCCTGAAGTTATTATGAGATATCTCTTTGATGTCTTCATTGTACCAGAAATTATCTCAAGATTTTTAAAATGCATTTCTTGAAGTTTAGTAACTTAGGAATACAGCACCAAATTTTGTTCAGTGAGGGCAAATATTTTAATCCCTTTTAGATTCCAATGTGATCAAAGTTTCACTCTGCTTATGCTACGATTTTATACTGGGCACAGACAATACCTCAGTATCTACAGTCATGTACTTACAAGCAGCAGTTTTAAAAGGGTCTGAGGTATTTTCATTGTAAACTTCAGACTTCTTTTAAAAGACAATCAGTATCCTGGCTTTTTTTTAATACTCAGAAATATTTTCCACAGAGCCCTTAGTCATTCCTCTCCCCCTCCCACTGACCCAATATCCACAGTGTAGGTAATATTCCAAATACTTGTCTTAAGTGAGATAAGGGAGTATCTGAAAAAATGCCATTTTTCAAACAGATGCTCTCATACCCTATTTGTATTGACAGACTCATCTCCCTACTAAAAGCACTTCAGAGTGGAACAGAGCAAGAAAAACTGTTGCTGCATGATCCAATCTCAGCTGAGTACCATCAACCACAGCAGAGACAAAGCCAGGCTGTATCTCATTGCTTGTGGAATACCACAGCTTTTCATTTTCATGACCTGTTCAGGTAAGATGGGAATTACATCATTTAACCTGAGCTATCAAAATATATGCAACTACTGATGTTAGTCATACTTGCTCCCTCTACAGTCAATGGAGACGGGCACTTCCAGAAAAAGATTCAACCTAAACCAGATGCCAGTGGGAAACAGAGATATAATTCTAGCATAAGGATCTGAATTCATTAAATATTTATATATCAAAATCTCTATTTTACTTTTGGATATTACAGAACTGACCATTTCCTTGAATGGGTAAGAATGAATGTTTTGTGGATTTTTGCCCCCCTCTTTGGTGTGATGACTTCAAGCATAAGATAGATTTTCCTACTCTGCCAAGCGTTGTAGGACTAGTAATGCACTTGGAGTATCATCCAGGAGGACTGTGTACTACATCTTCTTGTTAAAGGCTAATCTACCACTGCATTTCAAAGTCTGTCCAAACTTTCACTGTCTTGCACAACAGCATTTACTTTTAGGTAGCAGATTTGCTGGCTTGATGATTGTTAATGGGTGGGTTCCTTCATATAAGCAGTTCAGAGATATCCAAGCAAAATTACACCATGTAGAGGAAGAGAACTGTTAAATATAAGCACAGATTTATAGAGCAGTTAGAAACCTTTCAGTAAAAGACACCCAAAAAATTAGCCCTCTCTAAATCAGCTCTAAGTGATAATACTCATGATAATGAGATTGTTATCTATGATGCTGTTCTGTTTTTTTTTTTAAGAAAATGGAAAAAAAAAGGTGTTTATCCAAAGTTTTTTCATTGCGGGATTTAGAACACTGTATGTGTTAAACTGTGTATGGATTAAAATGTATAAATAAATTGAAGGAAGGAATAAAAATATCTTTCAGAAATTAATTTTTCAGCTTTAAATGTTTTATGGCAGAATAGGCTTAACAATTTCTTATTTCTCATTGGGGTGAATACAAGTATTTTAAATGCATATATATATGCATATATTTAATGTAAAAATATACATATATGTATATGCATTCATTCCAAAATAATAATTTCCCTAGTAAATAATGGAAAAAAGGGTCCATCTTTATCAGAATCAATAGTAAAATGATCAAGTGCAGGGGGCCAGCATTTGTCTTCATATTTACATCCTCATTGAGTGTAAACCAACACAGCTTCATGAGGGTCAGTGGAATTTTTCTGATGTCCATTTGAACTTAGAGTAGGCATTTCTGAGAGAAAGCATTCTCTCACTTAATAATTTTTTGGCTGAGAAGACAAAGAAACACAACCAGAAACTCATTTGGAGAGTGCTGCTGCAGAGACAGTGACTGCGCAGCTGCTGGGTGACAACCTCCTGGAAAGCCAGCTGGAAACAGGAGAAGCTTCTCCTTTTCTGGGCACATGTCCCCTGGAGGTATCCCACTGCAGGGACTTTCTCAGCTCCCACTGAGAACAGGACCCAATGGCACAGAGCAGCACAGCGGGCAAGGCTGCTGTACTTAATGAGGGATTTGGCTGGAAAAGGACGACAGCAACAAGTGAGGTGAGAAACAAAATTTATATTCTTTGGCATAGCCTCCAGCATTTTTTTTTAATGCTGAGAAGCAAATGAAGTCAGTGTTTATTACTCCTAATATAGCCCTTTAAAACAAACATAAAATTATAGGTTAATATTAAATAGTGCAATGAATGAAATGCTATTGCTGAGCCAGTAGCATCACCTTCAGTTAGCCAGCTTTTCTCTTTTGCTAGTTGTGACACAGCTGTGTCTTTCACTGGTGATTTACTAGTAGCTCAAATGTTTTCATGGTAATTTTTTTAAGTTACAGCACCTTTTAAGTTATGTACTTGAGCACATTATATTTTTTTTGTTTCAGATATTAATATTTCTGCTTTAGGTCGGGGGATGATATTGATTTGTTAAGAAATTACTACAAATTGAGGTAAAAATAAAGCAATACGAAGAACTGTGGCCATACCATTAGTAGTTAAAGACAGGATGGGCAAATGGACAGAAGAGGGTGTGCAGGAAATCAATGTCATCTGCAGAGCCTTGAAAACTAACTTACAGGCCTTCCTTCCTCTGGACCAAAACTGCCTGCTAGAAGACTACTATATAATCATGTCACCAGACAATAGGGTAGTAATATTGAAGCTACTCAATCCAAAAGCCCAAGCAAATGGCTGTAGGTTAAAGAGACAGAGTCCTCTTGGGGGCTGGCCTGCTCTGAAGCCATGGTAGCGTCTTCAGGATTTACTCCTGCAGACCTCCCTCGCTATACGGAGGTTTCGCCAGAAGACCTGTGCGGTCATGAGAAGTACTGCCTTAGCTCGATGTCCTCCTCGGGCCACCGCGACTCAGTACTTCACATAAGGCCACCAGCACAGGGTAATTGCAGCAGACTGAAATACGTGGAAAGAGGCATTCACCGAGTTGTCA
Source organism: Tringa tobata (assembly GCA_033628505.1). Classification (NCBI taxonomy): domain Eukaryota; kingdom Metazoa; phylum Chordata; class Aves; order Charadriiformes; family Scolopacidae; genus Tringa; species Tringa tobata. The sequence continues at coordinate 3,211,759 of JAHREE010000375.1, forward strand.
CTAACCTGTATGAAGCCTTCAGTATTGCAAAGGCATCCAGCTGCTCAAGATAGCAGAGGGCTGGAAAGTCAGGCTTTCCCCTGCAGCCCCATACGTTAGAGAATATAGCTACTGCTTTGGAAGGGGAAGCAGCCATTCCTCTGCCTCCCCCAGCACTAGAGGGCTGAGGAGGAGCAAGTCTGGTCCTCCAGCACCTCTCAGCATCTCTCTGTTGAGCCTCACCTCTCCCATCCTCCCAGCAGTCCCCCTCCTTCACCCTTGCCGCGCAGCTATACAGTTCTGCCATTGCTGCCATGAAGGTTCACACCGGCCTTGCACTGACATTTCCTGGTCATAGTTCAAACACTTAACTACGCTGGTCTGCTCCGTATAGAGCCTTTTTGCCAAGTATTTCCTGATAAATAAAGTAGTAAAGGGCTCAGGGCAATAGTTAGAGGCTCGTTCAAAACAGCTAGCACCTTCAAATGGTTGGTTGGCAACTCAGAGCTTTAAGATTCAACATCAGGGATATTTTAAATATTAGGTCATCCAGCCAAAAAGCTGGTTACATCATTAAAATATACTCCTTTTAAATCACAGCTCAGTGGAGAAAGTTACATGCCAATTGACCTAACAATTTTAAGCTCATGGGAAGGCAGACATATGTATGTAATCTGTATTATGATCAGAAATACTCAATTACTTAATTGATACTTTTAAAAACAAGCAAAATTTTAGTCATTTGAACATTTAAGAACATGTAGTAAGGTAAGATCATTTTCTACTCAGTGCCAGTACTGAGCTCCACAGAGGAAGCAAAGAACTCAGTGAAACTGCAGTAAGAAAGGTTAGGTAGACCAGTGGTGGTACCTCAGCATTTTAGCTAGGAAATAGTTTGGTACCTTATGAAATCTCATGAGAAATTGTAATGGATCATACCTCAAAAGGAAAGGCACTTAAGCCTCTATTATTTTCTTTGAAGTAAGACATTTTGTATGATGGTTGTTTGGTTGTGGGTCTTGCATCATTGTGGTTTGACCGTTTCTGATTATTTCTCTTTAACTTTGGAAAAAGATGAACTGCCAACAACCAAAAGCAAACTGTACTTATCCACACATAATTCACCCATAACTTAAATCATGAGTTTTGCTCCACAAAATATAAATGGTTCAGGGTCAGTGCTAGAATATGCCACCAGAAACACAATGAATATAAACCACTACAATAGGAAGAAAATTGGGCAGTTAGAATACTTTTGTTACACTTAAGTAGCACCAATGTGAAATAAACAAATAAGTTAAACAGCTCTCATGCATGACTGCAAGGAGAAAATATCAACAGCTTGAATGGCAGGGTTAAACTAAACTTATGAAGATCGATAAGACAAAACAATAGCCGAGAACAGAGTCACTAGTAAGCTGTGAAAGCAGAAAACAATTGGTAGTTCAACACACCATATTTAAGGAGGAGTTTTAAGGGAATCTTTTTGTTATTAAATAAGTTGATTGACTATACAAGGGACATGCATCAAGACATTTCAGTTAAGCAATATTTTAACATTCTTAGCCTCACGTAAACTGTAGACCATCACAGCGACCAACAGAGTTTAGGCCCTAGATGGAAAGCATTGGGTTTTGGTTTGGGGTTGCAGGAGGAGAGGGAACTGGTCTATACTCTTGTCCAAACTGAGAATTCGAAATATGTCCCACAGAGGCTGAGCAAAGATATCATTTTTTCTAATTTCAGTCCTTCTTGTGTCACTGAATAAACCCCAGATATTAAAAATGGCAATCTTTCAGATGGTTATTAACAGTGCTATCAAAACCCCAAAATACTCATCTCTTTGGAGAAATGCTCTAGGATCAAAAACTGTAATGAGAAGCATCTGAAGTGTGGCTTTTCAGAGAGCTGCAGGATTTCCAGGAAGGACAAAAATAAGAGTGAAATGTTGATCTTATTTCACCAGTAGAAATCTGCAGTAACTTCAATGCAATTGATGCATTCTACTGGATTCCAGCTGGGTTAATTGAGATCAGCATCTCAGGAAAATGAAATAGTCAGCAGTGAAGAGCTATATTATTTTGAGAAAACAGAAAAGAGAGACTTTCAGGGCTTTTAGTAGATGGACCTACTGAATCTGCACATTCACCCGTCAGTAGATTGTATTACTGTTACAGTTTATAAGGCATTGTCATTTCTAAACTACAATTTCCCCTTCCAGATTATATTTTTCTGAAAGCAAGTCACACAACTATAGGAATCTCAAAAAACATACTGTGCTAAAGAAAACAAGAAACTTAAATAAAACAAAATTAAATGTATACAAAATCAATGGTCTGACTTAAAACCATAGAAACACAGTAAAGTCTGAAAATCCAGCTTGACATTGTGTGTCTCTCTCAAGCTTGTCTGCCTTTTACTCATTTGGATATTTTTTTTCTTCACAAAAGATAAGTGTACTTCTAATTAAAGAAAGTTGTGTGAGCAAAATCACATTTACCATAATACTTTTCAAATTTTTCCACTTACTTTACAAATTTCAGGTCTTGGTAATGAAAACTATATTACAGGAAAAATTCCCAGGTTAAGTTTGAATAAAAAGTCTTAAACAATATAGAGGATTATCCAAAGGTTATCCAGGCCTCACACACAGTGGAGCCTAAAGCAGAGCCTTCTTGCATTTGATGCATACTTTTTAAATAAGAAAAAGATTTGCCCTTGAGGCAAATTAGATGAGTGGTCTGGCACTGTCTCAATATTCGCTCATGTATGCTCTCTTACATATCCAAGTCCCTTTCTTCCAGGCTGCTTGGAGCAGAGATAAAGCTAGCTTTATGAACAGGTAGCTTATCCACTGTCTAAGGTGCTTGTCTCCAAAGTGGGGTGCATGTACACTGCGGGGGGCACAAGATAATCAATTCAAGTGCAGGAAAAAAAATAGTTTTTTTTTTTTTACTATTACTGAATAAAATAAAAAAATTAAATTGTGTTTATTTAATCTTTATTTCATCCCTTTTGATTTCTATATTTGGGTATGTTTTACAATGTACTTCATACATTAGTACAATAGTACATCTATATAGTTTATAAATAAATACACATCTATTGAGGGTGCGTACTGAAAAATATTTTACTGATTATTAAAAAACAGTGAATACATCTAATGCTTGAAAATACCTTCAGCAATAGACCCAGCCTGAAAAAATACTGTTCCGGGAACTGATATTTCTTCAGCTTGGCTGAATTTGACCTAAAATCATTACTCATGATTTTACGAAAATGCAGAGGCACCTACACCTCATTCCATTATAGTATAGTTTTAGTTTAACTAGCCTTCATGTTATGTCCTTTTAAATGCTCTTGACCAGCTTCTGTAGAAAACTGATTTTCTGTTTAACACACCAGTTATCCAAAAGTCTGAAATAAACCACTCAAGACTCTACAAAATATGCTGGTTTATCATATGTTTTGCTGTATAACACAGAGGAGAATAAAAGGTCAAAATATGAATGTTTGAAAAATTTGACTCTGAGAAAAATAAAAACCCGTTCTGTTTCACCAGTATGTGACATTCTCTAAACTCCTTTTTGGGTTCATTTTCATTATCTTGGAATAACTAGTTTCTGAGAAGGATCAAAACCACAAGTAACCTCAGAAAAATGCTTTGGCTTTAAAGAAAGGACTAGAAATATAATAGGAAGAATTATTATTATATAACTTCCAGCCCAATCTAACAGATACAGGTGGCTTGGATTGTTCTTACAAACATTAGATTAGCCTTCAATTTCAGATGCTTTATATTAAGTTACCCTTAGGATGTGAGGATACATTCTTAGCTCACTTTAAATCAGTGGGAATTTTGCCACAGACTCCAAGGGGCCCTCACTTTCTACAATTTTGCCTTAACAAGGTATCAGTGTTTGCCAAAAACTGCATCTTGATTTATTTGCAAATTATTGCTAAAAATATTTGGCTGTACATGTAATGGGTTCAAATTTTCAGGTGGTATAAATCAGCATAGCTGCAGAACTATGCCAATTTAAGCCACCTGAGGATGTACCAGTGGGTTTTATCCTATTTAAGATCATTCACATTAGTAAAGTAATTGTTTTAAAATCTTTCTGGTTTTACACGGCAGGTGGTCACAGTGGTTTCACCCAGGGCTACTGCTTTTTTGTGGGTATAAGCTGCAAACCACGCAAACCCATCCTTTCAAAAATGTATTATTCCTTGAAAGTAAGTACACATATAACCTACATTTTTTTATTCAGTCCTGGCACGACTCAGCAATCAGATGCTGTATTAAATTTAGACAACACAAATGCAAACGCGCCTTTGCAATGTTGCTTTGCAATAGAGAAACTTTGAGCAACAGCGGTTCACTTCTACTAAAAAGTTGATTCACATTAGCCATTTGTGCAATTTTACATGTTACTTGCTAACAACTAGTCACACCTGTGCAAGATCCTCTTTCAACTTCCTTTTTTCAAAAAACTATGTAAAGTGAACCCAATTAATTTTTACTTGATGTAGTATTTGTAGCATAAGAGAAAAATTTGCCAGCTGAGGACTTGGGCATTTAATAGACCAGTTAAAACAGAGAAAGAGAAAGCCTTAAGCGAAAGAAAAATAATATATCTCAACACAACTGCAACTGTGAAGTAACCTCTTGTCCTTGTTACTTCTGTAGGCATGTATTTATCAGATGCTGCAGAATAGAAGAGGGAGGTGTTTCTAGTTGACCCATAAGTATTTATGAAATGATAGGAAATTTTGGTATTTTCCTTATTTTAAAATAATATAAAGCACTTGGAAGTCAAAGATTAAGCAACATAAGATTTTCATAAATAAAAATTTATGATAATTATGAGCTCACATTGATTCAGTGATTTGCTAGACTAAAGCTCACGTAATGCAAAATACCATAAAGTAGAAAAATAAGTCAAAAGACCATTGCCTAACTTAAAGAAAATTAATTTATCAGGTAGGAATTTACAGCATGGAAAGTTTCAGTTAATTGTCTCATTGATAAAGTGTCTTGACTTTGGATAAATCTTTATTACTGTACTGTATAAAAGCACTACCAATTTGGATAAGAAACAGATGTGTGAAAGCCTAAAACTCTTCACCTGCCCATCCTCCCTCCAAGATTCCAGCTAGCAAATGCTTCTTAAAAATTTTTAGCAAAAGGTAAAAATGACCATCAAGCGATATCTTTTTGTGCAAAACTTGTTTCTTCAGCTCTGCTATACTTTCTTCTAAGTGCAAGTACTTTTCACACAGAAAAAAAACACAAAGTCAAGTAATTTCCAAGTTTGTAACCATGCCAGTGCTGTTTGAAATAAACTTTTGAAGATGGCCAACTTTTGGGTTCTGGCGAGTACAGATTATAAAATATAGCATAGTTCAGGTTGGAAGGGACCTTTAAAGGTCAGCTCGTCCAACCCCCCTGCAATGAGCAGGGACATCTTCAACTAGATTGGATTCATCAGAGCCCCATCCAACCTGACCTTGAATGTTTCCAGGCATGGGGCATGTACCACCTCTCTGGGCAACCTGTTCCAGTGTTTCACACCCTCACTGTAAAAAATTTCTTCCTTATACCTATTCTGAATCTACCTTCTTGCAGTTTAAAACCATTACCCCTTGCCCTACTGCTCCAGGCCCTACTAGACAGCCTGCCCATGTCCTTCTTATAAGCCCCATCTAAGTACTGAAAGGCCACAAGAAGGTCCAAAATATTTGCCAAATTATCCCTGAAATACTTGTTAACTTTCCTGAAGTTACAACAGCAGTAACTCACTCCAGTAAGCAAGTACTGACTGATGAAGTGATGGATAAACATCAACAATCTGACTGTCAACAGAGGTGTATTTACCACTAAGTTTCACATATCTGAGTATTTATGTGATACACATGGTTCTTGCTGAACTCTGCGAGCAGCTAAACAGCAAAACTGCAAGTCACACACTCTCCATCCTTTTTTTTTTTTGTGAAGGAAGCGAAATGGAGACAATTTGCTAAGAGCTGTGAAATTCATGCTCCAAGGTGAATTGTTAATCAGTTTTTCGTCTTTTAGTGTATAAATATATGTTCAGCGTCTTAACTGATAAGCTATAATGTGGAGTGAGTACTTCATTCATTTGACCCTGTCTCCCACTATCTTTTTCATAAAGTAATTAAAATCTACCTAAAAAAACTAACTAGATTTTCTGCCCCACTATTAGTCCTTTAGGAGGCTGTTGTCTCACTGCTTTAATAGTTGGATATCATTTTACAGCTCCCAGATGAAATTCATTCAGGGTAGCTCATACCTATTTTTCTCGTGTCAGAATTGTCACAGAGGAAAACAGTTTCGCTTCACCATGGTCTCAGAGGAAACATATCACCTCCTGACCTGGTCCTGTTTGTCTAAATGAAGCAACTGCTAGTTTCCTTCTCTTGGAAAGTAGCTGCTTTCCCTGATACGTTAGTGATAACTACCTTCTCCTGTGTACCCATTTTCCTGGACAGAGGTGACCAGAATTGAATCCACGGTACTAGATAAAATCCAGCAAAAATAATAGCACTATCTAAAATGGCATGAATGTTTCCTTGTCTGCTTTATCTGTCCTGTTCTTGTTTGTCTGTCCCATCTAGACAGACATACCAGCTAGATATGCTTTTGGGTCACACTTGCCATTTTTATAGCCACAGTAATTGGACGGCTTACAATTAATCCTATGATTGACTTCTTTCTATGTAGAAGACAACATATAATTATATATGCTATAATAGCATATCATTCATATTCTTTTTTTTATTACAGCTTGTAATTCAATTTGTTTCATGACAAAAGAGCACTACTGTCTGATTCATAAGCATTTCAACACTGTTGGGCATGTTTAGCTCAGAATTATTGTCTAGATGTTTCTCTGGGTGGCTAAACTGAAATATTTTTCATGACACAAAAAATCTGCTCACACTATTTGCTTGTTTCTGATTTTTTGCAAGAGCTCACAGAGATTTGCAATTCCCTCGTAACGTGCAATATCACTCAACCTGCTACACCTCAAGTTATTCAAACATATTGAAAGGCCATTTCAAGGACAAAGCAAGTCTTCTGGCTTCTGAGGGGCTCAACTATCCAGAGGAAATACCTCTCACACACTTATAAAAAGTGTGAAAAAATGAAAAATTTAATAAACACCAAGGTTTGTTCCTACAACAGCGAAAAATAAAATAATATAATTCTGAGGTAAACTGACAAGGGTATTCTTGGAAAAAAGTAAGTAAATGATACAGTTTTTAAACTGAAGACAGAGGCCAATGTCCCACAAATTTTGCTAGAACAATGATTATGAAGTAGAGGCCAAGTTATTCTGGACAAATATGCTCACTTCTGTGTAACAACAACAGTAAGGAATAATTCCAGTAAGTGAATGTGACTGCCTTTACACGATTGAGAAAAATGAGCCTTACTTTCTCTGTCAACATCCCAAGAGCCATATTTACATAAACTGTTCCAAAGTCAAAGACATCAGTCAGTGGCAAATCAATACAGAAATATCTAAAAGATACAGTGTTTTGATATAAGGTAAGAAATTGCTTTCTAATTTATTGCAGTAAATAAACAAAACATTGAAATGCAAACCAAATTTATCTGTTTCACTGACCTTGAAGCTGGCGTCCTTTGTACAAATCCTTTGTTTTAGTTGGGTGAGCTCTGGCACCGTTATCACACTTAGGTTGTTCATACCTAAAGAACAAACAGGAAGAGAATAAAACCAGCCAAGGTTAATTTGACTTAGAGCTAATTTATTTCCAATTTTGTAGTCCAAATTAAACTTGTCCCTTCTTTTATTCAGGGAATAAGTTGATTTTCATTCAGAAGGGGCAATGCAAATTCATCTGCCTATTTTCCACCTATGTCAAAGAAGCCAGCATGTCCTTATTCTCCTGGGGTTGATACCAAACCAAAAAAAAATATTATCTATTCCAAAATATATTCTACAGGGAGGAAAACTGCAGAAGAAGAAAACTCTGGGAACTTGTTACAAAGTAATACAATATAAAAAATAATTTTGAAAAAACACAAAAAAATCCCAGAAAATGAAACTAAAGTCAGACTGTTCTCCCACCTACCAAATAAAAAAGCCATAAACACTACGACAATTCTGACATCTGACACAGTATTCATGTTGGGAAACACCAGAGAAGCAATTTAAAAATCACAGCAAGACAGGTACTGTAACTAGTTACGACTGCAGCTTTAAAGCCATGTGCTACTGTATCCTCACCAAAAATAAATGTTCATTTACATAAGAAGGGCTAAACGTGAACACCTAACATTTTGAACAACAGTGAAGAACTGATACGGTTTCCAGAATGAAGGGAATTGGGCTGGAACAGCTTGAAATGGGTTGTGAAAAAGATTGGATCTCCACCTACTGCTTGAATATTCTGGTTCCTCAACGCTTTCTGAGTTTACTTAAAGTCACTTTGTTAGTCCAGCTGGTAACAAGAAACTTTCTGCTATTTGTACTTCCAACAAACATTGACTTACACAACACCACTAGCAATATCTTTCGTGCAAGACTGGGAGGCATGGGAACATTTGTTGCTGAATGGCTCCTTTTTTCTTATGTCCCACTACCGATGCATGGTGGTTTTTCACTCAGCTTCACTCTCTTTTCTGAGAAATTTTACTTTATCATTGTCCTGAAGTAGCTTGAAGCTCCAGAATTTAGAGTGTAGAATTTCAGACAAAGTTTCCATTCTCACTTAACACACTTAGTAATATGACTTGTGTCCACATACATGTATGTGCACATACATAGCTATTTACTGAATCTAGGTTCTTTCATATTTTATGTAACTGCTCATCTTTCTTTGAAATTCTCCTTTTCTAAGTTCCCAAAAATGTCATTTACTGAGTGGCATACTAAATTGTCTAAATAAAATATACTAATCCAAATTTTTTGAGCAAAATATTATATTTTAAAGCATTAAATGGAGACTACCTAATGGCAGGCCAGACTGCCCCTGAGAACAATACCTAAGTATTCTGATTTTAATTATCAGGCAGAATGAAAAAAAAAAAAAGAATATTATTTTTACTTTGAGTGCTTAATTTATTTCCACATCATCTGATGAAACTGCACACTGGCCCATCAAATTTTGGCTTCTGCAAGAAGGCAGTGTTGTTTCATGGACATGGGAGAGCCACAGGCACTTTTTTTCCCTAAAGAACAGCAGGAATAGAAACTACTTTGATAGCATGGATTGGATTCAGATACCTGATGGATGACCACTTCAATCAGCCAAGAAAAGAGTGAAAGGGAAATCTCTGAGCAATACTCACTAATGCAGTATCTGGCAACCAGCCTGATCCCTAATTAATCTGATACCTGGCTCTGCATTCCTCTCATCCTCTTCCGTTATTGTTGCTGCTCTGTGCCTACACTTTCTTTTTTGGCCTCTACTCTTCTACCCTTTTGGATTATATTTTTGTTAAATACACATGTAGTTCATCATATACAAACTAAACTTATCAGAGCCTAATACATGTTAAAGTGATGCAATGTGAAAAGTCTACATTTAACTCTTTAAGGTAACTGAAAAAAAACCAAAATGAATCATTAGAAATTTACTGTACAGGAACAGTCATGCTAAGAACTGATAAGAAAACCACACTTGCCTTAGTTTTAATGGGGAAAAAGGGAGGAGAGATAGCATGTCAGAATGGAGCACTGTCAGGTTAAAAATAATGTAGTCAAAAGACATCCCAAGTTACTGATTTGAATTTTAAAGGGGAAAGAATGCCTAGCAGTGAAAGTATATCTAGAGCTGGCAAGGGCTTATGAAGACTGCTTTATACGTCTGAGCAGTCTACTGGGAAGAACTGACATTTACTGAGCTGTACAGAGCGGTAGAGGATGGAGGGATTCACAGGGATTCTGCACTGTGGGCAGCCCCATGAAGCAGCTGATTTATGCTCCTTTTTAAGTTTAGAGAATCTTGTGCAAGTGGGATTTACTTTGCCCGTGATCCTAGTTCCTAAAAAGTCACACGTGAGAACACAGACTCATGGGCCTGCTGAGCAAAAAGGCTGAGGGTCACACTGTGATGTCCACAAGGCATTGGGAGCCAGCTGGTGAGGACCATACTGATAGACTTTTTGGGGAACGGTTGTTTTTACACTTTAAATGCATTGCCTCCTTTAAGTAAAATGGATGTTTCCTCTAGGTTTTCATAAAAGCCAGCTTTATAACATGACTTCACCTATTTCTTGTAAATTTTACTGCCTTAAATGTCCTACGGTGGTTCTTCATTCACTAACTTTTGTTTAAGTCTGGAATGATTTTTATTTTTTTTCTGGAATACCCTCACTGACAAATGATTTATCTGTTTTTCAGATACAGAACATTAGAAAGTGAATGAGTATTAATAACTTCCCTTTATTTTAGGGGTCTAATTTAATGAGACTATTATTTATTGTGGTATTCAGAGCCTGCGGATATAACAAATTTCATCCTCATGAATATATTCAAAACAAACAACATGCAAAATGCTAAGTTGTTCTGGCAAACGCTTCCCAGATCTGTCTATCCTTTCACTGTTGTCCCCTAGTGATTCGATCCAGATTTGCAGAAAGAAATTCCAGGATGCAGCGCATCCATCTTGCTACAAGGACTACTAATGCAATAGAGTTTTAACAGCTATTTTTCTAATTTGTATTTTGCAGAGAGCATACACCATTTTGCATGAGCCTGGGGCTCTTTAAACTAGGAAAGAGTCCCATGTTCACTGTTTCCATTCTTTAAGAATTGCAAAAAGACAGCTGCATATTTCTCATCATATTCTGATCACCCTTTACTTCCCTCTGCTAGAGAAAAAAATAAGTTTATTTTATCAATATAGAAAAAAAATTAAAACCAGGAAATAATTTGTGGGATTTCAGCCCACCTAAATCTTTCCCAAATGAGGTCTAGACACTCCTCTTCAGCTCCAGGCAGTAACCTCACCTGCTTGTTTACCAGGACTGTAGATTCCTAAATGCACCAGTCATTCTTTATTTAGTATGAAACTCCTAAAATTGAGTACTCTGCTTACCCATCTGTGTTCAGAAATGTCCTCTCTGGAGATATCACTAAATATTATTTCCTCAGAGCTCCACTAAGAACTGCCCGTAAGTCCAGCAAAGTTGAACAAATCAGAAATGGTCAAGACCACAACAGTTGATCTTTTCAGTATCAGTCATCAGGCAGAGCACTCATCAAGAAAAGGGAATATTTGTGTCTAAACCATAAGTATGAGATTACTGAATTCAACTTGCCAGCCTTCCAACTTTGGACAGTAAAAGAACTCCCTGCCACCTCTTCTCCCACAGCTGAGTGGCTGTGTAGCTGCCAAACACAAGAAGCCAGCAGACCAAACAAGAAAAGAAGACAAAGACTGATTTTAGATCCATAGGTGACTTATGAAGGGGTTGGGAAGATCTAGAATTCCAGTCTGTATGACAGTAGAAGGCAAAATCACATGCACTGTATGCACTCTGTACATATGAACAGGAAAGTGAGCTGGTTGATTTTCAAGGATCACCATCTCCAGTTTCATGAATGGTTCATCCAGACGTGCAGGATGTGGCAGGAAGCCTGCATAGATGAACAAGGAGCACCAAACAAAATTCAGACTTATAAAGAAAGCATACAAAGGGTCAGGTGACACAGAGGGAATATACAGACATTCTCCAAGTGTGCAGGGATGGGATTAGGAAAGCCAAAGCCCCCTGGAGCTAAATCTGGTAAGGGGCATAAAGGGCAACAAGAAGGACTTCTTACACTCCTATAAGCAGCAAAAAGAAGACTAGGGAAAATGTAGGCCTGATGCTGGGTGGGCAAGATACCTTGTGACAAAGGAAGCAGAGAAGGCAGAAGTACTCAATGCCTTCTTCTCCTTGGTCTTTGCCTGAATATGATTAAGGGAATGGAACAATTGACATAATAAGGAAAGAATGAATGGTCAGCCTGGGGAAGAGAATACTCAGGGAGGATCTTACTGCTGTCTATAATATCCAAAGGTGTGAAAATAAAGAAAATGGAGTCAGAACTCTTCTCAGTGATATCCAGTGACAGGGAAAGAGGCAATGGGCACTAAATAAAATACAAGAAATTTAATTTAAATGTAAGAAAAAATATTTTTCAAACTGTGATGCTAATCAAACACTAGAACAGGGTGCCCAGAAAGGCTGTGAACTTTCCATCCTTGGAAATATTCTAAGCCCTACCGGACAACATCCTGAGCAATCTACCTTGCTACTCAAAGCTGACCTTGCTTTGAGAAGAGGGATTGGACTAGAGAATCTCCAGAGGTCTATGGAGATCACTATTCTGTGATTCTATAATAAAATGATACTCATTAAGAACGACAAGAAAATCATCAGAAGCTCTATTGCTTGTCAAGCACAAGAAGAGGATTTGGACTCAAATTAGAGAATAGGAACTAAGGCTCCATAAAATCACTTAAACTATAAACCAAAGAAGTATTAACATTAAAACCAAGAAACAGTGAACAAACATACGGGAGGAAAACAGAGGAAGAGCAGAAAAGGGAGCCTCTGGAGCCTCTAGAGGATATCTCTAGGTCCTTACGCAACATGTGTACTGATCCTCCAGTTTCAGGACTAAATTTAGACTATTTTATTTTGACAGTTTATGGATCCCAACTTGCCAGAATCAGCAGATCAACAGTAAATTTAAGTCATTCTCACTTCAGCTAGCACTGTAATTGGCATGGTCTAGACTATGGTATAAACAGCTATCAGTCAATCAGCACTTGAACAATATGTGAAAAACACTCCCTAAGAATACAATATTTTACAGCAAGTGGCTTATAATGTTTTTTCACAAACCTTATGTGAATGATAAAAAATGATTTTTGCTTGAGCTTGAAATGATTTATGATTGCATCAAGATATCCATACTGCCCACCAGTTTTATGTGAGCTTTTATAGCATTCCTACAAGGGCCAAACCTCAATAACCAGCCTAAATAACATCTTTTAGAACCTGATACTTGCCTTGCTTACATCTGCTCTATGTGGCTCACAACACTTTACCATGTATCCGGCTCAGCTGAGATGACTGAACTCCAAGCTTCTATTAATAACACACTAAAATGATATTTCCTCTCTATGGGTTCCCAAGCAGTTGTTCCGTCAAAGCCAGTCATATGAAATAGTTGAGAAGGTTGCTGGAAATATAACTGAACATTTCTGAGGTTGGACGTGGTTTCTGTCACAGACCATCTTATTTGGTTCTTCTATAATCAGGCTAAGCAGCATGAGGTTTCCTCTGGGCTTATTCATTATCTGCTCCAAGCCTTGGCTTCCCAGCACAAAACAGAAGTAAAATAGAGGACTAGGGGAGAAAACTGTCTGTGACACTGCAGTGAAAGAGTCTGTGGCCATCTGGCCTTAACTTTTGATGGCTCTTTAGAAATATTTCAATTCATAGTGGAAGAAACCTATATGGCTTAATTCCACCAGCAACAGAAATCTACACGCTAGTACATGCATACCAAGGCATCTTCTTGCTACAGTTTTTGAGCATTCCCTTACCTGGTTGATGTTCCAGGGATGGGTCGTCCCGTATCCACCAGAACGCACCAGCAGTATCCTGTGGAAGGATGGCATTGCACTGGTTTGTAGAGGCCACCCTGAGCACACTCTGGAATGAACACATTGTCTTTCTGGGGCTGTTTAGCTTCCTCCAGGGCTGACTGAAGCTCTTGATCACATGATGATGCTTTTGGAAGGAAAAGAAAAACTACTGAAGAAGCTATATAGAAAGGGCCTACTAGTTTTATCAAACAGTTTTTATATCTTTCTTTGATTGCATAGACAAATTTTATTTGAAGAGGTTTGCTACAGCCCAAAGACCAGCTACATTCGTTTATGCTGTATACTGTTAAGGACCTTCAGTACCCTTTTCATGCAGTTGCTTCATAATACGGTCCTAATAATATCTTCACATCTCCTTGCCTCTCTCTACAAGATATAATCTATGGATAACCAAATACTTTCTCTGCCATCTTAAAAAAATCCTTGCCCACTCCACAGTCCCTAAACTACTAATTCTTTCCAGAGGGAACAATAAAAATCCAACTTCTTAGGATTCCTCATATGAATTATTCATCTAGATATTCATTCAGGTGTTTCTATTATGCTCTTTCTTTCCAGTTTTGGAACAACTTCTTAATACTGTGAAAATTCTTCTACCGTATTTTCTGGTGATTCTGGTATTTGCAATGTATCATTTGCTCTGGAGACCAAAGACCCACAATAAAAAGTAATACATTTTTATTTCTGCATTAACAGTATGTCCCAGACCTCTTCTGGATGTGAGAAAAGCTTACTTGTCTATACATTCCTAGCATTTACATGAAACTATGGACAGGGGGGCAAAGAGCAGAAACCCCAGGGCCTGAGAATTCCAGTCAGTTCACACCAATATATAAAAAACCACATCTGCTGAGGATTTTTGATCTACTACTCCTCACTACCTGTCTCTTATCATGTGACATTCAGACGGTTAATAAAACAGGTTCTGTATAATTCCCAAACTAATCCAGTGAATGAAAATTAAATACTTGAAAAACAAGAATGCTGATAACAATAAGCACTCTATAAACATACGAATTACTGACAGCAAACTTCAAATTACTAGAATTTCAATCAATGAAAGATTCTCTTCAGTGAAAAAAAAAGTAATTTAAATGTTAATAAAATACATGTGTAGTATTTGCTCGTCTTTCAAGTCAGTTAAAGACTAGTGAAACACTTATTCTCTGAATCTGTAGCACAATTTACTTGATTTTTCACTGTTCAACCCACAAAAGAACAAGTTGAATCCTGACTGGATTTTCTAGTGCATTTTGTAACAAGTTACAGCTTCAGATTAATCTGATTTAGTCATATCCACAGGGTTCAGAAAATGCTTTGCAAATTGCAGGTAAAAACTGACAGAAAGTCACTACTTATGTCCAGAAAGCTACTGCTTCTTTCCAGCTTCTTCCAAATGCAGATGACCAAAATCAGTAAGACTTCTGCTGTAGGGGAAAAGGTGGCAGGAAGTTAAGCACCTTCATACTTTAAACGGAACAAAATTCCATCTGTACAATGGCCTGGTTTCCAAAACAGTGTATTTTGTTTCAATCCATGTAAAAGTTTTAAAAAACAAGCATTTCACTTGCTAACTTGATTACAAGGCACAGATGGAGTGTTTTTTGCAGTTCTTTGGTTGATTTTTTTTTTTGCCTCTTTCATTTCATGTGGTAGTTGAGCAGGACAGCTAGATAAATTGATTTATTCTGCATGGTTTTGTCTTTGTCTACCCACTAACATAATCAGAGCTTGAATAACTCTCAAAGCGCCAGTGTTTAGATAACAAACTGTACTTAGAGAATCAGTGTAGTGAGGACGGACAGGCTCCTTTAAAAAAGTGAAATAGCTAATTATTTGCATGTTAAAACCTTCACAGAAATAGCTATGGTTTCACAAATTAGAATTCCATCACCAACATCCTTTTAAAGTAGCCAAAATAAATCTTTCCCTCAGTGAATCTGGATTATGATGATTATCATGTTACAAGGTACAAAAAAACTGGAAAATACATCACTTAGCTGAGTTGTTCGCTTTTTATGTTTTGTATATAATCAAGGAAAAAAGAGCAAATGGGGTGAAGCAGCTGCAGTGAGAGGGAGGAAATCATTACTTGTCTTTAAACTCCACTAAATTCTTTTCTCATTCATACTGATAAACCTTGGGGCCATTCCACTAGCTACTGTGACCTTCTCTCATTTTACATCCTTGTAACCAGCAACATAATCTGGCAGATGTGCAGGTATTATTATCTCTCACACACCCAGAGGAGAGATACATTTTCATGCTCTCAGCTTTGTTTAGAAAATACATTGGCGAACAGAGAGTACATGGCCAGGTCATCCAGACAGACAAAATGTAACAGCGCAGAGAGGGTGTGACGGACAATTCCCAGTGCAGAAGCGGATACGGACTGTTTCAGCTGCGAGCACAAGCTACACCACCTAACTTCTGGGCAGCTCTAGTTTCCACTGACTGAAACAACCAGCAAAGGACAGCACTTCTGGCTCAAAACCCATGGAGCCGTGGGCCAGAGCAGCCACCTGCGTCATGGTGATTTAGGAGCAGGTGTTACGGACCTAGAAAAATGGTCTTTACTCACCTGAGTGACTTGCCAAGGCAAGGATTTCTACAAGCTGCTGCTCAAGCTAGAAATTTGTTTCTTGTGCACTGGGTCAGGTTTGTTCTCATCCTTTTTCTCCCTTATGTCTGGTTTTATGTCTCAGAGGTACAGAGAAGCAGAATTAGGGGAGAGATGTCAAAGGAAGGTTACAAATGTGGCTTATGGCTTGTAGGAGGGACAGTCAGAAGACTGGTGGAAACTAACATTGCAAGCAAGAAAGGAAACAGGACAGGCAGTGAAAGTAATCAGAGGAAAGTTTAAAAATAAATAGAAAAAAAAAGATAAAAAGAAAAAGTGGTTAATGGCAAAAGTATGAAAAATAGACAAGGTAACAGGATTCATACTAAATGCTAAGGTGAAAGTCCTGTAACTGAGAGGACTTTAGTGATGAAAAAATCTGCCTTTGAAGAGCAAGCATCAGCACAGGCATTCAAGAACAAAAAAAAGGATATATGAAAGAAACTACAGTATTTTCAAGAAAGACTTTTCCCTTCCTGGAACCTTTCATTTCTTACTCTTCCCCTACTGAAGGGAAATTGTAACAAGAAGAGTTTATTATTAGTTGTAATTTTTTTGTCAGATATAATATAGATTACTTTTGAGAAATTGGAAAAAATATAAATCACTGTGATGGACTGTCTGTCTAGATTATGTCTGTCAGCTGTCTATGTCAGTCAGTTCCCAAATGACTGAGCATTATATCATATTTGCTGAACCCAGTTCATTCCTTTTATTCACCAAAAGTACAGAATTGTTTATTATTTCCCTTCCTTACACAAAGGCTAATGAGCTATCAGGCAATATGCTTACTGCTTCATTTCTGCAGAGTCCAATGCTTTGTACACTTTTGACGTGACTTTGCCACCATTACTACTTCCCTGTTTGCTTTCCCCACTAGAACACTGTTCCTGCAAAAAGAAAAACTGCTCTAAAGAGCTTACCTGTGATCCTGCCTGCTTTTCCCAGAACCAGAATATTAGTCCTCTGTGTAATTTCCTCTCTGAGGGTACCATTCATTCCTTTTCAAACTTTTCTTTCAATTATTTACAACAGGCGTACTGGAAAGATGTAACTGTAGCCTGTGATGACTAAGAGCTCTTATCACAGAGGACCCATCCTGCTGCAAATAATTGCCTTTGAAATGTCAGAAGAGTCATGGTCAACAAACGTTCATTTGCCGGGAGAACCAGTGATAAATGTCATTAAATTCAAAAATGCCTGACAGTTTGTCCAAACAATCTGACAACAACTGTGATCCGAAACCATAACAGATGGATGCCAGAAGTTCATAAAGTACGGAAAAATATCTATGCCACAATAAAAGTATGGTAAATACCTTAATCATTAAAATACATCAAACTTTCTGTGGAATGTGTTACTACAATAACATTCCTTCTGGAAAAAGAAAATTACCAAAGCTCCAACTTCATCTTTTCAGGGAATATGCTTACACTATTGTTCTTTTACTTAGTTCCTTTAGTTTTATCTCACAGGAAAACACAGATACTTTGCCAAGCATCTTAGTTCAATAAAGTAGTTATAGACTTTGCTGAAAACTCTTTTTCACATAGTCCACCATGTTAGCCAGCCACACTCTAGCTCAGTTGGAATCCTTCATCTCTGGCTGAAAAAGATTCCTGCAGTTTCTACCCAAAACTATATTTTATTCCAGGTTCATAAGCATTTGGGATTCAACACACAAATTTCAATCAGGTGAGGAAATGGGTATATTTTGCCCAGTTTTACAAGAGCCTTACACCACCCAATGACCATCTACTTACTCTGAAAAAGGAATTTTTGAATGAGAATGAGTTTAAAAACCCGCTTTAAAGGTAATGTATGTTGTTCTGTCTTTGTCATATTGCTATCCCATTTCTTCACTTTTAAGTTAAAATGTTAGTTCCTGAATATACCTTTCCTGTTCTGGTTCAAAATGCTTTCACATTCCATTACAAACAATGCAGCTGAAATGCTGCATCCTCTTTCAATGCAAAAGATACCCCAGAAAAACTTTTTTGGATAAGTTTCATGTTTTGCATAAAATCTTGAGCCAGTTCTTGTTGCTAGTGATGAATTCTCCCTAAAAAAACAGCCTGCATTTCAACGAATCAAGTTAATTTACATGACCAGAAAAATACCTTAAAAGTAGTAGGGTATAACACATAATTTATAATTTATTTATTACAAATAAATCCTTATTTATGAAAGACTCCATTTATTCATCTCTGATGGGTTACTTAAACTGTCAATTAATTTTTACTAGGAGATGTTCTGGAGGAGAAAAGACATGGTTTTTCTGCAAAAGTAATCCAGAACAAACCATGTAACTGTGCATATCTAAAACACCAAGCACCATATTATGTAAGTTACGATAATCAACTTGTTAGTCTTGTAACAGGAGATGTTTTAGCCCCTTGTTTCAGAAATTCCAGCAGTTGTTACCCTGTGTCTTATCACAGCTTCTCCTAACATGTAATTTTCATGACTACAAATAATTTATTTTTTTTTGCTTAAATATGAATTGCTGCATTTATGTCTAAATTTCAGTCTGTTTTGCAGAAACAGGTTGCCAAATCTGCAGAAAATTACAAAGGCGTCTGTATGCTACTTTAACATTTCCTGCCACTATACAAACATTTCCTTTCAATTTCCTCCACCACACAGTGTGTATATGACAACAGAATCCATTCTAAGAAGTTCTGTTTTCAGTTGGTTCCTTCTCCCTCCTTTTCTCATTACCATAATGGGCCATGAAAGGACAATTTAGACAGCCTGGTTTCCACAGTAAGGGGATCTTCTATTAGGGTTTTAAGCTCAATGTCCTCTATAGAAAGTAGGTAACAAGAAACCTGTGAAAAAAAACACTCCGAAAAGCGATACAGGTGCTCTGGAGGAGTGCAGTGTAACATTAGAGACAGTTAATATTGAAGTTCTCCCACGTTTCTGAGAGGATATACAGACAGAATACATTCATTTTCAAATTTCAGTATAGAGAGACTTAAATTGTGTGACAATTTCTTCTCATTAAAAGTATTAGGCAATTAAGCCTAATTTAGGCATCCCTTCAGAACACTTCAAATAATGATTTACACAATGTCTGTGCTAGTTTATTTCAAAACCATAATAATAAGGATGGATAAATAGTCATCCTATTCACACCTATGCAACAAATTCCTATCTCATGGGGATAAGAATTTGATCCATTTGCATAGGATGAACCCTCCTTGAACCAGTGAAGTTAATAGGCCCCAAGGAAACTGATTACAATGTGTTTTTATATTTTCAACTAGTTTTCATAGTCTTCAAATTTCATTGAATGGATTTCCACTTACACTACACCAAATTGTATTTCCACATATGACTGAAACGTTCACTTTAGAAAGGCAGTGGGAAGTGGGATAATTTCTATTCAAGCTATGCTCTCCCTGGGGAAGGATTTACATTGACTGGATGACAGAATGATACATTACAGCAGTGGCCCTGTTATTCCTAACTCAAACAAATATGCACCTTCCAAGTAAACCAGCAGGTTCTTTATCTATCGCTAACCAATTTCATCACCCAGAATTCATCATGTCTGTTCCTGCTATAAACCCATCATCCAAGGAAGCATTTTAGCTAGGTATAAATGAAAAAAATCCTTAAATTACTTCATTCCAGTGAAGGAGAGGTGTAGCATCACAGCTTCATACTCTTTCAGGGTTTCCAGCTTGCATTTAGACCCTCTGTAGCATGAGAGATTCCTTCTCTGAAGAGGTAGATGAGGTGGTATAATGCAGTTCAAGATGCCAAAATCACAATTTTTATGTACACAATGTTATTTTCTTACCCCTTATGGCCAGAGTATGAGCATCTCACACTAATCTTTCTTAAGAAGCCCTGTTCTTACAAGAATTTGCCTGCCCTCTCTTGACAGTTTCAAATAATCTCTAACAGAAGTCAAGTGCATCTCAATGCTACAAACAAATGCAGGAACAATTTTGCTCCTGCTACTTGATTCTTATAATGACTATTCATAAACCTAAATCAACAAAAATTATTTCTGTGGCCCAGTTTTCCCCCAGTAGAAATCCATGTGAAAATACCTACTAAATTCAATGGACAATACATCAGTCCTCAGCTGCATCTATTCACATAAAAGTATGTTTTCAATTAAGCCTAATATTTGCTTATGGATCAAGTACTGATTGTAAGGAACAGGTAACATTAATAAACAGTCAACCTTCATCCCAACATCTAGATGGCAACCAAAACCTAAGACTAAATTACAGTATTAATATTCATCTGGCGCCACATGTTTTGGTTTACATTAGGTTCAGATACGCATCAGCATGAGGGTTCTCAAGGCCTGGAGAAAGCTGGCAACATTCCTACCCATACTCATTCTTGTTTGCGAAAATTTGTGGGAACCAAATATTTTAGGCCCCTTGTGTGCATTTGCAGAGTACTCTCACTGCAGAGCTCATCACTATTTTGCGCTTTTGGAGCTTAGGTAGATAACTGTGGCTAAACACAAAGCTCATGGCTTCAACACAGCCCTAAAGATTAATTTATGTACTTAACTCCACTGAACAAAGCAGGAGAAATCACAGACAGATGCTCTCATTTATCTATGTGGTTTCATATGCAAAGACAGTGCAGTACACAAGGAGGATCATCTGGAAATGCACCAAGCCCATCAAAACAACAATTCAGAACACAGAGACCACCAGCTCCCATTTAGCTTTACCTGAAAAAAACATGGCCGGACTCAATCCAAACTACCTAGGATTTTATCATCTTTTACCCTGGGTTTGAGTAGCCAAGTGGCATTAGGTCAAGTCAATATTTCTGCAATACATAAATTCTGGTTCTACCAATAGGCAAAAGTTTGGGGACCCACAATAGAAAGATATTAGATGAAAATACAATGACTTGCTCTTTAACCGAAATCCAAACTCAATTGTCTACCTGATTTTTGAAAAGAGTTTCTGGTTTAGGGAAGGTTTTGTGCATTACCTCTCCAATTCTTTATTTGTCTTAGAATTTGAAATACTAGGAGTGCTGTGAGAAAGGCTGTAACCACAACACTGTAAAAGGAAAAAAAAAAACCAAACCACTTTTTGTCACAAAAGCCTGCTGTTTTAGCAGTGTTTGCTTGCTTGCTTGTTTGTTTAATTCTTAGCCCAAATTCTTTGTTAAAGAGCTGAGAAATATTATGTAAGGATTCAAATTTCTCTTCTCAGAATTATAAATAATTTAAATTGCTCAATTATTCATTTATAATCTTTTTTCTCCTTCACTGAGTTCTCATACTTATTATAAGGGATCAAACAAGCTACCTGGTTTTAAACAAAAAGTAATTCTAAATTTTGTCATTCTTATTTATATTGAATGAAACAGTAGTGTGAGATCTGTCCACTGACTTGAAAATTCAGAGGAGCTAAGTCTTCATTTATAAGTGTGACAGAATGGTTCTAAATATTTAAGTATTAGCGTTCACTCCTCCTGCAGACAACATGAAATTAGTATAAATTAGACTATAAATCTGAGTTATTTTAAGAATGCATTTTTCATTGGAGTCAAAATGTGCATCCTGAACATCCTGAGTCAAACATTTATTATACCATCAATGAAATGCGAGAAAACAGTGAAGTAGCAGATTTTTGCTAAATCTCTAACAGCAGTGTGTGAAAATGATAGCAAACCTTTGCAAAGCGGATTGCATTAGCCAGACTTGATCCAAGGACTGCTTGAACCCTACCCTCTACACTGGATCTTTGAATGCAACCTTAACACAAATTAAAAATCCTTTTGAGCCAGCTGGTCAATCACATAGTAGCAGGCTTCACAAGGAGAGTGAAAAATCTTCTGGTTTTCTCAGGAGAAGAGGTCCCTTATCCCCTTTTGCTGATAGAATCATAGAATGGTTAGAGTTGGAAGGGATCTTGAAGACCATCTAGTTCCAACCCCCCTGCCATGGGCAGGGACACCTTCCACTACAGCAGGTTGCTCAATGAGTTTGGAGCATTCACTCAATTACAAGGCTGAACAAGGATGTATTATCATCTCCAGGTGCTCCTGCTTAAATTTGTTAACTTGGCTCCCCTAAAATAAGAGAGAATGCTGCACAAAAGACTGTCCCATCCTGCAAGGATACAACTGAAAGCAGTTATTTGCCAAATGGGATGAAAACTGTTTTTCCCTACATAACAGAGGATGTCGGTTCCTATTATTGCTAGGTATGACTGCCTCACCCTGTCAGAGCAGAGCAGCACCACAGGGTTCAAACTGCAAAACCAACCAAACAAAAAAGCCACCACCCAAAGTTACAGCAAATGAAAATCACTGACTTTTCCCGAACACATTGGCTAGCTGGCCAGTTTGCTATAGCAATCTAAAGGCTCATTCATTAAACAAAT
This sequence comes from Tringa tobata, assembly GCA_033628505.1. Lineage (NCBI taxonomy): Eukaryota > Metazoa > Chordata > Aves > Charadriiformes > Scolopacidae > Tringa > Tringa tobata. The sequence goes on from JAHREE010000375.1 coordinate 3,234,403, forward strand.
TGCGCAAAGCTATCATTCTTGCTTTATGAGTATAATGACCAGTAAATGTTAGTCTTCTGCCAGTGGAAAAATCTCTCATTTTTAAGGAAAAATCTGAAGTGAAAATAAAGCTGGTTCACTTTTTCCACAGAGCTGTGAAAATGAAAGTCTTTGCCAGGTGAGCTGAGGGTATTTGTTTTAATAGCTCTACTAAAAATTACAAAACAAAATGTGCAAACTGGGTGCCTAAATTCATACTTTGGCACTTAAACAAGCCAGCCAGCTTACAGGAATGTTTATCAACTATGCGATTCCTCTCAGTAAAACAGGAGTTGTTTCTGATCACCATTCGGGAAACTGAAGTACTTGCATCAGTGCTTGGATATGACTTTGGATCCCTGACCTTAGGAACCCAAGCAATTTTAATTTCAGGCTTGTACAGTGGCATCACTGGCTGCAGTTTTGTGCCATGTTCCTGCCATTGGTCCACACTGCTAATGCTGTTGGCACAGTGCAATGTTTTCCAGCCTTATTGCTTAATTCCTGCCTGAGATGGCTGCGCTCCGTCTACACCTTTTTTTTCTAAGTATGGGCTCATTTTCTACCACCTTACAGACAGCTCCCCTGGATATATACCTACTCAAGATGCAAACAAGATTAACATAAAAATCAACCAATCTTTTTAATTCACATTTTTGTTTCCTTTTTTTTCATAATTCATGTAACTGTTGCATAATTCGTGCATTTGTGTCATTACATCATCTGCTGTGGCGCTTGCGATGTGGGCTGCACAGTCAGTCCACAAAACAGCAATCTCAATTCCCTGCACGGGCACGTGAGACAGGAATTGTCTCCCCATGAGCTGCCAGGGCACCTGATTGCTCAGACGAGCCCTGGAAAAGCACAAGCAAGTAGGTTTCACCACGGTCTCCATGGTTTTTCCACAGAAGAAGGAACACAATTCCGAACACAGCCTGAGCTAGACTTCCCTAGGTTCCCCACTTACATGTGCAGACACCTTCTGCAACCTGCTCATGTACTCTGCAGCCCATCCATGCATGTCCCACAGAGTGTCTCACTTCAGCAGCGATGGTGGAAGGCTCAGTAATACAGTGTAGTGGGACTTTTGATCATTATATCCTCTCAGATTTCACTGTGATAATCTCAGACCACAGTGAAATGAACTCTGGGTACTGCTGCAGAAGCCAGCAGGAGCCAGGAGGACTTCTGACTGGTTTACAGGAATGTGATCCGAGACACGCAGATAAAAAATATGCAGAAACATTAATTAAAAAAATTAGAATGTTATTTTGCATGTAGGTAGTTCTCTTTTACATGTCTCAGAGTATCTTACAAGATTATCAAAATAATATGCACCTCTGTCTAGTTCATAGGAGACTGGCTGGGCATTACAGATTGGTAAGGATTTGGGCCCCGACATCGAGCAGGTATACAGGCTGTTGAAACAAAAATTCTCCTTTCTTCCTCAGTGTTTCAGGGACCGTTTCTCTGACAACCATAATGAAAAAGTTTATGCTACCATCATTCCCACAGCCTCTTCTGTGGCTAAGCAGGACAATTCCACCTCCAGGCCTCTCAGACATGTACCCTCCAAACTACTTGGTTCAAAAAATCTCAACACTTAAAATTGTAGTAATGCTGAGAGTATAATTGCACCCTTAGAAGCTAATTAATGACAGATGAATCAAAAAAAAAAAAAAACCCGGCTACTTCTATACTGACTTGCTATTCTTCATGTTGCCAAAGAGAAGGCAAGAAGCAGGTGGAAAATGAGCACGCATATTATTGCTCATGTCTTTAATTACAAGAACTATGTTGTGCAATGAAAACTCTTTTAACAGAGCAAGAAGCAAATTTTGGAAAGTGCTATCACCTGTTGAGTCACACTGGTCCCAGAATGCATTAACTCTTGTCCTCAGTATTCATCAGGCAGAGATTTGGCAAACAACATGAACGTGGAGCCTGGTCAAAAGGTAACTGCACTACTTTAACCCTGCACAAATCTGAAGGCTTGTCTTACATTAAATGCTGCACATATCTTTCCCCCCCAGCACTTTATATCCAAAACACACTATTTATATAGCACGTAGGAAGTCAGTATTCGTAACAGGAGAGGTACAGGATTCTGATAGAAGACTGTTTACTGATTTTGGCCAAGTTTTGTGTGCTATAAAGAGGATGAGCCAAAGAAGAGTAAAAGCCAATAAGAATATTCTAATACTATTTATTTCAGGTCCAACAACTTTTTAATATAGTTTCATGTAGCTCTTTCTTTCTTTTTTTTTCTTTTCTCATTTGGCCTTGGTTAAACGGTTCAGCTTGTGCTTCGGTTTCAAGAGCAAAGCCAAATCTTTGGCTTGGCTTTAACTTCTAACTTTGGAGAAAAACAAGGGAAATCTGAATTAAAAATAAAAATGCTAATTCCACCCCACTTTCACCTCTGTTTTCGAAAAGAAATAGTTCTCTGAAGTGTAGATAATGCTAAATATGGTGTGATAGTGAAACATTCCTATCTTTTGAAGGACAGAAGATCCCCTATCACATTGAAAATCCAAGGCCACAATTTCTGCTCCTGTAAACTGGAATGCTTCCACTGTGCAAAGTAGGGATCAGCAACAGAAGAGTCGGTCCCTAGCCTATCCAGAACAATTTTAAAGGCTTCTCTGATGATGCACAGTAGCAAAATCAAGGACTTTTTGAACCAGTAAAATCAGAATTTTAAAGTGTGTCTAATGATCTTTAATCCTTCACAACCCATGGTTACTTTAAGTGCTCTTAAGATTACTAGTTTTAAGTGCTTAACGTACCACACAAATTACCTGTATCAACGGAATAAACTTTGCATAAATACTTCCCAACAATCTATTGTGCATGAAAGTAAAGAACAGGTTTCAGAAAGTGTTATTTTTCAAAGTGTTTGCTTAGCACAAATATTTTCAGCCCTTTCAGACCTGCTCCTATCCTATCTCCCCACACACACATGCACATCTACCTCAAGTCTCATTTATTTTTAAGCTCTCTACAACAAACAGAGAAGATCCAAAGAACTGTTTCTGGCAGGACTTTTCAAATAAAACAGATTCTAAATATTTAACTTTTCCAGATAACCAGCATCACAGGAAACAGCAATGTTGGCATTCAGTCACCTAATAAGGAAACGTTTTTATTATCGCTTACGTGAAGACAGTTCTGTTATTCTTTCTACATATGATACATTGTATGCTTTGTTTTCTTTTTAATTTGGGAAGATTAAGGGTTGTTTGATGGCTTAAAAATAATGCAAAAGGAAGCTCAGTGCATGATGCTCCCAGGAGGTTGTGAAGCTGTTGCAAACAGAGCTGCTGCTGATTAAATCTGTCTATTGTTATAAAGCATTTTGGGCCAAAACAATCAGCCACTGGCATAATTAATGAAGTCCACAAGTGCCTTTAGTGGGACTTGTTTTCATCAATCAGGAGGAACAGACACAGGCTAAAGAAGATTGCAAAAGCCTGTGTATTTACAAACCTGCTTGGCTTAGGTCATGCTTGTGAAATAACTACAGTACAGTCCTGTAGCAAATACCATTGAATACCAGACATTTTGTCTCACACATGTATGCTCATTTAAATGAAGATAACATGGAGGTGAAGACAGGCTCTCCCTTGCACCAGTCATGGGCATTCTCTTTTTGCTTGTGTTCTACATATATATCTATTGCAATCATGCAATGGCAGGTACAGTTTGCAGAAAGAAGAGGAGGAATCTTTGAAGTTGTCAATCAGTTGCAAGGAAAAAGGGTGAAAATACAATGTCATGATTTACATGACTGAAACAAAGAAACCAACAAACAAAACAAAAGGCAGGAAGTCTAGATGCAAAATCGAAATTGAGAGAAAGGGTTTCAGTTGTGCCTTTTCATTTTGAGAAACACAACTATTTCAACTGGTCAGTACAACATATTTTAATTCCCTTCTACCTCCTATACTATATATGTCGGTAAAGCTCCTTAGTGTACTTAATAGTCCTGTACTAGACACTATCTCAGCCATCTCTCTGCTGAAACTTTTGCTTCTGCTTGCATTGATCTGTCCAGACTGAAGCAGCCCTCCCAGAAGCAGAGCCAGGGCAAGAGCCCTGGAGTTCCTGGCCAGCTGCCACCAATGTAAGCAATGAAACCACGCTGTCTCTCTGCACTGGCTGACGTCAGATGCTGTCGCATACAATGCTTTGTAGGCTGCTTAAGTCTCCCCAATGACATCCTGAGGAAGTGAAATTGGCACAGAATATAGGACAAGAATCTGATAGCACTGGTCATTCAGACTAACAGTGTTGATGTTACGACACTTGCATTGAGTTTTATTTGAAAAATACAAATGAACTTCCACAAAAAAAAACTCACAGCCTTGACTAGGGAAACATTCTTTCTTACAAAAGCACTGGATTAATGCTGAGATTATAGTCCATGAACTTTAGGATCAAACATCTAGTTGCTCTGCAACTTTGGCATCCTTCAGGATTCTGCAGTATCTAAACCACAACTGGATAAGGTATTCCTGAAATGGTCTCTGAAATCTTACATAGATAGGTAAAGACATCTTTCTATGCTTACTCAATGTAGAAATCAAACTATGTGTCCTTCAACTGGTTGCTCCTAAGAACTCTCAGCTTGGTTTTGGAATCTCTGCATTTTCAGAATACAGCCTGCAAATTCATAGCATGATCTACAGCCTTTAGTCCTTGGTGTTCAATCTGGCCTTTGGCTACAATAGTCAAAAAGAGAATGTGGAAGGATAGAGAGATGAGAAACCAGTGTTGCAAGAAAAGCCTAAACCAGCAGCATTTGAGATTGCAGAATGATACTTAGTCAAAAATGGAGAAATATGCAGTGAAGACCAGCTATTGACAGCAGAGAAAGCCAACTGCAAAGAAAGGACTGGAAATACAACAGGGAACTGTGTGTGCAACAGTGAGGATGATTCCTTACACTAGAAATAACAGAGACTATGATAAAATTGCATATGGCTCCAATAAAAGCAGGTATGAAAAAAGGTGAATTAAGCTTAAAGATAGTATTCTGACCCACAAACTTTCATATTCAATTGTACAGGGGGAAAAAGAAGATCCAAGGTAAGGATTTTTTCCTCTAGCCTTGCTGTAGACAGGAGACGCTCCATATAAAACTCACACAGGCTCATTTTGACAATTGCATTGAAAAGGTAACTGCATCATGACATCCTTGAGGCTAGCACTGGGGTTAGGTATATTATATTCTCAGACATGCATGAAGGTATTGATGAATATTCAGTGCTTCTGAATAAGACTTCAACGTGCAAAGCATCACCTCCACTGGAGAGAATGAAGTTGTACAGAAAGGTAATAAAGAAAAAATACTTTGCTCACTTTCAGCTGACAATATGAGTGTAGTAGGTAAGCCCTTGTGTCGACAGGACATCCATTAAAGTTGAGAGGAATTCCAGCTATGCAATAGCAGCAGGATTGGGGTGAACTGTCCTATTATCACTGATCCAGAAGACTGATTTACTATAGCTACTTAAAGAAATGAAAAAAACCCTCCAGGCCTGACTCTCTACTCTCCTCATAAGGCTCCCAGTGGTGTTTCCCTTCTGACTGCAGTGGAGTCACTCCTGTTTACACTGCTCCGAGTGAAATGAGGCTTCATGCCTGCTGAAACTAAACCGTCTCCTGCTGCAGTCATTTGCTATTATTATATTGAACTGTTTAGTTTAAAGGATGAACTATAGGATGTGTGACTACATTAGAAGTCACTGTGTCATTCTTGGGATGCTGGTAAGGAAAGAGAGAGAAATCACTTTTCAAACCAGAAATTTATACTGGAATTTTTGGCTTTGCCGTTTCTCTGTTGTTTCAACACAAAGGAACTAAAAATCATGTCCTAAAAAAGATCTTAAATTGCTTTTTAAATCTGATTAGAAACTCCAAGAACACTAAAATTATCAGTCCATTAAGCTAGATAGGATGTAGCATTCATTCAGCCAAACACGAGAGCAATGAGAATAACGACTCTCTCATTACTTTCAGGCAGTAAGGTCTATTAAGATTATAGCTTTAGCTACATGATGGTAGTTTGGGGAAAGTCAGAGAGGAAACATCCAAAATCAGAATTTACTTATGGTCTGCAAACCAACTAGGTAAGTAAACCAACAGAAAGAGTCCCTGCCTCCTTGCCAGCCGGAATAACTGGGCACAGTGCTGTTGTGAAGGAAGGGTGAGCTGCTCCGTGACAGCATGTGATGGTCATGAACCTCTGCAACTAATCACATGCCTGCCTCTCATAAGAGTCTCCTTTGTAATGAAGTCTGTGGATGAAATCACTAAATGACAAGTAAGTGTGATCAGACAGTATCAGCCCTTGTCAGCTCTTACATTGCTGGGAGTTTGCCTCAATACAGACCTGAAGATTTGGCCTAAGGACTGAGAGGGAGCACTGCAGACACTAAACCCTTCCTACAATTTGAACCTGAATAGAACTTAAAATCCTCAACTATTTTCTACTTCCTTGCCAAAACTGTATCTCAGCTTCTGGGGGCACAAGAGGCATTAATTTGACTTTATACCCTCCTGCTCCCAGACCAAACACCAGCCAGTCTGTTGCTCTGATATAACTGGGTGCACTGGAAAACAACTCAAGGGCATTACAGGTCAGCCACATTTGAGCAATTTATGTGTTTATAATGCATTCTCATCCAACAAAACCGGCACCTAAGCAGTCATCCAAATAGAGGACAATAAAACCCCTTTCATTTTGATAAGTTGTCCTGATTTTGATAAGTAGTCACTGAAAGATAATAAAAATAGTAATTTTAGAGACCATCAAGGTCTCACTGGAAAACAATAGAGCAAGGTAACCCACTGATTAAGTTGTGATAATACGAGTTTTTTCATAGCTTGTTATGACTGTAATAGGTTTTGTTGAAAAATTTCATTGTGACAGTCTTTGGTGGAAAACCAGGTCTTTAAATGAAAAGATGTTTTTCATTCAAAGTGTTTGGTTTTCATTAAAAAGTGTGATTTTTAATGAGAACAAAACAAAAACCCACAACAAATTGTTTCTTTGTGTTCAACTTCCCAGAGAACCACAAAATCCAAGATCCCTACAAGTTTTCTGAGGTATCTCTGAGATTTTAAAAAGGAGAAACCATCATATCCTGCATGTATAGTCAGCCTGAGGACCCTGGCCCCTGAAAAAGAAGGAACTAATGAAGTTTCAGAATTACAGCTCCCACAGGCATTAAAATGACCGGTCAAGATTTTGAGTTTTGAGCTAAAACTATTCATCTTCTTGTAGGCTTTTGTTTGTTTGGTTGAATCTTCATCTTGAAATATTTTTTTTTAGCTGAAAATGCATATCTTTTCAAAAAAAGTTCCTTAAGAAGTGAATTTTTCCCTAGAAGCCTGTGTTCTCAACCAATTTGGAATATTAAGATGTGCCTTCTCTTTTCTCTTGTGTTTTTTAATGCACCAAGAGAATTTAAGATCTGAAATTTAATTTACATCCTTAATCTCATTTAAACATAGTTTTATTTGTGGTTGAATGCAGATACGTGGCCTGCTGTTCTTAAACTAAAACAGGTATTAAAAATAGCTTAATGAAAAACAGTGGTCTGTCTCTTCAACCACTGCTTCTTCTCCAGTAACACAGAAATCTAGTGCATTATGACAACAATACTTAATGCTATTTCTAGGCAGTGCAGAGTACAGGGGAAACATAATGTCTAGCATTTATCTGGAACAGTCTGTTATCAGAGAGGATGGAGCGTGATGGACAGGGTGGAGTGAAGAGGAAAGCAAGCCAGTAATAATACACTATTTGGGGCATCTTACAGATGAAGATCTCAAGTGGTTTTAAGTACTTTAGCTATGTAATTTGATGAGAACAAGTTCCCTTGGGCCAATTATGACCCTTGGTGTGGCTCTTCATGGAAAGGAGACTCTACACTGTTCCTAAACAGAAAAGCTAGGGTATTGGATCAAGAGCGGGCTAGGGGAAAGGATCCATGGATGACAGCATTAACCTGGGACCTCAACAGTCCATAAAAGCAGACACCGTGGTAAAGGCTTGGACTGATGCAATAGCTACATTGCAGACACACGGCCAAGGCACAGGTTTTGGAGTGAATTCCACCCCTCCCACAGAAGTCCCTGTAGGAGTTTAATTTCTCTTGCTTTTGTACCAAATGGAAAATGCTACCATTATTGACAAAGCCTCAGAAAGTTCCTGCGTCACATGGCAAAGTTTTTTCAAGAATTAAAGGAAAAAGCCAAGAATTTATAGGAAAATAATTAAGCAATCCATGAACTGTAACATGAGCTGTCAATCTTTTCAGGGAGTTTGTTGAGAGATACATGGTTTGGCAAACAAGAAAGTTGGAAGCCATATGTGGACTCAATCATTCCATTAAAAATCCCTCCAAATTTAAACTACTGTGACTGCCCATAACCTGATCTGCCAGGGACCATCTAGAAAAGAATTCAGACAGTCAGAAATGTACATGTCAGGAAACTGAGGTAAAAGTTTGACTCCAGCCACCATGATTCATGGGCTGATTCATGTTACATGGCTACTGGTCCTTCCATGGTCTGTATTTCTATTAACAGCAGCCAAAGCTTTTTGTGCAAAGCGGGGAGAGATCAAGCAGTAGAATTCCACAATTAACATAAGATATTAACAGGGGAATATTTTGCCGTAACTGTTTTCGGCTTTTTTTAGAACACTTGTTATTCAATTATTGGAAAGGCGGACAAGTTGGTCATTTGACCTCATGGAAGAGAGAGAAAATTGCTTTCCTCAGAACAGTCTAATTTGTCTTCTAAAACCAGAATAATCTTGCCAGAACAGCGCACTGGATGATTTTGATTAAAATGAAGAGCAAAACTTTTAATTTTGGTTTTCTTAACCTTAGCATTTTCAAGAGTTTTTTTCAGCTCAAAGATGAAGACATAAGGCGTTCTTAACCTTGCAAAATGTAGGAAAGAATTTGATTGATATCCTTGGAGTGATGGAATAATTTTTTTCACTATCTATATTCCAAACAGATTTTCTTCTTCTTCAAGAGCATAACCACTAATTTACTGAAATTTTGAAAATATGAGTCTCAGAGGTCTCTGACATTGCAGGTATTTCTTTCATTTTGTAATAATTTTTTTTACTTGCTTTTCCTCAAGAGCGGTACTGGATTCTTAGTACTTCAGAAAAAAAAAAAAAGGGACAATTGTTTAGATGCCTGTTTGCAAATTTACATGCCTAATTCTATATGCTCACACATGACCTGGGCCTCTTGCACAAGAAAGTGCATCAGAATCAAGAAAAGTATTGCCTTTACTGTATTGACAAAGATATGCAAAGGTTACTGTCTATGTTCACTGCTTTTAGGGTTGTTGGCTGTGAGGGGGCAGGGAAGGGAAGGCATCTCTGCATGGAACATGGACATTTTCTACTAACTATCAGGTCATTGGGATGATGATGGAAGACTTGGCAGCTCTTACTATCGACCCTGGACTTCTAATTGCCTGCAAAATTTGGAAGAACTATCTTCTATATACCACACAGCAATCATAGTATATCCAGATCCAGACTCTCTTGACTGGAAGATTTATCTGTTTCCCAGAAAGATTATGTCTTTAGATATGATCTGGTCCAATATGTTTCTGTGCATTAATATGATTTATGTGATTTTTTTTGCATCTGTCATTAAAATATAGACTGTTAGCCTGACATCCCTCTTAGGAATTAAGAGGCTTATTGATGCTTTTATGATTGTGCAATCTGATGTGTGGTAAACTGTGGAAAGCTATGGGTAGGTGGGGGAGTGCATGTCTAAAAACTAAAGAATTTCAAGCAGGACTGTTGTGTCATTTACTTGCTGCAGAAAGTAATGTGATATAATTAAAAATGGTCAGGAAAGATTACTATCTTTTGGCATCAAATTTTAACACATGCAGTAAAACAGAAATTATCAACATTGCATAAAACAGATCTTTTCTTTTTTTTTTTTTTTTTCCTCTCCCCATCTCTCCCCCCTCACAGCGGGGGTCCAATAAAAACCTGGAACATCCTGAGCATAAAGAACATCAACTGGATGTAAAACAGAACACTATTTTTATAATGCTTTAGGATTGGATGATCTTCCCCTGTAGTGGGAGGAAAAAAAACTGGAAATGTCAGTGCTTGATGTTTATAAAGGTTTTGAACTAATATGTAAAATTAAATTGAAGATAAATGACAACGCTTGTGAAAAGGATTATTAAAGATAGGACAGTACTATAATTAGCATGATCCATCAGCCTGCAAATTAAGAATGCATCATAATATACAAGCCCTGTGGGGAGGTCTGGAAAGTTTTATATTCTTGGAAGAAGCTGAAAGAAAACTGTAATTTTCCTTTACCAATTTAGGACTGGCAAGGCAAGGCAAGAGGACCAAAGAGTACGAAGAGTAATTTTCTTCACAGGTGAAGAGAGTGAAAAGTACTGTTCTCTCTTTGTGTGATGGCTAAATCAAGACTAGGATATCATTAAAAATTGCCACTGAAAAATAAGACAAAGTTTTCCATTAGGAACTAAGTCAACCATTTACTGATTGGCCCTAATAGTGTGAACAATTAGTAGTTTCAAAGGCACCAGTTTTTCCACTGCCAAGGAGTATCTTGAAATCCGTATTCTAAAATAATACTACTCTGAAACTATTCTGTTTCTTGACAGAAAAATAACAAAAAAAAAAAAAAAAGGGAAGAGAATAAAAGAGAAGTACCTCCTACTCTTCAAAATAATTAAAATAAAACAGTAGGGATATAACAAGACATGACAGTGCCTCACACATCTCCCTCTCCAACAGTTTCTTAATGATGCTGTTTTTATAGTAAAATACAAATCACAAATTATAGTTCACTGCAAATAATTGAGTTGTCAGGAACTCTAAAGGGAACATTTAGTGAGTTAGCAACCAGAGCCAATCCAAAGAGTCTGAGGAGGCGATACAACTGTTGGCCTGGAAGCTTCCAGTCCTCCTCTGTATCAGTTCTTCTTTCTTAACTTCCTCAAAAAGCTTTTCTCTTTATCTTTCATGTACAGCTGGCTGAGATAATGGGCCAAACAACAAATATTCTACCAGCTGATGCCTTCCAGCACCCACAAATTTTAAAAGGCTCAAAAGCCAAATCTGTGGCCATCACAAAAAATTCAGACAAAAAAAAGCTGTAGATGTCATACATGCTTAGGGATCAATTCAATGCCATTCATTTTAGGTACTCTGGTTTATCAAACCTACGTGCCAGAACATCACAGATTTCCAGTATGCTGTCCTGTCTCCTAGCCCATGCAGATCTCAGATACCCTAGGCCATATGAAGTCATGAGATGTGTGTATCTCAGCAACTAATTCCCATGGTCTTGGTTTCTCCAGCTACAACTAGTGGTTGTATTTACAACACAAGTTTGGGAATGCAAATCCCATCTTTGGGTGTGGCTCACCAATTACTGGAAGGAAACACTGTCATTAGAACTGAAATGAGGTAATAACAGGGGGAAAAAACATTGGTTTTCCCGTGTAATTTGGTGGTTTGCAATTAATGAACCACCCCTACTCAGGCTACTTTCATATGCAAGTCTACTTTACATATATTCATTTAAACTGAATTTCTGAGTATTCAACAGGCATAATACATTCAGAGTCAGTGGGACTCTTTGGACATATGTGCATATTCTGCTTCAAAGTCCTCACCTGCCCCACCTTTAATGCTGAATACAAGCAAATTTGAGAATGGAAGGCTGGCCAGAGCTCTGCAGACCAACACACAACTTACTAAGAATCCCTGCTGAAAACTGTAGGCAACAAGCTTTTAAAACACTTCTTCCCCAACTTCTGTGTGCTCTTCTCTCAGTTTGTTATGATATCCATTTTGATTTCCTTCTGTTCTAACTGTTTTCATATCTCAAATCTTCACATTGTAAATAAGTCTGATTCAAAATAGTTCTAGAAAGCTTCTAATTAATTTGTAATAAGTATGTAGCTGGAAACATGCTTTTTTTCTAGCTATCTCACACATCTTCAACTGCACATAATTTATCTTCAGTCAATATTAAAAGCAACATCTGGAAAATGCAACAATTAATGAGAATAAATACAAAGTCACTGAGTTGTTACTCATTTTCCTGTACTTAGAGAGGAATGGCTATTAGAATTAATGTGATTGGGCAGACACACAAACTCTTACATTTATTTCCTTTAAAAGAAAATTCTACTTTTGTTTTTTATGTATGCTTTTTTAACCTTGGGGCTGAGTTTTGCCAGGATAGGCATAGCAGGGGGACATTAGCCAGGTTCAGTTTGGAATGAACGTGAGCATTGGAGTATGGAACAAGGTTTGTCTTCATCCTTTGTAAGAAGGTGACTTTCAGGGAATGATCAGTGAACAGGGATTCCACTGTTCCTTCTGAGACAGAAAACAAAGCACTCTAACAAAACAGAAACCTCACCAACAACCAACATAATTTCCATGTGGGAAAAACTCATATGTATAAATGTTTTAAAGCAGTCAGATGACAAGGCATTAAAAAATTGCATTCAAATCTTAGAATGTCACTCTGTCACTCTAGTCAGTCTCACTGGCAGACTTGGCCAACAGATTCAGACTATATGGACAGATAAATGCAATCAACTATTTGGTATAGATACAGACATATAATTGCTGGTTACATTATCACCTTAAATTCCCTGGTTTAATCTACGAAGAATGTATTCACAGTAGACATTACACTAACTGTTCTCATTTGCATTTACAGCCAATCTATACTACATTACTGTATGTACACTTTGATGTTCTCCCAGATGGCATTTTGAGAATGAAACTCCTATTGGAACGAGACCTCTGGGGCTAAATGATAAAATCTTGTAACAGATTTTTAAAGCCTTTAAACTGATGGTTTATATTACAATAGCAGCAATAAAACACTAGTCTGTTGTGTCAGAAAATTAAACAAAAAGCTACATGTTCCTTTCATGTATGCACAGCGAAAGCCAAAAATGAAATTGAAGATGATTCTACATTACTAGAATGCCAGGTACAGTGGCTGAAATCTGGGCACTCTTGAAGACACTACAGCTATAGTTTGAGGATACAATGAATTCTGATTTAGGATTCTTTGTTCTGGATGAAAAATGTCACAAACACATGATTTGCTACTTTTTGCATAGATGTGTTAAGAATTTTGACAGCCTGACCCTGCCTCAGCAGGCTTCATGCCAGAAAAGGTCATTTTCTCTGGGCTGACCCTATTTTATGCTGGACCATGTATGGCTTGTCCTCTAGCACCTGCCTAAAGGATATAAGCAAAAAGCTGGCAGAAAGCATGAAGCTGGCACAAGACCTACATCATGTGTCTGTGCCTGATCCAGATGAAATGTGAACTGGTAGTACGTAGTCAGAGTATGAATGGTTGTTCAACCGCTGTCTGGGAGTTCTGCCATTGACTGCCAGGGGCCCTAAATTTCTACCCACTCGTTTCATGTGTTTAAAATTTAACACATGAATCAAAATCAAGTTCAGTAAAGTACAAAGAAATGTGACATTTTCTCCCTGTTTTCTATTTTGCCAGTCATACCAGATTATCAACAAAACAAACATCAATTTTTCAGTCACTTTACAATGCTTACTAAACAAACTACACAACTGATCAATGGACATAAAAATCATGCATGCCAATAATGCCATACTATTCAGTCTTTAAGGAAACAGAATACAAATGTATTAATAAGAGAATAGAAATTAACAGTAAATATTGGAAATCGTACTGTGTCTTAGCCAATGATACGTCATTTAACCATGGCTCTTTTAATTTGAATTACATTGTCACCAGAATCTCTACAGACCTTAAGCACATATGTAAATATATTCCAAATTATGGATGACTCTAAACAGAGCTATTGTTACACGATCTGATGTTGATGTGGTTTTTATCAGCAATAACATTTTGTCATCAAAATTTAATAGGTTAAATATCATGCTACAAATGCCTTTAGTGAGCAGCAAAAAGAATACTCACTAGAAGCCATTATAGAGGATAGATATGAACTACAGCAATTTCATGCTCTGCATCTGTGAGTCTCCCAAATGCCATTACTCTGTGCTAAATTAATTTAGGCTGGTTTATTTAAATGAAAGCACTGGATAACTAATATGAACTAAAATTTCCTGAGCCATTATTTTCCATCTTCCAAAGCCTAAAAGCTTATGCTGACTTTACTGGCTAATTGTAACTGGCAGATCATTTGCAGAGTAGCAAAAGCAAACCACTTCAGGATGAGTACAATAAATTTAATGTATCATGTATTAATGTACTCATCTCTGATCCTTAACTCACAAAAACATTCTCCTACATGGACTGATTTCTCAGATAAAGACAAGTCTCTTTATGATCATAACTTGTTAATGATAACACATTAGGACACATATTCAGGTCAAAACTAGAAAAAATAAAAGCAATACAGACTAAAATAGTAAGATTTTAAGTAGGATATTTGGAGTTTGCCTGAAGTTCTTAGCATTATTATTTTTCTTCAGTTATTTTCTACAGGCGGGGCTAGGTCATAGTCTTATTTGCACCTGAAGAATGTCATTGAAAGCACTTGGGTTGCTATAGAACAACAAAGTGAGCACATTATCAATAAGTTTGGTTTCAGAGTTTGCGAAGCAAACTGAGTAAAGAAGATATCTGTATTTATCCCTTAGATTGAAGTCTGGGTGCCCAACGGTGGTTAGTTTACAATCTAGTGGATTCAGCCACAAAATCCTTCCCATTCCATACATGTAGCAGCCCAGAATTTATTCTCTGTGGATTTTTCCAAAAGCCTTGGCACCACTCTGAGAGGTGATCAGGGGAAAATATAAACTATTTTTTTCAAAACCTTAAAAGTTCTGGTTACTGAATATCAGTGAGTCTCAGCCATCAAAACAACTTATAAATTCAGAGTCACTGACACATTATTTTTTGGAGCCTGAAAGACACATACCGCCTACCACAACTGGTGAAGACACTGTGTTTATCACCTAGATTCATCTTGATTGATTATGTCATATTACATATACAAGAGAAGTTAGAGCAGAGAGATTATGGACTCTTCCTGGCACATCAGGTATGCCTACAAATTAAAGCAAAGCTGGCTACATAGGTGACTTCTACTGCTGACTTCTACCAGTTCGGTATGACACCACAGACTGTAGCATGTGGTAGACCTCCAGAGATCCCCTGCACACAGTACAACTGTGAGCAAGTCCTGTCGTTAGTAAATCCAAATCAATCATGCTTTTGATGCTAATGTACCATGGGCTAGCAACCCTAATACAATAAACTAGGTGTCTGCTTTTACTTCCTTTGTAAATAAGCCTTTAGGTGGGCAGGAAGTTACAAGTTCCCAGTAATAAAGCCACCTTCTCTTTGGTGTTCTTCTGATTTTGTCTCTGTGTGTGTGTGTGTGTGTGTTAAAGTTTTGGCTTCCAGCAGCAGTAAAAATTAAATAAACACTCCTAAAAGTGATATATTCCTATACATGTATTTTACAGAACAGAAATCTCAAAGGAATTTTGTTCTTACTAACACTGACTAAACAAATGACAGAATAAATCTTCAGTACAGAAAGTGCTCTTGTCTACACTCTGTTTAAGGTCCTTTCCTTAAATGCCTACTGGAGCACCAAGGAGAGGAAAAAGTATCAATAATTATTGCTTTGATGTTAAAAATAGTTTATATAAAGGAACCTGTAAGCCTCTTAGTAAGGATATGTCTATCTTTCTTATGACGATTGCTTGTCTTTTTAAATCCTTTTGGGCCTCAATTCAGCAAAATACTTAAGCACAGTACTTAATGTAAAGCACAACCTCAATTTCCACTGGATCTGAAGTGTGCTTTTGGGTGATTTACTGAGTCATAGCCTCTATCATTAATGTTTGCTTTTAAATTAAACATTTTTCCAGAGAAAAAGAAACCAGGAAACTCAAGAAGACTGTCTAAAGTTTATTCCACTGAAAGGAAGGAACAGTGAGGAAGGCATCAAAATGTACAGTCACCAAAGCACCAAATGTATCTGGATATTATAGAGGCTTCAGTCTTAGGACATTCACCTGACATTCCCAGTTCAGATTTACAAAGCTCAGTTCTGTAGAGTAGTGAAAAAAAAAGTAAAGCCAAAATGCAACCATTATAAAAAAGCCAATACAATTAATTCACACTAAACTGGTGATCAGTCTGTAAATAGCAGACGAAGTTTCTGATGGGAGTTTGCTTCTTTTCAGGTTTGCTTCCTAAGATTTACTACCAAACATGTGTAACTCACACTGTCATTTTCCAAGCACCTTCTTGCTGCACAACAACCCCCCCCCCCCAAAAAAAAAAAAAGAAAACACAAGTAGATAACAATGAGGCAAAGAATTAAAGAGGATGCAAAAAAATAAATGTCAGATCTTCTCACAGATGCAAACAGATGTGAGCCAAAGACTTTAGTGGAGTAATGTCAATTTACACCTAGTAAAGCCTGGCCAAAAATATTTCCATATAAAAGGAATGTATGATTCATGAACCTACAAAATCATCGCAATGCAAATCATTAAGTTGCTATTGTATGATGAGAGTGGAAGTATAATGGTTATTAAAATGGCTTTCACTTCAATGGCTTCAGTTTTAACAAGGCTTAATGCATGTCTTCACAGGAGCTTTGCAAAGTAAGAACAACACAAGTTCTTACCTGAGCTTTTATTGGTTTTGTTTTGTCTACTCTTAACTTGCTCAGTCCATAACGTAGGATAACGAGAAGCTATATCTAGAAAAAAAAAAAAGAACAAAGTTTGTAAATGTTACATTTTTTTAAAAAGTTACTAGCAGTTGAATAGTAAGTGGCTAGTTTTAAAGATAAATGGAAAAAGGGCACACTGGTTTCTAATGAGGCAGTTAAAAACTTTATTCATGCAAAGGCATGAATAGTTCCTTCCTCATCCTGTTAATACAAAAGGCTGACATAAATATTTGTAGACTAAAATGATTAAATGGAATAAACATCTCCCAGTGTGGACCGAAAATATATAATCACTTCAGATTAGATTCTGTAAGAATTGCAGTGAGTCCTAAGGCAGCCACAATACAGGACTGTCATTGTATAGAGGTCTTCAGCTTTCTATTTACAGAGCACTGAACTTCCCTAGAGGCAAATAAGCCTGACAAAACATCAACCTTAACATTAGTAGGCAATATGCTGAGGACAGAATTTACGCTTTGGCCCCATAGTTTTAAACTGCACTCTGGCTCATGCTTAAAACCTGTCTCTGCCCTGAATAGTGACAATTAAAATTGCTAATGTCAGACTCCATAGTTACAGTGTCACCTCAAAACTATCACAAGGAATTCTTTGCTTGTAAGTAAATTCTTTATTGTGTTTGCTGACTTTATCTGGAAAAAGGTAGAGATGCTTTCAATTTCTTGCAATTTCTTGCAACTGCTCCAGTAGTTGCCTTTACTCTAAGTTAGCATTTGACATTGTGGTATTCAGTCCATATGCATAGTTCAATACCGCACTGTTAAATTCCTGTTGATGCTCACCTTCTTCATCACCTTGAGGCTGAGTTTCCAGCGCGGGAGCTGAGGCATCATCTGAATTCAGAATGGAAAAGATTTGCAAGGAGACTACAATTATGAGAGTAAGCTAAATAAGTGTACATACGTGATTGATACTAATGATTTGCACATAGCCCCGGCCGGTAAACAAACAATAATTTAAACTTGATTTATAGGTACTACACAGCATATATCTACAGACTACAGATTATGAAAGGATGGCTGTTGAGGTTATGGCTGACGTAATGATTGCAGTCTTTGCAGGCATGAAGTGATCAGGTCCCTCTCTGGAGAGTAATTCTTCATTTTTAATGCTGCCCATTGATACCTATAGATTATAACTGACCAAGTCAATATTTCTAAAGAATTAATTAGATATATGTATTGAAGGGGTAGGACCTGTGAAAGCAAAAGAAGTCTGGGGTGAATGAGTGGCTGCAGATCTGTTGACACCTTAAATGAAAGGAAAGTTTCTTTCAGCACAGCAGGATCTATTTAACAGTCAAGCTGATTTTATAAGCAAGATTCACAGATTAAAGAACCAGAATATTGTTTGCGTAATTCTTATCCTCTAGTCAGCCATCTCCATCCATCCACTACCGAACATTACTGCAAGAAAAAAGGGAGGAAAATTCAGAGAAATTATAAAAGGATGGGGGTAATTTTAGGTTTGGCAAAACACAGTGGAAGTAGTGCTGAAAAAGACAAATTCAATATGAAAATTTATTTGTTAGCATTCTGGGAGAAAGAATGGTAACCAAAGGCCTATTGTTACCTTACTACATTTTCATTAGTTACAATTATTCCAGGTATTGACTTAGTAGGCCTTACTAGTACATATTTTTCAATCATTGCTGTTTCCTGTAGCATGGAGCTAACTCCAAGACCAAGTTGTTCCACAGTAAACAGCATCTTCCATACAAAGGGTTTATTAACATTTATTGCAGTTTCATAACTGGATCTCAGACCAACATAGTTTCCAGATTGTTTTCCTGGCATTTTCATAGAAGCCAGAACCAAAGGTAACTGAGAAGCTTCCTCTTGCATGTATCTCCACCAGGGTAACAGTAAGCAGCAGCTCTAAGGCTAACACACTATTTGTTTTCAATTCTTCTTGCTACTGCAGCTCAGAACAGCCTGTTGTTCTCTTTGTTGTCACCATCACAGGGTGGGGTTTTTTTTGTAAAACTGTATCATCTTTATGCAAATCATGCAGAGGATTTGGAAGCACTCTGACCTTTCCCTCCAGAGCCCACAGCCTAGTTTACAGCAAATAC
Source organism: Tringa tobata (assembly GCA_033628505.1). Classification (NCBI taxonomy): domain Eukaryota; kingdom Metazoa; phylum Chordata; class Aves; order Charadriiformes; family Scolopacidae; genus Tringa; species Tringa tobata. The sequence continues at coordinate 3,253,298 of JAHREE010000375.1, forward strand.
AGATATCAAGTAGATGATAATAGCAGGTGAAACCAAACTGGCAGCCATGGAACACTAACTTCCATGTTTTTGATAAAACCAAAACAGCAACAGAAACTTATTTTCACTGCAAAAGGTTTTAACCAAAGCATAAGAAGACTTTTTTTAAGAATACTCATTCTTCATGTCCACACAATGACAGGATGCTCTGATCTAATGCCATAACAGACTGTCATTCCTCATTAGTTTTGCTGGCATATTTGTGGTGTCCTCTGGGTGGTGGAATAAGACCATTGATGTATTTCAGAGGGGCTGACAAGTATCCTAGTTTGCTGAGAATCAAGACAAACGTTTAGATCATTGATCAGTATGCTATTCAGAAAATCCAGAACTTCAGGTGGTAGCTTATGGTAGGTAAATATTATCAAAAGGCCAGCCAGAAACTTGGTTTTGGGTTTAAGTGACATTTTTCTAATCACCTTTTGGTAAACAATTTCAGTTTGTGACACATTTGATCTTATGTTATTACCTGAAATTCAGATATAATGCTGCAACTTTATCAACTATCAGCCTAATCAAAATGAACCTTTGAAACTTTGTTCAACCAGCACTTAGAAAAGTTTATAATTTTTTAAACTTTTTTTTTAAAAAAAAAAAACCCTCAGTGTTTAATGGCTGAGTCATAAAAGTGGCCTCACATCCCCTCAACACCAAAGAAAGAGGTTTGCTTTTGGTCATCAATGAAACAAACATTTGATACAGGATATCTGTATAAACTAAAAGGTACTAACTTCACTCCAGAACTGGAGGAGCTCCAGCAACTCCTGAATTACCCTTAATCTGCAGGAAGACACCTGCATGAATTTTCTGTTTGCACTCTGCCAGGTACATCATCTTCTCATAAAATCCTTTTGTGTTAAGAATGAAGAGGCATGTGGCATTTCATTGTTCAAAACAACATTCAATAGACAGTCACAACCACAGAGCAGCTCAACTTCATGTTAATTAGGTATCTCTCAGGTTAATTGCATAGGTCCTCCTGGCTGGCACATGGATAGCAGTCCATATGTGCATAAATTTAAACAGAAACCATTATGTTTGTTGTAGGAGTTCAGTTACCAAGAACATATTCCTGCAGTCAGCTAAGAACCAGAAAAAAAAAGAGATGCCATCCCATCTCTGACACATGCTTCTCAGATAGTCTGAATGTTTTCCTTGGATGGAGGAGGGACCTGCGGGGCCAGGGAAGACAAGTTAGGAATTATCTTTTAAGCTTTATTCCTGCTTGGTTTAATGTGCAAATTTGCAAAGATGCAAACAGAGCTCCTGACCTCCAAAATCTGCAGCTTTAAATTTTATTTCGGTATTGGAACAGCCAGAGAAAGCAAGGTGCACAACTGCAACAAATATAGCCTGCCAGATCATCTTCTCCTGTGAGTGTCCATGGGACATCTTGGAAGGAGAGACTGTCTCTGGCTTTGTCCATGCTGTCTCTTGAGTGGAGTCCTCAAGAACACACTTGTCCTCTGTAGCAGTGAGAATGTTGTGAACATGCCTAAGCTGGTTGGGTTGCAATACAGGCAGGTACCCCCATCCAGGCACCCCTGGTTAGTCCACAGGAACATGCAGAGGAAAGATGACCTAGAAGCTTTATGGTTATTTCAAAAACTTCAAAATTTGTGACCTTTCAAGCTGAGCTACAAAATAATTTTTACTACACTGACTGTGAAGCCGAAGCACAGTTCTTTAACTCAGACAGCGGAGCCCGTTCACTACTCTGTGGTGGTTTCTAAAGAGGTTATGATTTATCTGACAACTTGACTTCACATAAAGCATAAGGCAGTGACTGGCTAGAAGAGGGATGGGGATAAGAAGTTAGCAGCATCAGAGAAGAGCCAGGGACCACGTGGGGAACCAGGTCAGCGGCCCTTCGTGCTGCAGGCTTGTGCTGGAGAGTAAAAACAGGGCATGAGCAAAATGCAACCATGTCGCTTTAGGCACACATATCTTTGATGCAAAGGGAGACCTGATAAATTGTGTTCACTTAAGTTCCTTGTTCTATTATTGTTCATTCAGGGTTCAGCAGCTCAGACTCCGCAGTCACAAACAAAAACAAAGGATTCCAGATATATATGGGATAGTTCATTCAGTTCAAAGATGAAAATTGAAGTCCTGACCTAAAGCAAATGGGTAACTTAAGGTTAGTGGAACCCACAATTTGTCTGGAAATACATGAAGGAACAATTTTCCAGTACTTTGTAATTATTAGCCTTTAAAGTACTGATTTTCTTAACTTTAGGGTGCAATAGTTCATTTAAAAGTTGGGTATATTACAATGCTGCAAAAGTCCCTGTAAAGAAAAAAATATATTTACAGTGGAACAAATAGTCATTAACTATATGTTAATTAATTAGCACGAATACGAGTAACTTCTTTAAAATTAATTTATGCCACTGTAACTGACAGCAACATTTAGTATGTTATTTTCAGCTGAATTTAAAATTCTTTTAAGTGTTGTCGAAACTTTAATTTTGATTAAAGCATAGACATCTCCCTCATTTAAATCTACCAGTTATGTTGGAGTCACATCAGATTTTGTCCTGCCAACAAGATATACACCATGATCTATCTCTAATGACAACAATCATATGGCCATGAATGTAAGCCATCAGATGAATTAATCATAATACAGAGAAAAGTCCTGGATCCAAGATGACTCAAGCACTGATTGTTATGGAAATAAAGTGAAGTCTCCAGTTCCCAAGATTTTGGGACTGCAGAACACTGTCTTTATCAAACAGACAGAATAATCTGTCCTCCAGGGCAAGCAAACAGTATGGAAAAATATTTCAGAGTAACAGCTATGGGAAGGAAAGCTATTTTCCAAATAGCAGAAATAGGAAAGCCTGTAGAGCTGAGACCAGAAAAATATGTCTATGCAAATAAAGACAAATACATGCCTACATATATATGCTTATATTCATAATTTCACTAAATATCTACAATGCAGGCATAAAATGAATAGAATGTATGCATGTATAAATACTATATATGCAGCTATAATACATGATTAATATATATTGATAACTTAAACCTATGGTAAATCACAGTGGGGTATCCCATAGCTACTTTAGTTTCTATTTAAAGGCCAACTAAGATATTTACCTGTTTTTCCTGCACCTTCCCGTTGTGGCAGCTTCTCACTCACTGAACCTGCAATTGGAAAAAGGAATTAACTAGAAAAATACTATTTTCACTTCTATTATGTTTTCTAAGAAACACAGTTCAGCTTTAATAATTATTTTTTGTTTATTACAGCAATAAATATCAGCGAATTCTTCCCTTGCAAACCAAAGATTTTAACTTTGCCTGACTTCTGCGTTTGAGTACCAACAATTTACTGTCAGATGCTACTTCTTGGCCACCGCAGGACCTAAGAAAGAGGTAACATTGAACACTACATAGAGACAAGCACAAGAACATGCTCACATGCTGCAGAGCCAACGTCTCCCTTCCCCACCGGCCCAGCAAGGACAGGTCCTGCAGCGAGATGCGTTGCCCGGGCACTACTCCCTTCTGGTTCCCTGTGCAGGGCAGACCCTTCCTACACACACAGTCTCGCCCATGCACCTCTGCTGCTCTGTGGGGCTTTTCCAGCCTCTAGCCCAGTCCTGGCTCAGATCAAAAACTGCCCCTTTCTGCCTTAAATACCTCATACAAGACCCTCTGGAAAGCCTATGCTGGTCTGGAAAAGTGTGTGCGCCAGGGGAGGCAGGGACAGCACCTTATTCTGCATTTCAGCCTGAGCTGGTTGCAGGAGACTTCCTCAGAGCTGTGGCCCTTAGGAAAGGAGACAGCAGTGGTGGAAAAGGAGTTAGGAAGTTGGCAGGTGACCTGTTTTAACAGTTTACTCTGCCAGACTGGACTCCAACCCAGCATCCAGTCTTGATTTCAAGAAATGGAGAATCCACTGGTTTTCTTAGTAATTTTTACAAAAGCTAGTGTTCCTTAGGGTTTAAGATAGAAATATTTCCTTATTTCTCACGTATGTCTCGTTATTAGAACCATTTGTATGATTCTAAGTCCTAGCCACTTCTTATCAACATATTACAGGACACCTTTAAAAGTCGTATTTTTCTCTTTGAAAGAAAATCAAAAAGCGTAATGTCTATCAATTCTTACCACGTCATCTCTTCTTTCATACACCTGTATTAATGGAAAAAATGAAAACAGCCTAACCCTCACATCTGACTTGCTCAGAAGTATGTGAAATAATTTGGGCCTTAATTTTCTTAATTTATTTCCCTTTGGAATAACAAAATTCACTGGATGTAAAACAGACAAGCAAAAAAACCCCAACCATTGCAGCAGAATAAATCCCTTCTAAAAGGACAACCCACTAAACCATGGGCCTTGTTTCTGAAATTCAGCATGAATTTTAGATATAGGAGTCTGTTAGAGGGAAGACTAATGTCACAAATCTGGCATGCTAATTTTAAAGCCTCCATAAAAGAATACATGACAATGTAGCCAAGCTGGTATTACCTTTTGAAGGATTCAGCTTTTAATACAGCTTTTACACATCCATATAAAAATATTCTAGTTTAGACTTGTTTCCTTTTTTGATGTTAGTGTATTTTTATTGAAACATGTTTGAATCACTAGAAATTCAATATAGTTAGTTATGTATCAGTATTAATTCAGACAGGAAAAATAAAGCCATTACCATTTAGGAATTATATCCAAGAGTAATCGGGAAGGCTTGATCTAAACAGACTGCAGCACTAATCCATGGTGCTCACACTGAAGAGAAGGCAGATTCTTGCATTTATACTAGCTGAAGACAGAAGTTCTCAGTTTTTGGGTGCTTGGCTTAAATTTGATAAGAAGCCCATCTTGAAGTCAAATGAGATGTTCCAGTTTTAGGAAGTACACATACAAAATTACAGGCTTTTCTAATCACACTGAATACCAGTGTTCCAATCTTTCCTCAAATTTCATCCAGCCGCAATTAACTCTCTAGTTTCCCAGTTTGATTTTGATGCTCAGGAGTATAATTATAATTCTTTTGTAAATACAGAGAATTTAGGCCTGGTTCATCAACACTAAAGCACTTGATACCAATTTGTAAGTACAGATGAGGTCTCAGCATGGGGAATGTGTGTGATGAACCCCCACTGATAGCCCCTTTGCACTAAAGAGAGTGGTAAGTAAAGCCTCAGTTTGACACCAGTGTTGTATCTCTGTATACATTCAAAATGGTTATTATAAATAGAATTTAAAATTCAGTTAATAGCTCAGTAAATTAACTCATAGATGAAATTTATATAATATTCCGCATCTTAAACCAAAAGCAGAAAAACCTTTCCAGATTTCACTAGCATCAAAATGTCTTTAGATTACTCCATCTATATATGAAATGGTGCGAAATAATGACTATATGATATTCATGTACAGTCAGGGAGAAATGAAAATTCTTTTCCTATGTTATGTGGGGTTTTTTAGCCTAATTTTTGATGGAAAACTGATGGATGAGGAAAGTGGCATTCACAAAGGCTACCTTTAACGAAGTGAGACTAATTTCACTATGAAATTAGATGAATGCTAGGAAAGTTAGGCTCACTGGGCTAGCATTTAATAGTCTTAGCAAGCTGACAAAACTATTCACAAGATTTTCTACAAAGGAAAAATCTGCACCCGTCATGTAGTTTCCCCTGGAATTTTCATGCAGCAGAAACTTTGTCTCCAAGTTAGAGGCGGGAAGAGTTTTTTGAGCTTGTATCAGGTTTTTTTTTCTACCATTTTCTGAATATATTTGAGCTAGAACTACTTCTAGCTTAAATGGTAATAGGAAGTTGCATTTACAAGTTTCTTTCGATACTAACAATGAATGCTCACATTTTCAGTGAGACAAGAAAAAAAATAGGAACTTACAACTTATCTAGAAGTTAGGCAATACAATCATTCCCAGTTTTCAATGCACTGTAAGCAACCAAATCACCATGTAAATATCTTTGTGGAAAGGAAGAGGGCAAGGAAGGATATCAGATTCAGCAGCATTATTTTAACAAGAATCTACTAACATTCTAGCTTGTACATTTGCTTTGCCATGTATCCATTTATGATTCTGATGATTTTTTTAAAAATGCAGAAATATTAATGCTTTACTTGATCGTGAAACTCAAAATTCCACCCAGTTTTAGTCTAAAAATTTCTGAGACAAAATAAATCTTGCAGGGAATCTGAGGTGAGTTTTGTAATTTTTTATTTTAGCATATCCATTTTCTATAGTTCTGATACTACGTGACTGGGCTTTAAAAGAGAAGACAGAAGTCTATTATTATCTAGTTTATATAATGATTTCTGATCTCCTGCTAAAGAATATTTGATATGTAATCACTGAATGCAGATATCAAGAAACAGGACAACAAACTTCCCTTGCTGTTCTATACTTCACATATGCGTGTGTCTGACTGTCTCTTTGTAGGGAAAGTACTACATTTTGGGATAGAAGAATGAGGTAATTCAAGGACTGATATTTTTCCCAGCTAACAAAATCAATATAATGTAAAATTTAAAAGTTCATTGCCTTCACAAATATATTTATTTTCACCATATTATGTGATGATAATACTATACAGACAGGAAGAGTTCTGAATTTTTAACGGTATTGTATTTTGGCCCAAAAAGATGATAATGCCATCTTAATTGTAAGGAAGCAAAATTACTTCACAGAATAATAAAACATGCATCCATACCTCTGCAATCTCACTGGTAGAAACCCAGAAGAGGTATTATGGCACAAAAGTTCTACAATAGGTGAACATTGTATTTTCCAATGAAAATTTAACACCTGCTTCTCAATTTCTGCCCCATTTCCCAGGACCCGGTGCCTGTGGAATTTCTGCAGTTCCCTGCAGTGCTGATAACAGAGACGGGGAGTTGTAAAAATGTCTTTTTTATGTCTGGTGTTCTTTAGTGAAAGTATTGGGGGACATTCATCATTTTTAAGGAGCTTTCTTTCTAATGCTGTCATGGGAACGTGTTTGATTTACTCTCCTTCTCGCCACTGTTCCTGAAACAGAGGAGATTATTTCCATGGGGTGGAATGGCACTTTGAGATTTATCATGTGTGTTTTAGCAGTATCAAGTGTTGGTGAGGGACTAACTGGAAAGGATGGAAGAAGAGCCTCTTTCAGGTAAAGATGCAGTAATTAAAGCAAAGGTTTTACATAAATCAGTTGGAGAGTCCTGCATTTTTTAATGCTGCTTACAGTCTTCACCCTTGCACACCTTGTGTCTCTAGCAAAAAAGACAGCTTCGATAATAGCAACCAGAAAAACACAATGAGCGAAAAATGGCTCATGCTTCTTTTGTAGACACATAAAAAACATACATGACGCTTTTCTGTCCTGGGACCCAAGACAGCTTTAGGAAGCATCACATTAATCAGCTAACCACTATTAAGAGTTAGATTAACTTAGAGGTTCACTGTTTCACCTATAAAATATCACACAATAAATGTAAAGCATGGATAGAGAATTGAATCAGGAAACCAAACTCTTAACTGCCCATCCTAAATTCTGCTGCACATTTGCCCTATTAAAATCCAAGTTCTTCTGGGCCGCCATGCTCTTCTTTCCTATTTCTGGTTATTCACCAAAGTCAAAGGTGGTTCTACTGGGAGAAAATGAAAAGCAAGAAATTATCCCATAATTTAGGAACAGCACAGTTGATTGGACATGTATTCAAACCTTATTTGAAGGTACTGAAGAACTAACCTAGAGTTGAAAAGAAGCACTGAACATTTTCATTAAAAGGGAAAATTTTCATGCATTCCATGGTACCACATTTCCTATGAGAAAATCATTACAAAAAAATGTTCACAATTGACTACCTGCCACCTTGATTGTCTGTACACGTTCTGTTCTAAAGGGAAAAGGTGGCAAAAGTGATCCTGGGAGAAAAAAGACTGTCACATGGAAACTGAGAAATCTGCATAAATGTATTTGAAATAGCTATAGCATCATGTCTGCAGAATACAGAGAAGCAAGTGAAAATACATAAACATGCTTATGTCAGGATGCCATCACTACAGGAGATCTGCCTGCAACATCAAAAAATTGGAAGGCAATGCCTGCATTGAGGCTAGCAAACACACAATGTATTAGACCGACTAGGCACAATAGTGTTGAAAGAAATGGCACCCCTGAAATACTAGTTAAGAGAGGAGTAAATTTGGTATACCCAGTATTACTTTGTTTGTAATTCCTGTGCATAGCATTACTAAAGAAAAAGTATAAAAGAAAATCAATGGTGATCTGGAAAACATCAACAGTTGTTCTGGGGAAAAAAAAAAAAAACAACTCTGTTATCCCAAACAGATGGCAATTTTGAACATATACTGGGAAAAGGGAGAGGGGTGCAGTTGGGCTTCAGCCTTTCATTGTGCAATATAAGAGCAAATTTTTGCCTTATTATACCACATAACTCTCTGAGAAAATCTGTAGCTGCCTTCTCTGCTGAATGAGAAGGTTTCCCCAGACCTCTTAAGACTGAGCCCTTTGCCACTACTACTGCAAAATCCCCTAGCACTTCAAATCTGTTTCCAAACTCTGCTGTGCCTTGATTTCTTTCCTGAGGGACAAAGGAGAAGTGGTGAGCAGTAAAACATGAGAGCACTGATATACGAGCAGGGAAGGAAATGTGCAGAGATAATCACAAAGGGTCTCACAGCAATTGGAAAATTACACACAATCTTCCATGGAGCAAAATCAAACTCTACATACTCACCTGGGCCCTGGAGCAGTCTATTTATCGCTGAGCGACTACATTGAAATTGAGTGCTACTATCACCTTCTTCTTAGCATTTCTGTAAAACTAACTTCCCTTCCCACCCCTCCAAAAATGAGCTGAAGCAGTCTGGCAGTTTATCTGCTAGACACATGAATATACCTTTGAGAGGAAGAGAGATAGAATAATTCTCATTTTAATCTATCAAGTAACCTGGAACTACACCGCAGCTACTCATTGATAATACCAAATACAAACAGAAAAAGTGAAAGTATAGTAACTAACTCAGCAACATTTTGAGCCAAACCTAATACCATATGTTGTGACATTCTGCCAAAAAACTACTTATTGAACTTTCAGTGTAAGCATCACCCCCTTTTCACCAATGTCGATGAAAGAGAAGAAGCTACAAATTGATATTGCAGAGAATGCAATGAAGGCATGTTTTCAGGGAAGCACTGGCTCAGGACATGCAAAAGCACCTCTATTCAAGAACAGACTGAAGCACAAAAAGGCTATCCTAACCCTGTGTCTTCTGAAGATGTGATCCAGTTATAAATAATAATTACATTTAAATGAATGCATGTTTTTCTCTACTTAAGGCTTCTGAACATTTTGTGTTAGTTTTCACAATTGACTGTCATTCCACAGTGATTTTTCAGACTGGATCCAAAGGATTAGTCTGAAGAGTGCTAAAGTTCACCTACGGTTAAGATGCATGGAAGATTCTGCAAGTCATTTAAACTTAAAAGTGGAATTAACTTTTTATAATCTTTGTTGAAACTTTTGCAGGGATCTCTTCCTTCCTCCATATACTTATTAAAAACACAAATATTGTGCTTGAATGATTGAAGTATATCAGACGACCTGAATTCTCTCAAAGGCCCTAATCTCCTTTTTTCAGCTTCATTTATTTTACAGGGTTAGCTTTTTTAAGCTATTTCTTCCACTCTGCGACAGATAATGGTGCTGCAGCACAAACAGAAATACAATACATAGAACTTACATATTTTTAGAGCTAATTCTGTGCAATTCTGTCAGCCTCAAGGAAGGTAAATAGCAATTCTAACAACTGTTCATACACTGGGGATTTATATTCATCATCAACGTCAATGAAACAGGGTCAGAAGCAAATTCCTAAAAAAAAGTGAACCTGTCAACTATCCTGATGAAAGACAAAGGCAGTACACATGGCAACGAGTTTGATTTTCCAATTAATTTCTACAGCCAATGATTCCACTATGTTCTTCATTATTTTTTTTTGTTTTTATTTCTCCTCTGAATTTGGTCATTCATGGGATTTGCTGTGGGAGTTCTTTCATTAGGCTCTGTTACAAATCAGGACATTTACATTCCATATTTTGTTTTGGGTGTTCTAGATGTTTTTTTTTTCTCCTATACTCTAAATACTTAAGATATCAAAAAGGCAAACCCCTTTGAAATTTTTTGCTAGGAATTTATGTCCAAGAGAATTTCAACATAAAGAAAGGACTGCCTCAGAAAGTCAGTTGCATGGTGTCATATATTGACACATAAATATTGTACGAATAACCACTGTAGAAAACCCATTCAATAGCTAGATTATACTATAAACAAAGTAGATGGATCCCAGAGTCCCAGGATGGTTTAGGGTGGCAGTGACCTCAGAACCTATGCAGGGGGTAGCTTAAAAGCCAGACCAACTTTTTCAGAACACCTTCCAGTCAAGTTTTGCAAATCCCCAAGGGTGGGGAGTCCACAGCTTCTGCCAGCACCTGTGTCTGGGATGAACCACTCTTCCAGTGAGGAATTTCTTTTCCTTAAGTCTAATCAGATGCCACAGATAAACTCTACAGCTCATGAGACAATGTGATTACCTGGCCAGACAAGTCTTACCTGGGCACCGGGGAGTTTTGTGAGCCACAGCAGTACCACTGATAGGACGACCATTGGGAGTGACACACCAGCAGTATCCAGTGTAACTATGGCACTGAACCTGTCAGAAACCATGTGCATTTTGTCAGACATATATTTCTTATCCCACAGTGCTCATGACTTATGAGTACAAAACACTAGCCCAGAAAACTGTACTGACAAAATCTACAACAATAAACCATAACAGACCTATTGTCAGTCCTAATGAATGGATCCTATGGTTCTTTAGCATAAAGAAGAGTTTATTTCAAGTGTGGTCCTTCAGAGTCCAATGGAAGAGAAAACTATTGAAATATGTGGTTGTTTACACCCTATTTCAGAAGAGTGAGGTGCAGGTGTTACGAAAACCTCACAACGAAGTTCCTCAAGGGACACATAAACTGTTCCTGAAGGAAGCAATCTCAAGTTTTTTTCCACATAGAGAACATATTGTTCCACCCACTGAAGGAGCAGGACAGAGTGCTTCTGCCAGCATTATTCAAATCCCAAGCTGTCAGAAAGGAAACTCTTGGAATTCCTCTTAGAAATCAATTGCATTATATTTCCTGAGAGCCAATATCACTTCCCTAACCATGCTTAAAATGAGCAAGGTTGTCTTCTGCACAACCAGTGAAATGCAGTACAGAGGCAGCGGTAGGTGATCTTGATTGGGATATATATCACAGGATAAGCTTCTAATTGTGTCCCTTCTGAATTCTATGATCAAACCTAAGTAAATTAGTCTCAGACCATATGCTTGCACAGAAGTTCAGCTGAGAATAGGGAAGAATCCTGTATGATTCATGCTTTAGCACTAAGATACAGACTGGTCACAAGATTTCCATTTGGGATCAGGAACAGATCAGAAATTCCAAGCATTTTACCATCTGATGAGTATTCAGGGGGCTACAAGAATGACTCAGCTCCCTCGGCCTAGAAGAACAGGGAGTGTAGCACATGAACAATGGTAATGTTTGGCTCTTTTGCTGGCCAACTCTGAAAAAAAGAACAAGGACTTGGCACAAAACATGAATTTTCCTTCCATTTTTTAACGACAGTGTTAGCACAAATTACATTTTATTTTGTAATTACATTTAACTTCATTACATTTGTCCTTTTTCATCCTCTGCAAACATGCATACTCTGACTTTTCAGCCACGCAAGACACTGAATGAAAAATTTTCAACCTGACTATATGTGCCATCATCATTGCATTCTGGGATAAACACTTGTTGAAATTCCTTGCGAGCTTGTTCCTGGGTGTACTTCCTCTCAGCCACACATCTGGAAACATCTAGAGAAAGGGAGAAGACAAGTCAATTGAATGATGCAATATAAAGAAATGGTAGGTGATAACCTAAATTAAGAAAAAGAAAGATGGTTCCGAGACCCACGCAAAGAGACATGGAATTATAATCAGGGAAAATGTACAATCACTTACATTTAAAAAAAAAAAAAAAAAACAACAGTGGAAGACAATAACTTCTGGCAAATATTGTCCTTATTCACCTCATTCATTGGCATGATAGTAACATTTTTTGCTGAGCATCACCTGTGATTCACTAGTACAATCATGTTCTTCCCCGCTTAAATTGCCTGTCTAACCTGTGAGTCCTTTTGGTTCACACAAGTGTGCTCACGCTGTCAAGCAGAGTAAACAAAACTGAAATTTTCCACCACAAAGATGACATGTCACAGAGCAAACCATAGAGGGGAAGGACAGAACTGGGAGATGAGATGGAGAGATGCCTAGAGATACAACCTTGCCGCTCCAACTCCTTTCAAAGGACAGAAGCCCATAAAGGGCTTCTATAATTTTAACATGACGATAGCTGCCACTTTGTGCCCCACAATATTCTTTCAGTGCTGGTGGCAGCACCAGCTTTCTAGTGCTTCAGGAAAGGCAAAGCAGGCAGTAGGAACATAGCTGCCTTGTATTTCCTACTGTGAGTTTACATGCCATTTACTCCAGTTAGGCAGTGATCTCAGCTGTGACTACCGGGCTGGTAAAAATAAAATAAAATAAAATATACTGTACCAGCAGAAGGCTTGTTGGGGAGGTGACGTAATAATAATTTTGGACACACTTAATTCATATTATGCTAAAATTTGCTGTAACAGCTTATGATTTAGACATGGCACAAGTCAAAGTCTATCACATGGTCCTTTTTTGACCACTGTGTGGTTTCTGGCACCATCTTCTGCATCACTTGGTACTGGTCTCTATTCAAGACAAAGTAGCAAACTATACAGCTTTAATTCAGAGTTCTATAGGATAATATACTACATTGGCTAATACATATACTATATTTCAATTAGGCAACCAAAGGGTGAGAAAAGCCACATACTCTATACCTTTCTTTGTTTAAAGCTACGACAAATTTTAGCATGCTGCTGATGCAGAATCAATACTTCAGAATGTGCTTGAGCTAAGCAATTTCAGGACAAATGAGAATACCAGGCAAGTTTAAGGTAGTATTAATGATTTCAAGATGTGACTGTAACATCTGAATTAGAATGATCTCAAGCATACAAGTGGAGAAATTTGCTGCTTCTGATCCTGCTTTGTTTAGAGACTATTTGACAGTAACTGGCTAGTTCCCTTCTAGAGCTAAAACCATCCAGCCTGTGAGACAGGGGTGTTGTGGCGATTTGTGAGTGTTTGTGCAGTTCTTAGAAAGCACAGGGACAGGCTTTCTCATCCACGCAATTTGCACATTGAACATAATCTGAACAGTGAGGCAACACTTTCACTTCCCCACTTGATACCAGTACAGCTCACCAAGGCTTTGGCATTTAATAATCCCCAGGAGTGCACAGATGAGCCAGCAAAGTCCCCCAAGCACCCTCTCTGTTCCAGTATTATCCAGACATACATGCACAGAACCAGCACAGAAGCTGATACAACTGCAGAAGTCTTTTGTACAGGATGAACCCTTCACTGGTCATTTCCACCGAGCTTTGGACAATCCAGCTGGCAACATTAGCATAAAAAACTCCAAGTCGTAGGCAATCTGGTGTGGAAGTGTAGCATAATAAGGGCAGAAACTGGTTCTCAGCATCTGCATACTGAAAACAAAATTGGGGCCCCTTAATTCTAATCTTCATATTGATTTCCCCTCGGGTCTTGGATTCATGTGCACCATTTCTGTGCATTAGTTTACTCTTCTCACAGGAGCATTATGAGAGTTCATGTTGGTAAAATGCCCAAAATACAAGTGGTTCCACTTTGAAAAACTCTGTTTCAGTCTTAACAACCTTAATCGTATTATGCTGTTTCAGGACGGATATTCACAGAGGTGCAATGTTACCTGAAATGGACAGAAAAGTTCAACCATCCAGAAATGTGAGAAAAATAATAAGGAACTGAGTTAATATATGCTCTGATACTTTAATAACTTCTTTCGTCAAGGGAGAATTATAGCCAATGTACTATGCACCTCAGGTAAAGTCTGTTAATGTATGCACTGCCAAAGTTTTTTTGGGGGAAAAAAAAAGAAACATTTTAAGCAAGCTTTAGTGTCGTAAGCCTTCTTCTGAGCATGGTTTGGTTATACAGTACTTAATAACATGTGGTTTTAATGTAGCTAGTATTTTAACTGAAAATAAATCACTCCTTTGTTGGACCTCTGTCCTCGTTTTTCTAGAATGACATGTGGTTTAAATGTCTAAAAGGAAAAGTGATATAAATTCCATCACATAAGGTCTCTGGTATAGTACCAGCAGGGTTGTAAATTATCTCCAATATTTGAATTATCATAAAAACATGCCAAGGAGAAAGAGAAGCTCTCCAAAACTGTCCACCACTTGTTGCTAAACAGCCTGATGCTCTAAAGGGCTCCTATCTGTGGATGATCTAATATGCTTCTAAAACAACAATGACCATATTTAGTGGAATACAAAATTCATGTTTGAAGCCTTATTGTGTATTATATAACCATGAAAACTTTTTTAAAGCTGTTGGACATTACTGTACTTCACCATACCCAAAATAAACCCACAAGGAAGATCTCTTATCAAGGTAGGAATCTGAAATTTTGCATAGTCAAAACTTTATTCCTAGTTCTGCTTTTTTTATTTCACCAAGGTATTACCACAGAGGAATAAATAACTAGGGCATACAGATATGGTCCAAGCCTAATAGAAGAAATGTAATAGGGTGGTTAAGAAAAAAGAAGACATGTAAAACATTCTTCCTCAGAATACTAAGGAACATTAAATTATTAATTCAGAGGAGCTAAATTACTTCCAAATGAAACATCACTGAAGCCAAAAGAAGTTATAGTATTTTTTTATAATAAACTTGTAAGATTACCCAATCTGAGCATCTGCCTCTGTGTCCTGGTTGCAATACCTTCTAAGTCTACTGCACGATTTCAAACAAATTTTCCACAGGAAAAGAAGAATTCAAGAGATTTAAGTGCTAGACATTTATATAAAATAACAGTTGAAAAAGGACAAGAAAATTAATTCTTGCCGTGATTGGGAGAAAGGCTGAAACATGGGCTCACATCAAAGTAAAAGACAAGAGATAGATGTAGGGAGACTTTGCAGCTCCTAACAGGCAAAAATCAGTGAAGGGTGAGATCCTACTCCACAGGGAAATGAACTTTCCTACATGACCATCGCTCACGCTTGCTCAGTGAAGCCAAATCTGGGACTCACTGTGCAAAGTCCTGTGAGTGCAGCCGAACAACTCTTGTCTATGGTGCCTCTGTGCACCTTGCACAAACGTAACTTACGAAGATAACTCATACAAATCTCAAATTAGTAGAATGAATCTAGGCTTAAGTGGCTTGCCAGAAGGAGGTTTATAGAAATATTGACATCAAAGGGGATACCAGTGAAGTCTCTCACATACAAATTCAACTTTCCTCTTTATCTAGAGCAGGAATAACCCAGATCAGGAAGGACCCTGATTACTTCAAAATGAAGATCGAGAATGAAAGGTGGTGGGACTTACCTGTCAACTCTGTGCTGAATAATCAGCCCGCAGCTTTGATTTTGACCATCATGGATCCTGACTAAACTCTTTTGGGGTGAATGGTGTACAACTGGGACAAACAATCTAAGAGCAGAGAGGGTCAAAGTCTGCAAGGTGTTGGAAGAATGAAAAGCACCGTGCATCACTGGAACAAGTCAACCTTGTTTCACTGTTATGTTGGTTTTCTAGCTCTAAAAAACCAGTTTGTTTGTTTTTAAATCCATTTTTATTTAAACTTTTGGAACCATCTAGCGGAAAAATAAGGGGCTTGAAACTGTTACTAGTTTCTCACTAGAATTCCCACTAAACTTTATTTCTCGCCCTAGCTTAAGTATTAATAAGGGACTCAAGCCAGAATCTAGTATATGACCTGGTGAAAAGACCATTTGGTTCTAAGACCTGTAAAAAGCTGGAAATGAGGCCTTATTTGCTTATACTCAGACAGTGAGAAAAACTAATTTTGCAGATCTGTGTGCCCAGCTGTAATTTTTAATTATGTCAATGACTGACTCAGTAAGACTTTATCCTCTCAACTCCAGGTAAATGGGCCTTTACATCCCAAAAGCTTGCTGTGAAAAATATTGTCCTGGCATAGAAACTGAGCATGAAGATGCATGAGTTTACCTTAAATTAGCTGACTTGGAGTCTATTAGCTGTCAAACTGGGTTGGTACAAGGCTCAATGGATTTTAGCACAGCACATCGGCCAGTGTGTTGACTGTACTACTGTGACTCAGCACCAGGACTACAAAGGCAGCTAGAGGCTTAAGAAGACAAATACATCTTGGGGTGTATAACTGAAGACAAAAAATGGGTGGACAGAACTGAGGAGATTACAGAGCTGTAGCAGTTTGGGCAGGTCTTTCTGAATTGCCCCAGTGACAATTCTTGCTACCAGAGGAGACCGCTGTCTGGATGGCACCAGTGAAATATAAAGCCATCTTAATTCTGTGCTAAGCTTCTATATGAAACAGGGAAGACTTTCACCTATGAAGTGAAGTGGTGCCAGTATACCACTGCAGGATCCAGAACCAGATTCTGTCATATGTCACACATGGGAGTACAGGAATTCCTGAGATAGCATTATCACAGAATGGTTAGAGTTGGAAGGGACCTTAAAGGTCATCTAGTTCCAACCCCCCTGCCATGGGCAGGGACACCTCCTACTAGACCAGGTTGCTCAAAGCCCCATCCAGCCCGGGCTTAAACACTTCCAGGGATGAGGCACCCACAACTTCTCTGAGCAACCTGTTCCAGTGCCTCGCCACCCTCACACTAAAGAATTTCTTCCTAATATCTAATCTAAACTTCCCCTCTTCCAATTTAAAACCATTACCCCTTGTCCTGTCACTACAATTCCTGACAAAGAGTCCCTCTCCAGCTCTCCTGTAGGCCCCCTTCAGATATTGGTAGGCTGCTACAAGGTCTCCCCGGAGCCTTCTCTTCTCCAGGCTGAACAAACCCAACTCTCTGTCTGTCTTCATAGGAGAGGTGCTCCACCCCTCTCATCATCTTCACAGCCCTCTGATGGACCCATTCCAACAGGTCCGTGTCCTTCCTGTATTGAGGACTCCAAAGCTGGACACAGTACTCCAGGTGGGGTCTCTCGAGGGCAGACTAGGAGTGTAAGTCAGTGGAAAAATGCAGTTCCCAAGGAAATTCTGGAAACAGAATTAGCCTCACTAACAGCATAGGACTGACTTGGAACTAACCTCATTTTATGCCTTATTTCCAAGCATTACAGCACCAAAAACACTGAGCTTCACTAAAAAAAAGAAAATATCTGTCAACTTCAACTCTGCTGGCTAATCTTGAATAATATATCACACAGAGAGAAGTTTATTACTGCAAAGTAGAAGTTTATCTTTAAAACAATGACACAAACTCATCAAGGGTGTAAACACCATCTCTAAAGTGACATTTAATACAATTGAATTTACAGCAACTTTGGGGCTCCACAGGGAGATCTAACCCAGATTCTCTCATGGAAAAGTAAACGGCTTGCCAAAAGAATAGATAAATCTCCTGAAAAGATTTTGATTTAGTTCATCCGGTATTTCTTGGTCTGCTATATATTCCAGTAAGAATAAAAGTATCTTTCCCAGTACCAATACTCTGAGCAGACTTTGCTTGCTTTCAAAGAGATTACTCTGTGGGACATGGAATTGTTATGTATTTGTGCATTAAATGCACTTCACAGTTTATTTAGTTATTTTATTATAGATGGAATATTCTATTAAACAGATCAGAAACATCTACCAATTTGTTAAAACTACATATAAAGTGGTTAAACTTAATAATTTGAAGAAAAAGTTCCCTAGATGGCTTTCCACAGATACGTAGCTGTTCTTACACTAAAGAGAAAGCTTTTCTAAAGAAGTCACATAGATGTGAACAAGCAGACCTAGTACAGGCACATATAATCCAAACACCTCTATTTCCCTTGTTGCCCCTCCATTATGCCAGAATACCTATATACACTTACTTGCCCTTAAATTTAGAAATATACAGTGCATCAAACTGTTTAAAGCTAGTTACCTACCTGAGCTCTTTACTGAATTGTCCTAACAATGAACCTGAGGTTTTTTCCTACTTCCGTGTTTCTTTCTCACTGCTATACCCTTTTGCTAACTTGTAGTGATATAATAAAATTAAAATTATCTTAATTTGTAGTTAATTTGACACAAAAAATGTTTTATTCAGAGCACAAGACACAATTTTGTTTATATGGCATAAACTATTTATAATGTGAATGTTTTCTGTTATATTTGACCTAGGTCAATGTATATTCCAAAGAACTGATCACGTCTACCAACAAAGCATATAAATGGCTGTAGTCTCTAGTGGTAAGAAACACATAGCAAGCTATATGTGCTCAAAGTTTCAATTTCAAAGATGCAGAGATTATTAGCCTCTTGGGTTGGAAAGGATGTCAGCACAGACATTCAGCCTGACACAGCCATAAAAGAAAGACTTGCTGCTTCGTGACAAGTGCTGGCCAACTCCTTCACTATTTATTTTTATTGCTGCATTCTGGATTCAAACAAAACAGCAGAGCAATCAGCCTAAACTCTCCTTTATTGGCATCTAACAGAGGCAAGCAGTGTGGAGGTTTTTTTGGTTTTTTTTTTTTTCCCCTCTTTCTCCACATTTTGCAACCACCCAGCAATTTAGATAGCTAAGCTTTAAGATAAAATAAGGAATGTTTTGCTGGATTCCTTCTTGGTAAGATAATATTTCTCTCGATTTGCTAATAGTCACATTTGGAGAGATACAGTCTGACTAGAACTGAATCAAATATTTGCAAGAAAAACTAAAGCTACAGCTTTCTGATTTTTTACATACCAAAGGCCAGACTAGGCTTTCTGAGCAGAACAGAGATCTGATAGTTTGGAGAAGTCTCATATGGGCCAATTTATAATTCTTGCACTGAAAATCTGAGTATTTGTGGTTCCTAGTCTTCAGTGCTTTTTTGTGCCTAAGTATGCTTTTATATGCCTTGTTTCTGTGCAGTCTGGCTTTGGCAAGAAATATTATCAAGAAAAAATGAGTATTTTAATAAGAGATAAATTCCACCTCCAGCAAATTGTGGATGCTATTTCAGAGTTACTTGTCCTATGTTCCAGGTAGCAGTAGATGCGTTTAAAAAAGCAACAGATATTCCACAAAAAATATTCTAAACATACTTCAAACTTTAACCACCCCATCTACATACCTACTAGAAAGTATAATCAGAAGCCAACTCCTCTTGCTTCCAGGGACTAAATAAGTTATAACTTCTGTATGTAAATACCTTTTGCTCACCAAGATGTTGAATATTGTGTTTCTCAAATTAACACTTTTAGTACAGCTGCTTGATATGTAACAGCTTGACACACAACATAAATGAAGACTCAAAACCAAAATGAAGTTGGGGCTGAAAAGTGTTTGTATCAGGATTGCCAGTATTACAGTCTGGAAACTTGCTGTCATCCAAAAAGATTAAACACAGTGTCTACAGTGAGAAAATATGTCTGAAAAAGGAGGCGACAGCTCCTACCTAAAAGTATTATAAGATAAAGATCTGACCTGTAATCAGTTTTTTTCCCAGAAGGTTTCTTTTTTTAAAAAACTCAAACTGATACCACTTCTTAACACAGTCTAATTTTGATATATTTTTTCCCAAATAACAAAAAAATCTGCATCCTTTTTTTTTCTTTTTTTCTTTTTCCTCGCAAAATATGAGGGGGAAAAAAAAAAAGGAGAGGAGAAAAGGGAGAGGTAAGGACAAGTGAAAACTGTTCAGCTTTCAATCTGCACACTGTGCAAGCTCTCAGTGTGTGTTGAGGATTATTTTATAGACTGACACCTTGGTCCAGTCCAGCCTTCACTCATTTCAGTTACAAAAGGAACTAAACCTACTCAACCTACTCACTACAGCTTTCTCTCGAAGTGAAACACCTTGGGAGCATGTTCTGCCTCCCAAACACAGCCCACAGGGCTGCCTTCCAAGCAGCAGAGGGACTGGCCAAGCCAATATCCCTGCCCACATGCTGACCTAAAGGACATCCTCAGGCTCACAGTTGAGCTCACACTCTGAGGTTTGAGGCAAATCTGAGCTTGAGGACAGCCTCCATGGGAATACAGGATAAGTTGTGCACTCAGAAACCACATCCAGCATTTATAACCCAGTTCATTAGCTAAGAGGCAATGATAACGTTTCCCCAAAGGATGCTTAGATTCATGTATTATGGGAACAAGATTAATTTATGAGCCCCCAAAAAACTACTGCACAGCAACGTCCACCTTTCTCTTCACAAAGGCAAAACCACATCAATGTGTTTATCCAAGGACAGAAAGGTTCTGTAATTCATGTCATTCAAGCATGTCCTTAACTCATTCATTAACTCATTGTACTAATAACTCAAATGAGTGAAACTTCTCACTATTGCTGAAAGCCTCATTTTAATGAAACAAATGCCAAGTGTTTCCTTCTTTAAGGAAAGTAAATATCAAATAGTAAAATACCTCTTTATGGGAAATTCCACTCATATTTTGATGCGCTTCAGCTCTTTATGTGAATCGAGAGAATGAAGATAGTACCTTTTGTTATGTCTATGATAACCCATAAAAGAATGGCATTTTTAAACAGCCAGGCTATTTAAGATACCATAAATGAATTAAGCTAAACATGAGCTATCTAGGGTTTCCAATGGAGAAAGGGGATCTACATAGTTATAGAATAATAATGACACTACTGTGTGTGATGGCTCTCCTTGGTGTGCTCACGAAGCAGCAAGGCCCTGCTGGGGTCACCACAGCAAATACTGAATACATACACCAGAATAAATGCTAATTCTCTCATGACTCAAATATCTCTCTGTGTAAAGCTCCTACTTTGCCATTTTGAGTATGGATCGCTCTGAGATGTGTCCCAAGTCCAGCTGAACAGTTTATTGTAAACCCAGGTTGCTGCAACACACCGATAGCAAAGGAGGGAAATGTGATGCAGGTTGGCAGTTGAAATTTCATATTGATAACCATTTCTATCAAACCTCCATTAAAGAAGTCATATTTTAGTGAAGTATTGGTACAGAAGTCACAAAATTCAAGTACCTCAGCTGGGATGTTTCAAGAATTCTATGTTAGGGCAGAGGTATGCTGGCATATGTAAATTTGTTTTTTCCATTGATCACAATGTCAGAATACCAAATATTGTTCCAAAGCCACTTGCTTAATACTTTCAGAGCATTATTCTCCAATGCCCCAATTATGGGCCTAGCACATTCACTTAAACTGGGAAAGGGAACAAGTATTCTTACTGTTACTTAAGGAACAAGAAGAGAAAAAGAAAAAAAGAGATATTTTTGAGTGCATTATCCTGCAATGCTTGCAGACCACTTTCAGGGCAAGGTTTAGTTGAAACAGGAGGTCCTCTAAGCTGACTCAGAGGGGCATCTCCATGGGAGACAGAGGCTTTCTAGTTCAGGTGAAACATTCCCAGTTGCCACAGACAACCAAAATGCAGTCACAGGCATTGCACATGCTCTGCAGCTTCCTCCTGACAAGTTGTTAAACATTGGCAAACATTCATATAAAAAGCTTGCATGCTCAAATAAAGGTGAAACTACCCCAGATGAACTACAACGTCACCTGTTCCAAACCACCCTTACACCATCAGCAAAACTGCAAACTGAACTGCTGCAGGCAACTACTGACTGTTCACTTTGACAGTCCATAAGAGAGAAAAACTGCTCCCTCCACCAGACACTCCTGTTACAGATTTTGCTTGCTTTGAACAAGATGCCATCACCCAGCAGACTTTCTACATTTGAGACCTGAAGTTGCTGATATAGGAGATGAAAAGCTGTCCAACAGGAACTCTGAAAAACTCTATTGATCCTGTAGGAAAATCTTCCACTAACCTAGCCATGGCTACAGCTTGTTGTCATGTCATAATTTTCATTGAAAGAAAAATTCAACCCCGCTTGCCTCCACCCAGCATCATAATTTCAGGTTTAGAAGTTAATACACACTTTTTACTGTCACATAAAACTACTTAAAGAGCCTAAAATTATTTGAAAACTGCTGCAGGAAAAATATGAGTTCACATTTTCAAAGTCCACAGGAAAAAACTTGTTCATTAGTGGGGAATAAATAAGTTAGCAAACCTGATAAAAAAATTCTATTGATTTTAGAATAAGGGAAACTAACAGGAGTTTGCAGAAATTAGTTGAAGCATTCTCTCTCTTTTTTTTTTTTGTATTTATAATGTTAAATTTTCAGGACAATACAAAAATTGAGTATTCTTCATACAAGGCCATTCCACAGTGATAAAACTAAATTTTACAGAGTAATTGTGAACGATTATAGGAGATTAAAAAAAAAAACCCAAAAGCCCAACCAACTTCTTCATATGGAGTGTACAAGATGCTCCATGACAAAATAAAAAAACACGATTAGTTTCAGGTAGTCTCATCTATTATGATTCATGACATTCAGCCTTATGTTTGTAAAATAAAGGACATCTTCACTCAGCAATGCCACTCCCATTTCTGCTGAGGAAGATGCTTTTAGCTGATGTCTTGTGCGTTTCAGTTTCCATACAAGCACAGCCTTTTGGAGTAACCTATACCATGTTCCAAATCATGTAAAATCTGCCTTAAATGTAAAACTGTAGTTATTGGCTCTCCAGGAGACTACAGTGCTGGGCAACGCTCCCTACTCATAACAGCATCTGCATCATTCATGGATTTAATTTAAAGAGGTGGGTTTTTTTCCTTTTTAGAATAAGGTTTTTAGCACTTTTTTTTTTTGGACATGGCATTTCTGCATGGTTGATCATAATCTCGTTGCACAGTAAATGTGTCAAGTAAATGGCAAATCTCTAGAACTTCAGAGTTCACATTAGATTTTATTTGGAAAAGAATCCAAAAATGTGGGTGTTCATCTACAGTGCAGGGAGATTATTTTGACCTTTGAAATTTTACAAGACTGTAACTTCTTATAGCATTTCCAAGCTTAGCATAGAATGGATTCCAGCACTGGCTGGAAGTGGACTGGAAAAAAAAAAGCACCTTATTCTAAAAAGGAAAAAAAAAGAAATATTCTAAACCTTTGTAATGTCTTCAGAAAAATTCACTATCGGAACAGTCTCTTTTGATGCTTATTTTGTCAAAGGTGAGTTGTTTTTCAGAACTGAGGGTAGACAACGCTAGTTCATTCATTTTCATGTTTGTTTAAACTGTCTTGATCTCTGCTGCAGCCATCAGAAACTAGGACAGGAGTGTGAGAAAAGACAATTATTTAAATTCTGCCAGTTTTCTGTCATTTAATTTTAAGATTCAGGATCTAAAAATGGTTTCCTTTGCAATGCTAGAGAACCACCTGGGCTGAGCACTGTTGCTATGAATGGAATTTGCATTAAGAAAGGAAAGCAAGCATATTTAAAGCAAACTATCCCTTTGCAATTTTAATATTTTAGTAATTGAAACCAAATAGACGAGCCAAATGTTGAGAATAGGTGAGGAGGAGAAAAGATAATCAATCTAAATTTGGCTTTCTCAGAAAAAAAAGCACCGAGAAAGCAGATAACAGTTCAAACTCCCTTATGGATGTAAAAAGAAATGAATATATAAAAGAAGAAATGATTGACTGAAAATTATTCCAAAAGGTTGTCGACATAAACTAGTGAATAGACTAGTGAATATATTCTAGTGAATAGACTAAAACAAACAAAAAGCTGGTCACCGTGTTTTCGACTAATTAAAATGGTACCTGCAAGTATTTTTCAGGCAGGATTTTTGTGAGATGAACAGGGATTGTTACCTGAGAAAAAGAAAGGAAGAGACAGACACAGACTTAAGAATCCCTTTTCAAATCAATGACAGAAAATATCAGACACACGTAAAAAATTGTGAATCCTATACCAGGAATCACGTCTTTTCTCTCTTCATTACTTCCACATGCAAACATCCATGTTTCTTCCCCTTTTTCCTGCATTAGCAACCTCAAAACTTGCTTCATAACCAATGTTTTAATGGAGGGAGGAGGGTGTCTAGTTTTTTGGGACGACAGATGAACACTTCCAAAAGGATTTGCTTTCATTTCAACACGGAATGAAAACAAATTCTGAAACCTTCAAAGTTGCCCTGAAATGGAACCATCACTTTTTGGTTAGCTCTATTAAAACAACTCTCTGCTCTTTGGTCAAGCATCACCTGCAACAACAAATTTCACCACTCAAAAGCAACTGGCTCAAAAGAGGTCTTAATCTGAGGATTTCCTTAGCTCTTTAAGAAGAACGTTTGATGGGACTGTCAAAAGTAGCTCTAGCAATGCTAAAACTGAAACTGCAGCTAGGCCAACAAATCACCTTTTTCTTCTTTAAAACTTGTTTTTGCAGCTTGAAATATTTCTGATGATTGCAGACATGGGTAGGAATAAAGACATTGGTCACTTAAAAATTTAAGACCTCTTTGACCGAATAAGAAATAAAATATAAAATTTAAAAGAGCAACATCTCTTGCTGATATTGTCCACATATATTAATGGCAAACATGTCTACTGCCAAGCAAAGGAAAAATATTTAAATATTGTGATGTTTAAATGTGTGACTTTTGCGTTTATTTAATGAAAAGATTAAAAACATCTGATTGACGAGGGCATGATGTGTACCTGCAATTAGCAATACTTAACCTGCCTAAGGTGTCTAATTCCAAGTCTACAATTGTACTGACACACTATTTATTAATAAATAAACAGCAAATGAGCACTTCTCCAAATTGTAGTTGTTGACTGCAGAAAAATTTGCCAGCATCACCGAGGACACCTTCACTAGGGCAATTAAACACATCTTTATGGAAAAAAATTCTTGCAGATGACATTGTTAACATGGTAAGAGGGAAAAACAATAAAGAAAATCACTCAAAACTGATTTCCATAAAAGTATATAATGCTCCAATGTATAAAATGAACAAATACAAAGTGCACAATAATTCTCTCTGTCATTCATGTGTGTAAGAAAAGCTTTGGCTCAGGTAGCTTCATTATGTTGTCCTTGTTCTCAAAAGTAAATAGATCCATCAGCTAATACAATGGCTTATTATGAGAGGGTAAAAAAATGAGCATAGTGTTTCAACTAGGCAGAAGATGAGACAGAATGTCTCTTTGAAGCAGTCTTGATGCTTCAGAGGTTTGCTGGAGCTAATGGAGAGAGATGATGTGGAAAATTGCCTCCTAGAGGTTGAATCAGTGTGGTCCCTGGGGTTTTCTTCCCCCTGTCGCCTCTCTCTTTTGGTCAGAGGGAAAGGGAAAGTAAATCTTTATGACCACTGCTATTCTTACATTTTAGAAAGAAGATCATTGTGTTGGGAATCACCCTACATGTCAGTAAGGAACTGAGTTCTCTAGACCAGGATACTCTATACGTGAAAAGATTTACCTGGGAATAAGTATTGGACCTGAAGTGTTAGGACTGTTGGTTTTGCTCAGTTTCTCTATTTAGAGATGAGAAGTAAACTGTGGATGATTCAGATAGGAATGGCCTGTGATGGCTCTAAACATTACAAACCTTTTTTTTTTTCTCTCCCTCCCCTCCCAGGAGAGGAACTAGATGATTGCAGTTAGGAAACACAAGACTGAATTTCACCATCTCTTACTCAAAATACCAAACTGCAGTAGACAAGAAACCTTGGGAGATAAATAATCTTACGGGTTACTCTGAGCCTGCCCATTATATGGTCCTTCAGAACAAGGACCTAACCTTACAATTTCCTTAATAGCGACTTATAATAGTGTAAATGTGTGGGGGGAGACTCATATTTTCACTGATGGATAAAGGTTAATTTATCTTTATGTAGCATATTGTTATAGAATCAACAGGATTGATTTCAACCTGCTTGATTTTTGAAAGTACAGCACTTCTAGTTTTCAACACACAGACATTTTAAAAAATTATTTAAATTCTATTATTTTTCATTACGGTCACGAGAGACTTTGATGTGCTCACCTTTGCAGTTGCCCCGGTAGGCTATTTCCAGCTGAGGGTCTTTGCATTTTGCTCGCTGAAATTCACAGCGGGACAGAAAAGTTCTTCCATCAGACGCACAGAGTGATTTCTGAGGTGAACCTGCACAGTCCAGGCTGCATTCTCTGTCTTTGTCTTGGTCCACTCTCAAAAACTAGAAAAAATAAATTAATGCTGTAGGAACACTATTCCCATGTGAAAACTACTGTGTGATCCCTTTCCCCAGGGAAGACATGTAAATATTATCCAAAACAGAAAAGAAAGCTTTGTGTTTTCAGCCTATTGAAGTAAGAGCTGACTCACTATATCTGGAGTTATTCAGCTGCTGTTTTGAAATGGTAACGATTGCAACATTTCTGTAACATATACTAAATCCACTAGTGCAATTAGAAGATCTCACAGTCTCCTACAACCATTATGAAGCTGAACACAGCGGGTTGGAGTCTTTAGAGCAAAACCAGCGATGACAGAAACGTTCTTCACAACAAAAATGAGACAGCAATGGAAACTTGTCTATTTTGTTAGCTATGTGTTAACTAGTCAATAATAACAAGCTGGAAAGTCCATTCTAAGTTCCAAACAGGATTTTTCACATCAATACTCATCAAAAATTATACCCATAATATGTCCAATAGCCTCAGCACAAGAAGCCTGAAGAGAAAATGAGAAAGGGAGTAGAACCTTATGAAGCACCTTATGAAACACAACAGAACATGTACTCTTGCAATGCCCATATTCAAAATCTAAAGACTCCTCAACAAAACAGGAACTTGAGATAAGTTTTATAGAAATATTTGTATTTGTGCATATGCTTGCCTATAAAAATATGAGCCATGAAGAAAGAGGAAAACATTGTAACTTCCAATTTTTCTACTGACACCACTCTTACAACATGCATGATGGAGTCTCAACTGACATTCCAAAGTGCCCCCCGCATGGGCGAGCAGAAAAGACGAAACCTGAACCAGGCTGTGTGCAAAACAGCCTGGAGTCAAATAATTTTATATAAATTGTAACCAACAACCAAAACCTTTGGACTGCTGTTTTGAGCATGTTCTGAGGCCTGGCATGGTTTGCCTGAAACAGCAAACCCTCTGGCGTGCCTCTGCCCCAACATGGGCTGCCCTCCACGGCTGCCCAAGGAGACTGCCCTTGCACCAGTGGGGGTCACCTGTGGGCTACAGTATTTTTATTCTGGACTGGCACAGGGCAGTTCATGTCCTTCTCTCACACTGGAGAGCCATGCAAGGCCCCTGCTGCTCAAACCCTGTCAGTTCTGCTCATTGCACCACACATTCTCCCCTTATCAGAAACTCAGTCTCCTCCAGAAGACAGTGAGCAGGTACAGACTGACAGAAGTAATTTAGGTTGTTCCCATTACAATTTTCAACAGATGCTC
This sequence comes from Tringa tobata, assembly GCA_033628505.1. Classification (NCBI taxonomy): domain Eukaryota; kingdom Metazoa; phylum Chordata; class Aves; order Charadriiformes; family Scolopacidae; genus Tringa; species Tringa tobata. The sequence continues at coordinate 3,280,852 of JAHREE010000375.1, forward strand.
CCCTTTCTAGTTTTGCCAACAATCCATGCTGAACCTGGTCTAACCATTCATCCCTCCATTCCCAAGACAGCAGGCACAGCTGATGAGTTTGGCATCATCCTTGGCATTGGCGTTGCTCGCCCTGTAACAGGCTGCCAAAAAATGAATCAATTCTGATGCCGCTGCATGCCAGCCAAAAACAGAGATAGCACTTTATCTTCTGAGCCCCTGAAAAGTGAGTTCACCCCTAGGGAGGAGGTGAACGCAGTCCTCAGATGAATTTCTCAATCATTTTGCTGTTTCAGAATAAGCACAAAATTAAGCAAGGCATATAGCTACCAGGAGATAATCATTCTCCTAAACATTAGGAGGCACCTGAGAAAAGGTCTTAATCCAGCTGAAGCACTGGTTTCATTGGTGCTACTTCATCAACATAAACCTCAGGTACATAAAATTTTGAACTTCGGATTAGAAACCGAGTATAATATGAGGAAAATTTCAAGCCAAAAAGAAGAGGACAAAGAGTAATATTTGAGTAGGAAAGAGTAGTACAAGTTAAATAATTCAGAAAACATTTGCTACATATAGTTTCCCTGCATTTTATTACACAAAAAAAATGTAAAAAGGGAGTCATAAATCTCCATAATCTTCATACTTAAACTGTGGTCTATTTGCATTTCCTGTCACTTAATGTGAGGAAATACAGACGCCTTTCTGGAGAGTGTGCCTGAAAATGGAGAGACAATCTCAAAGGTATCACTTAAAAATAATAGTCACATGGTTGGATTTTGACCAGAATTTTTATGTTTTAGTGGCACAGTAACAGAAAAAGGAAAGTTTCCTTTTCCTAATATTTTTTAATAACTTTTTGTTTTTAACAATAATTAGCTTCAGAAGAAAATTACTCATTGATTAAAGACAAACCCCAAACCTTTATCCCCAGGATTTAGCCATAGAGCTCCAGAAGTGGGGAAGAGATGTTCCTTCCCCCATTCCCTTCAGTGCTATTTTGCAGATCCTTTTCGTTGACAAAAATTAATAATTAGCTGAGCTAATTATTAGAGAAAAACTGAAGTCATCTCCCCTTACATGCAAAATGAGCAATAGTGAAGATAGGCTTCCATGATTCTGACCAATCTTCAAATTATGTTGATCTCCAGGGCCTGACCAGGTGCCTTGATGTGCTGCAACACAGGGTGGGGAGGGGGCCCTGTGAGGTCCTCCAAACCTCCCTTTCTTGTCTGGGAGGCATCTGCAGGACTCAGACTTTTGGCTTAGACAGGAATGTGAAAAGGACTTTTCAAGAAAGACTGGACCACATGGAGCCTCTGGCAGAAAAACTGGGCCCAGTTCCCCATGGATTTGGTGGTGGTAAATCAAGTGATCTCCCTCTTTCTGTTTTGTAAAGAATGTAAGGATCTGAGTACAACCTTTCTGTGTGTGTATAAGACTACCCCTCTGTAACAGCTAGGCGCTTTGCCACCCCTAATTTATCCTCATCAACATCCCTGTTGAGAAGAGAATTATTTTTCAAAAGCACAGGAAGGCTTCGTGACCCACAGAAGATCATGTGGTAGATCAGTGAACTGAACCCAGGCATCAGAAAAAAATCACACAGAGCAACAGTCTAGCCTCTGTCCCATTTTTCTCCCAGACTTTCCTCATCTTTCCTGTTTTGAGTTGTTGCAGGAGTTAAGATGGGTATGCCCGATCGCAGTGGACAAACCACAGTAACACAGTGGACAGAAAATCCCCTTAATCGTCTGAGGAACAAAATCCACTCCCTTGAGAGCGTGATAGTTCACAGATAAAGCTATATTTTAAAGGGCAATTATCTAAAGAGTTTTATTTAAGCATTTTATTATTTCAAAGCCTTAAAGGAGATTACGGTAAATTATGGGTTCAAGGATATTCAAGTAACCTGGAAAAGCAGAGGATGAAGACATAGCTGGGAGACAAAACCACTTGAATAGCTTGTTGGTTAGCCAAACCTCACTGGAGAATTTGGGTTGTACATTTAAACAATTTCCACCAAGCTAGTGTAACCGAGGGATTTAAGAGCAGGAAGGACAAAAAGGCAAGTAACTGCAAGAAAAGGCAGCACACAAGAGAGACTAGTACATGTACTTATTAAAAAAATAAACACAGAAAGTATTTGATTGACATTCGGAAAAAAATCCATCGTCATCTTTACTACAGCAGCACAAGATGATACAAGTCCAAATCAGGATTATTTGCTCACATGTAGGCAAAGGAATAGATAAATATGTCAAAACTAATAGAAATGGGCTATCCCAGGGGCTATGGGATTTCTCATGGGATTTACTATTTGTTTGAACATAAACAAGCAGAGTCAGTGACACAAAAACTGGGATCATATTGATGCACATCTTAGGGCTGTGCTTTGCCATGAAAATACTCCTTTTGATTAAAATGAGACAGTTTAGAGAGAGAGAAAGATGGTTCTACATGGACCAGAAGGTGACTCACCCTGCATATTGGCTCATCTATTTCTGTCTTTAAATTAATTTAACAAACAAACCTGTTATTGTAAAAACATGTGATTCACTGAAAGACAAGCTTAAAGCAGCATTTTTGTTGAATGCTGGTAGCAACTGAGATGAAGCCAACAAGAGTTGGCCAACATGAGGTGGAACTATTTTGAACAACCAGCAAAAACTGGACAATTATGGTTAAACCCTATTAAAAAGTAAACCACTTTTAAGAGAGAGGTGTTCCTGCCCCTAGTAACACAGAAACCAGCCTAGTCAAGTTTCAGAAAATTGTTTTCAACTACAAATTTGAGTTTATGCTACAGATTAACAGGCATGACTCCTCAACTAGAGTTGCTTTGACTTATCTTCTGCTTTATATTTTAATATCACAAAAAAATTTTACAGCCTCCAATTTATTTCAGCCTTTCCAAAGCATATTCGTTACAACACCTGATTTCCAAGGGGGCTACTATTCTATACTCGGCACTGCTTTAAATTCTCATGTAGCATTCCTAACAAAAAAAAGAACAATAATGGGACTGTATCAGAAAAATCTTAATTGTTAGCTTTACCTCAGTTACTAAAACCGAAGTCACTATAAAGTGTGTACACACTTAACAAATGTATGCATTGATAAAATATTATTTACTGACGTATGTTTCAGGCATCATGGAATTTAGTAGTCTTCACTGTCTCACACTCCAAAGGTTCTTAATAGTGGTTGAAATGTGTCCCCCTGTAGCCCTAGCAGTCCCAGTGATTTTTCATCCCTCTGTTACTGGAGTTTGGTAGCATTAGAATTGCCAGAGTATGAAGTAGTAGATACATGAAACCTTGCTTATACTGGGGAAAATTACTTCTACTCTGTTTTCTGCTCTGCTTATCTTTCAGCTTTGTTCTTGTCACTGGTGCCAAATCTGGGCTGTGGACAGTCAGGATGCTTATTTCCTCAACCACAAGAAACATGTTGCAGTACATGACAAAGTTTTTCCAGTACCTCAAGAGTAGGCATTCAATAGTTTCTTTACTGTGCTATTAAACCATTTATCAAGATAACGTGTCCATAAACTTATTCACTGCTGTGGCATAACACTATCTTCTCTTTACCTAACACTATCCACTTTTATGGATTTTTTCATTCTTTCTAGTCTACATCGTGCTGCAACATCACTACCAGGGCAGAAAAGTTCCTCGGATGAAACTGAGTCATATCCACATTTGTGCATTTCCAATGTACAAATCTGTGACCCCATCATCTATAGGGCAGAGCAACACTCCTTCCACCTAAGCAGATCACAGAGAAAAATGGTGCATGGCTAGAGAGGTCAACAACTGGATACGTCTACAAACTGCCAGTGCAAAAAAGCAGAAGAGTTAAGATCAATGGTACAGTCTCAATGGTACAGTCTGGTGGTGGGGAACACAGGCATCTCCCTCCACCAGAGGAAGAGCTGACAACACAAGCACTTAGGCTGAGGCATAAAGATTAGTTATTGAATCTGGCTCGCAGCTTTTTAAACAGCAATGGGAAACGCTCTGCTCTACATTTCACAATATAGCGTACAGCTGTGGATTGCCTTTGGTCAGAGGCCACTGTCTGATTAATCTGAGCAAGGCAGGGGAGTGCTCCCCAACTTCTCTTTTGTTTTTGGTGTTTGGGGTTTTTTTTGGGTCAACTTAACTCTATGAAAGTTTACCTGCAGACTTGTATAGAAATCCTAATACAAATAGTCTGTACACAAAGCATAAGTCCTAACTACGTTAAATCTATTTTTACCTTGCTCTAATGTAAGTTTTCCTACTACAGCTGAAACTATTGCTTTTCTGTCAGTGGAGAGAAACTCCATTCTCTTCTGTGAGATCAGATTGGAGTCTGTGCACTAGGAAAAAGAAGGACTTTCAAGGTCATGGATTTGGATTGTTCATCAGAGATTTTCAACCTTTTTTCAATTTACAGACCCCTTCAATTTCCACTGACCCTGCACTGACAGTAGGTATTTAAACATACTGGCAACAGGTTTTTATTCTGTCACTTTTTGTGGACCCCTTGTAACTGACACACAGATTTTCTCTCTAACCAAGTGAAAACTACTGTTTCAAAATCTAATTTAAAATGAAGTTCAAGCCTGCTTGCAAAACAGGAGAAAAACAATTCATCTTGTGGGGCCGAGGGCCAAAAAAGCCTGAAAAACAAGCAAAAGAGAAAAGATGGATGCTAGACATCACTGTTTAGCTTGGAAAAGCCTAGTGCGGACTATGGCTTTGAAAGGCAATTTCTTTATCCTGCATCTGGTTACTGTAAGATGTTGAATAGAACGGTCTGACTTCCCTGCTGCTGGCATGGGAGGTCTGTGAACACACTATAGAACAGCACACTCTAAAGTGGCTCAGTGCTTAGGGTTTTGTGCTGTTGAAAAATGTGCTGATTTACAGTGATTTATGTAGCCATGCTGTTTCTGTCTGATAGTTGCCTGAAGGGCAGATGTGGAAATCTCCAAACTAGGAGTATTTTGCTCCCTCTGGGCTCATCTACAATGGGAAAATGAGTTAGACAATAGTAATACATATGCGTGTGTGTGTATACACACCATTGTATATATATCCACACATGCAGGCCATAATATGTAAAGTCATATTCCCATGTATATTTCAGACAAAGGCAATGATGTTTAAATATCAACATGCTACAGTCTGCCTTAAAGAGCATACTAACCAGCTTGTCTGTCTCGATCTGCTTTATTAAAACACCACACATTCTTTTTATATGTATTTCATCACTCTTCTGCCAAGCAAGGAAGCAGAAGGTACACTTACAAAACAAAGCCTACTCTCATCCCGATGCCCTGGAAAAGCATTCAACCCTGGCACTGGAATGTATGGAAAAATCTAAGTTCTCCTTATCCTTGAGTTACTCAGGACAGAACCAGAAAATACCTTCAAAGTGATAACTCTGTATAACTGCTGTACTCAACCTATCTTTAACAGATTATTTCACCCTGCACTGTCCCACTGAAGCAAAACAGTTTTTCATCACTGTTGCAGGACAAGGGCAGAGTTGCCTACTTCAAATTGTGACCTCCTTATTTGTCCTGACATAAAGGACACCACCAGTAAGATTACACTTGCATGGAAGAATTTACAGAGAAAGCCATCATACACAGGACTAATAAGATACTATTCTTATGAGCTGGAGTGTGCCCATTCCTGTTATTACAGTGGGCAAGGCCATTCGCACTTAGAACAAAGCCCCTCATCAAAACATTTTTGTTTTTCTTCTTAATGGTAAAGGTTTTTGGTGTGAATCAGGATCTTTCTATTACAGTCCACTACCAGACAAGTGAGCAGACTGACTTCAGTGAGGGTATCTCAAACACCTATAAATGAACACGAGCATTCATTTATCCATTATCTCCAAGGCAGCAAGCCATGATCATAATTTCATAATGTGGAGCAAGTTGTGTAGACTAGAGAAACTGAAAACTGGCACATTTAGGAAAAGATTCACCTGACTTAGGATAAGACAGATCACATCCTAGGAACATCCCTTCTACTTTATGAACTGGAGAGTCTGATCAACTATCTCTCCTGTAAATGGCTGAAGTCCTACAAGATTAACCCAGCCCATAGTGTCAAAGAAAAACAAAGGGGAAGAACCATTCAAAGTCCCAGGTTCTAGACAACTAAAACAGAGACGGGCTCTAGGTTTCAAAAATAACTTTATCAAAGGTCTCCAGTAGGTGTCTGTGCATCTGCAGGGGGACACAAGAGGGAGCATTCTCTCTAATCCCTGATGAGACATTGTTTTATTGAAAAGGACCCTGTTAAACCCCTGAACAAAGACACTCACCAACCCCTCTTTGCCTTATATTTCATTAACCTCTTCATGTGTAACTTATGACATCAGACCTCTTTCCATGTAAACTTTAGCAAGGATGGTTGAAAGAAACAGCTAGGGTACGCAATTTCACTGAGGGGGAAGGTGGAGTTTGAGTTTGTTGGGTGGTGTTGTGGTGGTTAGATTTTTTTAATCACTCTTGGATCAGTACCCAAAGTAAGCTCCAAATTACCCATTAGAACAGTGTTGTGCTTTACCCCCTCAGTGCCTAGAGTGCAGTGGAGCTCTGGAGACTCACTGCCAAAACTACAGTATGAGCTTGTTATGAGCAGCACAGAAAATTGACTATTAAATAAGGAGCTTTGACTAATATGTTTTGCTTTGGCATGTTATTTTTTTTTCAATGTTTATCACTGTAACAGGTATTTTTTTAAGTGAGCACTACTTTGCTGCATTGATGGAGTGATGGTGGGGCTGAATGTCAGCACATCCATCACTTCTTTTTACTGCTGCTTCACAAATGACTAAAAAAGGCAATATACCTCAGTTGTGCACCCATGTAAACTAGGAAGAACTTAGCTGAAAATGAAGCTAAGTAACACATGTTCTTTCCTGCTTTGTAGAAAGGACAGACATCAATTTATTACACATACAATTCCAAATTTCAACATTACCATATCACACCAAAGAAAAGTTCTTCCCAACAGCTGACTGACTTAAAGAGATTGCAGGTGATTTGGTAGCTCAACAGTATTTCTAACCTACTACAAATGAAATATTTTGAGGGCCGGGGAGGCAGGGAACCACAACTAATTTAAAGAAATGTTAGGAGGCAGGGAGGTAATTGACTCTGTAAGGGGTTCAAAAGTGTCAGTTGAGCAGATTTTTCTTCTATTTATTATAGTTTTGATTAAAAATGAACTGAATTGCTTTAGTCTCTGGAGGCACAGTGGACATTACAGCAAAAGAGCATTCTGTGCTGTTTAAGCATTCTGAATAAGCATACCAGGAAATCTGATGAAACACTACAAGAACAAGGCGTCCAAATCTTTTTTCTCTCCATTTGGCTTTGTCTTGAAAAGAAATTTCAAGGTAGTGCAATCATACCTCTTGAAGGGCTATTCTATTGAATAGCTTAATTCTAGGATCTGGTTCCATCCCTACTAAGGGAAATACACAGACTTCAATAGGAGCAGGTTTGGGTTCCTATTGAGTAGCACTCAGCCCTGGTGAACTATCCTTTCAGAGGACCTTTCACTGACTCATTTGAATACTCCTACAATATAGTCTTTGGAAGCACAAAGCACTCCCTCCAAATGAGTCATGCCAGAAGCTGCAAAGTCTAAGTATCAAAAACAGTCTATGAATGATTTGTTGGCATTGTCTCCATATGGCAAAAAACAAACCAATGGCCTTAATTTTCCAGACATGATAAAGACTGTCAGTGACACTGACTACATTCACTCACTTCCAAGATTAGGAGTCCTTTGTATTTCATGAAACCACTCATTTTTGCAAACCAAGTCTAGTTCACTCTACATGAAAACAGCCCACACATTTAATACCAGAGAAATTTAGTAATTAAAGTGCATCACTGCAAGGATAAATAGAAATTTTTTTTCCAAGAAACAGTTTACCTGGGTTTTCAGGAATCAAAAAATCTCCCTGTGATTTTTATTATAGTTGTTTTGAAGTCCAGTTTAACATACAAGGCTGGTTTCTTTCATTTTGCAGCATCAAAAAAGTTAAATGGTATCCAAACTTAGGGTATCAGCTTGCTGTATGTGTTGCCTGAAAATGGAACTGTATATTGGGATGGAAAGCATGACAGTCCAGTACAGTGCAGAAAGCAACACTATTAATGCAGTAAAGAAAAAAGGCAAGTCTTATCACAAAGGCAGTGTCCTTTGTTTGTATGTACAACTGCTAATTAGAGAGATCTCAGTTGTTTTATTTCTTCAGTAAATATACCATTTTTCTTCTTCTGTGTCCAGTGGCATTACTTCTTTTAATTTCAGAGTATTACCAGCAAATTATAGGGGTTCAACAGAGTCAAAAAACACCAACTGATAAACAGCCCTTGGGTTTCCAGAGACAAAACAATCTACCATAATTTTATACTGAAACCTAAACTGAAAGCATTTCTAATCTGAAGGTATTTTATTCTGCATATACTGTAATCCACTAGTTTCTAGATGTGTCACGTGTCCAGTGTTCTGCATTTTTCCCAAGTCACTGGTAACTTTATGCCCTTCATTCTTGTGGTATTGTTATTCATAATCTTTTCTTTGGCGGGTTGCTGTCATTTATAGTGTTTTTTCTGCATTGCCAGAAGTCACACAGGGAGAAAATAAACAGAGAAACAGTGGGATGCATTGTCTACGTATTGAATTATCTTCTAGTTTACTTAAGCTTTTAATGAGTACTGACCCAACTTTCAGAATACAAGTGGGCTAGCACAACCATCCTGTTAGCCAGTTTCCTCACACACAGCTAATCTGCCTGGTTGGTGTCTTTAATAACCACAGCTAGGAAAATAGACACATTTTACTTTTTAATTTTGTTCAAAGGCTGCTCACATGAAAAATATTTTGGCTTCTAAAATGTCAAAAAGCTATTTTAAAATGCAAATAAAATCTAAGCCAGATCAACATTTCTATATTTGAGGGGTTTATTTTAGGATTAAAGAATACCAACACACACCCTTAAAGTGTCTGAAGTAGCTTAAAACAATAAAACCAAGAGCAATGACCTATAACTCAAAATAAAAACCATTAGGTTGAACCTCTGTCGCAAAGGCCAGAAACCTCCTCATCCACTGGTACAGCACAAAGGACAAGCAAATCTCTGAAAATGAGCTTTTAGATGGTCTCAAACATTTATCTCCAGGGTAAGGTATTGCCACCCTCCTTGCTCCCTGGAATCATGAATCACAAGGTACTTCCCTGCTCACCTATGCTCTCTTCCCACCGCATGCCCAAGCATCCACCAGCTCTCCATACCCATCCATCAGCAATTAGACAAGGGGATGTCAAAAAGACAGCTTAATCAGAAGCTTTTACCTCAGTAAAAAGGAAGTAGTTTATTAAAGGAATACCAGGACCCCCTCTAAAGCTAAAATGAAACAGTACTGGATGTTGCATTACAGACTTGTAGGGAACAATCTCCTTTTGTAGGGGGACAGAAAGGCTCAGCTAAACAGGACTTTTCTATATCTGAGTTTCTATGCAACTCTATTTAATGCCTATCATGATCAGCAGGCAACTGGCCACTCTCCATATGGCTGGTTGCCTTGTCTTCCTGGGGAAATAAAGAACACCAAGGGCATCTCAAATGACGAAGACACAGTATGAGACAATATCACAACAGAGCATTTCTTTTTATAATTTAAATCAAGTAAGCAACTGATTCACGCAGGGCAGAAACTCGATAAGACATCAAAGGTCTAATCCCCAACCCATAAAGCTAACTTGCTGACAATGACTGCAGAGCTCTAACTCTCTTACATTTATCACTGCCATCAGCTCCTTCAGAACAAAGTAGTTCAGAAGGAAGGCAGGCAGCTGAGTCTGGGAGGCAGATTTTGCTCTTGTTAAACTGTTGATCTTAAAACAACATGTTGCTGGGTTTAAACACTATCATCTTTAAAAGCAGAAATCATGCTAGAAGCAAACAGTTAAATATTACATATTGGGAATATGCAAGGGTTTAACAAGCCAGTCTAATGAGAAGAAAACACTTTCCATAGGGACACAAGAACCTGGCTGTGGTTCTCTCAAACCACTGGCACTTCTACTTCCTCCCAATTTTGGGGTTTTATGGAACTCTTGTATGTTTGTTTGTGTGTTGGGCAAAAACATTTTTCCTTTAATTTAAACCATTGTTTTCCAAGGAAAAATGTCATTAGGAAGCCATTTATTTCTAATTATTATGAGGAATTTTGCAAAATAAAACCCCTTGAATATGAAAAACAAAACTTTGTGTGTATCTAGAAGTGAGTGGGAGGGATCAGCAAACCATGATCCAAAGCAGGCTATTTACCAGAATAAAAAAAGAATTTTTCCAAGCTGTGTGTCATATTTTAAATGGCCTCGCTTTCTTTATTGTGGAACACATTTTCCTTGCTTTTTTTGCCTTTTACACATCAGTTGGCGAGTAACTTTTAAATCTGTCCTAAAAGATTACCCAGCAATACCAGAAAATGTCAAAGAATCCTCATATCATCAGTACACCTATTAGCAGCTTTACATTGTGGATCCTTATGTGAGAGATTTTTTAACAGCAAAGGGAATTGTTAGGGATGAGAAACCTGAGGGAGGAGAATTTGCAGGGTTTCCATTTCATTTCAGTGAGCAAAGACCCCACCATTGTAGGCAATGCAACACAAAAAATCCCCAAAGAATCTGTAATAACAGTCACACATATGGTATTGTGGATGAAGAATCAACAACTGCACTCCAGCAGTGAAAAAAACCAATGCTGTCTCTAAACATAGTGGAGCTGAGAACATACAGATGAAGATTTTGTCAATCAACTGGGATCCTTTGATAAAAATCACCTCTATCTCAGATCTTTAAGGTATATTTTTTTAATGGGATGGATTCAGAACCAATTCTTACACACCTAATGAGGCCTAGACTGTGTATTAGTGACAAGAAAACTCTTCCAAGTTGAAAATATAACAGACTTAAAAAAAAATAGAGCTCTAAAGAACAAGTATTTCATTTTAATCAGACCTTGTTGCATACCCTGAATTGGAAAAACTGAGGCCCAGCAAGTTTCAGCTTTTACCAAAAACTTACCTAAATATCATATTTCTACAACCCAAGAGTCAAGATTTCTAGAATCCAAAGCCCATAATGCAATATTTTATATTTGTGATTCCTAGTTATGTTAGAAAAATCAGAGAATCTTAATCTCTCAGATTTTTCTTTTTTGGAAGCATTAATTATGTTACAGATGTTGTTTATCTGCAGTGGTACTGTTCAATAAAATAATAACAAGGATGGCACCTACGAAATATTTTCTTTTTCACTGTGGAAAATAGCACCCTGATCCAGTTTTATACAGATTACAGCATTTGGAAGGATATCAAACAAAGCCCATCACCTTCTAATAGACATACCTATCCCACCAATTCCAGAACCACTTCCTCCCCTGTATACAAATTGTTCTTCATATTCTGGTTTTGGTGCATGTGAGCTCAAGCAGAGCAACCATAGCCACAGCTTTGTTTCTCTGTTGTGTGAAGTGGCCTGGAAAGGCAGCAGTGAGATGGCTAATTTTAACCAAATTTCATTGGCATAGGAGGAAGAAAAGAAATAGTGAAGCCATTTTTAAAAAAGACTAATCTTTTTTCCCTGCCCTCTGCCTCACAGAGAGGAAGAAGAGTAGATGCCACAGCAGATGCTGAAGCATTCTCACCTCTCCTTATGTGGTGGCCTGAGGAAAAGAGTATTAGGTGACTAGCCTAAGGGAAATTGCTCATTCACCTTCCTTTCCTGGAGGAAGAGGTTGGCCAATCACCTAAGCAGAATTACAAGCTGTCGATCACAGGCTACTGATGCTTTCTGTGGACATTGCTTGACCGCATTAAAAAGCAATCTGGATAAATATGACAAATGTCAGTCTAAACATATTCAACCACAAATATGGCTTGGACTAGATGAACAAGGGGATTTTTCAGGCTCCTTGGCAAATGTAACTTACTGTTTAACTGTTCCAAAAACAAAAGACCTAAGGTTTTATGTGAATTCAGTTGTGCCCATATTTAGTACTGCAGAGGCATTCTTCTAGTTAAGATGTGGGCCTGGGGACCTAAAAAGTTTGTCCTCCATCAGATCTAGCAGATTGCCTTTAATACCTAGACTAAGATATTCTTCTATCATTGCATAGTCTGCCACTTGACCTTTTGGATGTCATCCCCTAGGCTGATATCACTAGCCTCCTCTGACAGCATCTGAGGACCAGGTCTTCCTGGTTTATTAAAGTTTCCTGACGTCCGTCACTACTGCAGTTTACACCACAGCTTCAGCCACAACTTCTTCCCAGCAGCATCATCAGCTGACTCTGACACATTTGCCATAGGTTTGCTGTCACTGTCTTGGACTCCCAGGTAGCGAAGTATGTTCAGCTGCAAAGATGTCTGACAAAGAGGTGCTAAAGTACCACAGATTGCTAATACAAATGACTCCAATTACATTGTGGCATTTTCCCATTATTGAGATAATAAACAGAAAATGGCCACACTTTAAAATAAATCGTTTGGATTCACAGGTTTTAGAAAGTTGAAAATCTGAGTCTGCAGCTGCAGTTGATACCTAAATATACATTCTCCTCACAACTTGTCTCTAAAAAAGAGAAATTCCACTAGCATCAGTTTACAGCCAGTGAATTTAGTCACAGAGATGTGGTGACTTGTCCAAAGTCACAGAGGAAGTCTGTGGCAATTCTGGGAATTAAACCCAGGACTCCAGAAACTCATTCCTGTTTTTTAACCACATGTGTCATCCTTCCAAATGTTCTTTCCTGCAAAAAGATGTAGTCATGGCTGAAAAAGGCCCAGCTCATTAACAAAGTAAGGACACTGCAAGAGAAACTGTACGAATCCTTCAAAACTGGCATGTGGATTTTCTTGTTAAAAACATTTGAGGATGTTTTGTAAACTAAATTATGACCTTCGTTGTTTCCATTAAAAAATTCTTTGCTGAAGGTCATTTTTAATAGAATCTAGGATGATACTGCAAGAGAAAAGGACAGGCTGAGCTGTTTTGCTCTGCACGCCATTAATTCTCTGAAGTTTTGAAAAACACTGTAGTACTGATTGGTTTTTTAGCTCTCAGGGTAAGTCCTGAATTCAAGGTCTCACACAGTTCTCCTCCACTTCTAAGCCTAGAAGAATAGAGGAGAACAATAATACATTTAGTTTGTAAGAAATATGTAACCTGCAAAATTTCTTCATTAAAAGAACTAGGTCTACCTAAAAATCAAGGCAGTATTTGGAGTCAGGACTCTGCCCTTTCTACTTACAATGAATTGACAAGCCATTTTATCTCTTGATTCTTCTTTAGTCCTCACCCAAAAAAAAAAAAAATCAGACTATTATTACTTGTCTTTGTAAATCATTTCATAAATTATGAATGAAAAACGCAATATAAGAGCAAAACATTAAGTAAGTGCCAAAGCCACAAGATCAGTCTCTGAATAAGGCCACAGACATGACTTTCACTTCAGTTCTCTTGGGCTTATTTATTGCTGAGCATGGATTACTTGGATTTTCTATGACAGCTTAGCACAGTATTTTGTTTAGTTATGGGGCTTTTATTTCAGATACTTCTTTGATGTAGCTGTCAGACATGTAGGAACAATGACAACATTGTTAATATATCCATCAAAACACAAAATAGATATAAAAATGAATGTTTCTATAGCAAACTGATACTGTTAAGGCAGAAGTATATTTCTCAAGATTTTTCTCAACATTGTTCCTTACCACTAATTTCTCTAAAGGCTATATCATAGTGCTTCTCAGCAACAATATTTCAACCAGATTAGAAGTTGATCTGAGAAAAATATAAAATGCTCCAAACAAGGATATGTTCCTTAGCATGGTTCCCATACCCAAATACTTCAATCTTTTCCTCTCCCAGTTGGAAAAGCAGAGAGGATTAGCACAACGAGGAGTTGATATTATGATTTATCTGCTCAATACCGTGCTTTTAATATCGCAGCATCTGTCAGATAATCAAAATAAATGACAGTGGAAAGTCTTGAACACAGAGCATGCAAGATGTACGTCTGTTAGCTGCTCTAAGAGGAATGAAGCTGTAAATTGGCTAAACTCTTTGCCCTCCTTGGATTAAAAGTTTTATTAAGAAAACTGGACTCTGCTTGAAGTCAACAATGTTTTGTTTCTGTAAAATATTGTTGAACCACAAGAGGATCCAGGCTAACTAAATATGGAGCAAGTAATGTTTTTGTATACCAGCCCAAAAATATTCTGTTACTGATTCATTGGTAACTTATGACTGGTTTGGATATTATCTTAACCAACCACCATTGGTTTGGGGGGGTGAAATGATATGACTCAACTGAAATTAATATGATAAAGGACAGCTCACTCTTGTTGCTTAAATAAGCTGCTCCAGTCAAAGCTTTGTTTCTTGAAACAGTGTTCCAGTCCTAACTTTTGAGAAAAAGCAAATACAGAAGCATAGCCAGCCCCATTTATCATATGATTCCTTTCTTCCTAGCTCAAAAGCACAACAGCCTTGTACAGATGAAAATGAAAGATAATATCATGTTTTCACATGCACAGAACACCCAAAGAAGCAATAGACAAATGCAGTATTTTTTCATATGGTAGCTGTATTGCATACACAGCTGCATAAAGTGTTGCTGCCCGCTACTAAACACTCTTCTTTCTTCTTCCCATTTCTAAGTCTAAAAAGCTTGTCAATCAAGGTCCTTCAGCAAGGCTGACATAACTCTGCACAAGAATCCATTTAAGAACTTGTTACCAGAAAGTATTAAAACTTAAACTCTGGAAGTGGGAGAGAACTATTTAAAACAGAAAAAAAAATGCTACGAATAAACTTAACCAGTGAATTTTAAGACTACGTCTAACAATCTTCACAGAAATAGTACAGAAATGTGGGGTTTTAAGCTGAATCGTGAACTCCAGATAAAGGAGCAGATGACCTGATGCCACCAATGGAAAGGAGATGGATTCCAGGAGTTATATACAATTCCAGTTGAGAGAATGAATCTTGGGGAAACACGATTCTCAGCAATGAACAGTCTTCTAATTTAAACCTTCAAGCACTAACTTGCATTGCCTTAGTTGTCGGTGTGAGAGAATATAGATCTTTGTCTAACCACTATAAAAGTGTCCAGCTTTAAAATTTTAGGGTTGTATGGGCTTCCCCAGTCACCCTGTAGGTTGCCTTTTACCTTTGAGTTTTCCCCAGTTCTGTTCTCCTTTTATGTGCAATATGTAAGCTGAACACTTTTTAAATAAAGTTGTGTTCTGGGACAGCATAAACATGTTACCAATTTGAATATGATCCACCTCCAATGAATCATCTATGATGTATCATGGATATCATAAAAACATAGACCCAAAATAGACTTGCTTTTTCTATGATATATCTATTTAATGTGCTCTTAAGAGACTGAAGGAACAACTGACAACTGTTACAAAATTTGCTTATGTTCTCAAAAGGCTTTAGCTAGTCATCTATTATATGTACACAAAAAGAAGATCCCTGCTGTTCCTTAAAGGATTCACACTGTCTGTAAGCTTTGAAATACTGCTGTTCTCATGGGGAGGCAGTCTATGATTGCTCATCCTCGCCTGCCTCAAAGTTACAAACTTGAATGACAACTTAAAAGGAGGTGTCAGGATTTCTATGTTCCTTAGCCAAGACCAAATAACTAATTTTGTTGAAGAAGAGCTCGTAGATCTAATCATCTTCTTGCACTCTATTTTATTACTGTCCCAGAGCTATCTGAAGTACCAGTTTCTTCTGATAGAGTATGCAACACAACATTTCATGGACCTCACTGTTTTCTCTCTTGCTCCCTTAGTGGATTATATTTTCATGCTAAGTATTACTGAACTGGTAAGTGCACCAATCTTATCCTTGATTAACCCTGGTTTATATTGTTCTTGGCTAGAAGAGGTAAGAATGAACAACCTCCAATGAGAAGTCCAACCATCTTCCTCCAGGGGAACTACAGCTGTGCAGAGACCACATACCATCTTTGGAAAATAAAAATCTGTTTCTTCTTGCTAGTGTAATATGTTGCATGTCAGCCCACTTTCACTGTCATAGATAAGTCAAGCCCCCTCTTTAACGAAACAGAAAAATAGCAATTGCATCCAAATAAAGACACAAGTAAAGGAATTTAGTTATTTCCATCCAGTGTGAATCTGAAAACACTCAGATTAGATTCAGCAAGCCTGTAAAACCACACAGGAACACTCAAAAGGATGCAATGCTTCCAGGAGTTCCTGCTTCAGGCCAGGACAAGAAATACCACAAGAATACCCACAGTTTAATCTGGAACTGGATATGCATGCAAGAACAGTGAAGATGGGGGGGGGGTGGGGGTGGGCGGAGGTAGCAACAAACACAAACAGGAGTTTTGCAAGCTCTGTCCAACGTAAAGAAAAGCCTGGGTTTCTCTCAAGCTCAAGTTCTCTTGAAACCTTTACGTAATTCAATAGGGGAAGCTGGAGTGGAAATCAACACTTGATCCAGCTCTAACATTCTCTTTACCTTAAATACTTGTATAATATTGGTTCCCAATTGCTGATGAGTGATAGCCTTAAAGGTGGGAGGCAAGCTGCACAATGACAAAGTCAGTGCCCTGACAGAGTGCAGCAGGACATGGCAACAGAAAGTGTGAGGAGAAGGCACTGGTGGTAGCAGAGCCTGGAAGAAACCAGTGAGGTGGAGGGAAGATAGCACGGAGGATACAGTGGTGCACTAAGGCCCACCTTAAAAGAAAGTTCTCAAATGGCCATTGTAGACAGCTGCCATTCCAACTCCTTTGTATTTTGTGTCTGCTAGCATATCTGCATGATGTTCATGCACATGCAAAGACTTGCAGACAGATTTCTCCCAAAGCTGATGCAAAGAATACATGACATTTCTGTATTACTAACATACGGAGACATCATATGGAAAGCACAGACCTTTCCTCACACATCATCTACTGGCACCAATTGCATTGACTTTAGCAAAGTTACTTCTGATTTACATCTGTGTAAAAATAAGTCCAATGTGTTCAAGGAAATACTCTGCACAGCTGGGACAGTTTAGATACATGAAATAGACGCTTGTAACACCATGTGATTAAAAAAAAACCCAAACCACAGAGTTTAGATCTGAATCCAAATCCTCCTCAAGCTTGGTGTGTTTTAGATCCAAGATTTTGATTCAGACCCTTGTCCATATAAATTGTAGCAATTCAAAATTTGCTGTGATTTTAACTAATGTATCATATTGAATAGATCATCACCTACTTTGGATTTTACAGACTTTGTGGTAACTGGTAAATTAAGCTGTAGAACATGAACAGTAATGAGTACTGGTCTAGAACAAAAGAGAAACATGGAAAATAAACACCTTATCGGGCAAATGCCAACTGAAATTATAATTTCTATTGTCCATGACTCAGATGTGAAAATTAATTTGCTATATCAGTAAGTATGCGATAATTAAAAGAACTCATTCCAGAGTTAAGCAGTAAGGACATCTGTGAGAGAACCCAACAATTTCCAGCATGAAAAATTTGTTATGGCTCCAAAATCAGTTTCTGCTTAAAGTTGGAACTCTACCTCTATTAAGATTATCCATCAACCTCAGCTGTTTCCTCACTCAAATATTTGTGGGAAGGATTGAACTCTGTTAATGTCATTAACAGCAACAATCTTATTTCCTTCCATAGGACAAGTCATTGATCACTTGCACATTAAAAAGCAGAACTTACTATTCTGAAAACACTTGGAATGCAAAGAAACTTTGCAGAAAGGTATTGTGCTTATTTAATACTTTCTCATTCAAGGCATCTGCCTTAACTTCCAGCAAAGGCAAAGGTCCAATAATTGGAAGCTGAAGTTAGAAAAATTCAAAACACAAATAAGATTCAGCTTTTAGAAAGAAAGGTAGTTTATCAGATGGATTTACATGCTCCTTAGTGTGAGTGAAGACAGGAGTGACACATCTGTGAACATGTACATACTTAATACTTCCTTCCCTAGTAGCCTAATATTTTTCTGAATTTGAAAGTGTGCATTTTTAAAACACATATACTGGGACTAGTGTATAAGAAGTAATTAACCCAGTAATAAAATGAACTCATCTTCCCACTCTTGAGAATCAGTGTCCAAACCAAAATATGTCAACTATGCAGTTAGTTGTGGGAAAGAAGTTTCTTTCCTAGAGTCTAAGATGGGAATCCCAAGTTTGAGAAAGCACTTTCCAATTAAGTTAAAGGTCTACTGACTCCAGCCACAGATGTCTTTTCTCAGAGGTGGTATATGCCGCCAACCAAGTTGCAAATTCAGAAATATCAGGAATATGCTGAATAAGCCTTCATTTCCCCTTTCACCCTGAGCTATGACAATCCAGTCATTTGAAGAGTTTTCTTAGTGCATAGTCATCAGACAGCTTCATATCCTTTTCTTCAGCAAGCAGTACTGAAGAACAAAAATGCAAAATTCAAGCTTTATGCTGGATGCTAGTACTTACAGTAACTAGATGCCAGGCTTTTTATCAATGCAACAATTTCACAACTCACTATTTTACCTTTTCCAAATGTAAAAAAATCCTGCCCACTTACTCCCACCCAGCTGCTTACATCATTCCCATAGACTCACCTGGGGTAGCAAAAGGACAAGAGTCTCAGGGTAAGGCAGCAACCTCTGAAGCAGATCTCAGATCCTTAACCTCACACAAGCCAGAAAAACAGCATCATTTACAAGGACATGAACTGATTTTGTTAGCCTCAGCTGAACAATCTATGATAAAGTTATGTATTTTAATCAAAACCAAGTAGTGATATGCCTATTACCATCAACTGAGCACTAAACATGAAGAGGGTGAACAGAAAAACGGTTTCCTGAGTCTCCACATCAACCATGATGCCATTCATTAGAAGAAAACTACCAAAGCTGTGCTTGTTTCCAAACATCCATAAATCAACTCTAGTGCTTCAGAGTGATCCACACTGCAACACCTGTCACATCCAGATGTTTTTGTTTCCTTTTGTAGCAGCAAACTCAATGCTTTCACAAGTTGGGAAGACTGTTTTTAAACAAAGTATTAATAGGGGGTTTTGATACATCAGTCTGTTTATGCATATATCTGCACATTTATCTACCTCATCAGAGTTAGCTTATATGTGAAATCAGAAGTTTGTTGGTGGTATTTGGGGTTGTTGGGTTTGTTTTTTGTTGTTTTTGTTGGTTTGGTTTTTTTTATACAAACCATATGCCCTGCTCCAATCACCTTTTTGAGTACCTCACCAAAAAACTCTGAGCCTGGAAGGATTTGGGGATTGAACTATTTCAGTTAAAGGGTATCCGAGTCAAGGTCACATTGCCAAGGAGGGGCATGGGAAATTTGCTTTACTACTGCTCATACTGTGATTTATTAAACACAAGAAAAACATACAAAGCCATATTTATAGAAAAAAAAAATAGACTATTTCAGTGACTTAGGTATGCTGCTGTTCAGTTCCTGTAAAGAACACATTGTTTACTATGGCAGCAGGGAGGGAAGGTATTGTTTTGCCCAGCAAGTGCATTGAGTAAACTTAATTAATTAACAGTATCTTTCTTCAAATGGGTATTTAGAAAATAGGAAGCAACTTTTTCCATTAGGCAGGAGCAGGAAAATGCACCTATATTTGATTCACAGCTGCAAGTAACAATTAGAGCTTGATTAAAAACTTCAAGTCAATACTGAAATAAGTGGGAAGATATCAAGCGTTTCCAAGAAGACCAGGCAACCCTTTGTCAGCCCAGCTGTATCTTAAGAGAATACACACAGATAAAACAGGCTTCTGGAAGCAGTTTGTTTGGATTTTTCTGACCTCTGGCTGCTTGGAATTTTCTTTCTACAGTTAGGGGTGATAAGTATTCATTATGAAAATCCAAGCATGTCTGCAATGACTCTTCACTCTGGCACAGACAAGAGACTTTTGTATGAATAAAGCTACAGTGATAAATTTACACACTAACCATAACTGGCTGTACGAGAATTTCTATGGTTTTTTTATTGTGGCTCAGAGTATCAGGGAACCGGAGCTCCAGCTAGATCTGTGAGTGATGGGCACAAAACACAATTTTTCCAAAATTGCCAGTCTGCCATCTGCAAAAACACAGCTGTTAAGTGGAACAGTCCATCTATGTTACCCTACATGGAAAAGAGTTTTATATACTGCAGCTACCTGTTAGATTCAGAATATCCATCTCTATCTAAATATCAGTGGTCTTCTGGGCTATTTGTTACTAGAGAAGATATCTTGTTCAAGCGTAAGAATTTAACACACTTGGAAAATATTTTTCCAAGTAACTGATTAATTTCAGTTTTTCTTCTAATTCTGGTTTTTGGACTCTGTGCCATACATC
Source organism: Tringa tobata (assembly GCA_033628505.1). NCBI lineage: Eukaryota > Metazoa > Chordata > Aves > Charadriiformes > Scolopacidae > Tringa > Tringa tobata. The sequence goes on from JAHREE010000375.1 coordinate 3,301,304, forward strand.
AACATATGCAGTCATTTCTTTTTCCTGCAAGTTACATAATTCAGATCAGCGGTACTTAAAATGCTCAGGTCTGGAGGGTTATTTTGCTCTTGTAAGCTGACAACCTTGCCTGCCGTGCTATTGTATCAATGGAAATACAACTACCTACCAGATAGAGTTAGACAGATTTGCAGAGAGCTTTGCTCCCTCAAGTGCAAATCATTAGTGAGATTGATCAGTATGTTCACAGGACATGTTAACTGGGATTAAAAAAAGTCAAATAAATATCCCTTTTTCAGCACTGGTAACTCAAGCACGTTTCTTTCCAAGACCAGGAGTTGAAAGTTTCCTGGTGAGATCAATGTCCAAAGGTTTTTGGCCTAACTAACGGATACTTGTTATATTTAATAGGGAAAAGTGTTAGCAACACATAGTATACCTGCAGAAAAACAGACCTGAACACAATGAATTATGCATCATTTCACTTTGAGATTTAAACCTTCTTTGAACTGTAGATTCAGCACAGAATGGCATCCCCATCTTCTTCTGGTTGCTCTTCTAATAACTCATAATAAAAAACTGCTTGCCCTTATTTTGCAATTTTTTATTTCTAAGAGTCAGGCATCACCTGGGATTTTTATGAACTGTAAGCCTGCCCAGGGAAGCTGTAAACGACTTAAACTATATCACAGCATTTCAGTTGGTGTGTTTCAGTCCAGGTAATAGAATTTGTGCTGAACACACTCAGCTTCAGGAATTTTACTAGCAGCCTAAGAAACAATTTACTACTTTATCCTGTGCTTTATCCTTTTTAGATTCTATTAATAGAAAAGCTCCATGGTCACAATCTTAGCGTTTTTCTGAACTAGTGAACTCAATCCAGTTTACAAGAGTGAATAAAGTGCTGCTAACAAAAGTGCCTTTCTTCTCAAATAGGTAAGATCATGCTTTCAGGAGCCAGTTGGAAGTGGATCTCCTCTGTTATTAACAAACAAGAAAACTGAAGAGGCTGATTAACTTTTGCAAGGGCTCATTTTAATATAACCTTCAGTGAAGTTTATTCTCTCAATCCTAAAATGAGCACAGACCAGAAAGTGCTGTCTTTTCCTTTCAGGAAAGGTGCATGCTTCACCTGGAGATATCTAAGAACATTGTATACTTTTTCCTATGGTGAAAGTCCCTATCCAATATAGGATCTTCTGTCATGAAGACAAACAGTTTGACTACTAGCTGAATAATATAGGCACATCAAGAACCACTAAGGAAGGCTGCCCATCATCACTAAACACAGCAGCACCTCACAGAGACAAAATAAATAGCAGATGTCACTAAGCCATCACTGTGATCCCATATCTAAATACTATGGGTCAAATTCTTCCAAGTTGCAGCTATGCAGCCACTTCCATTTGAATAAAGATTCACTGTCACAGCATGAGGAAAATTATCCCCTGTTACCTAATGTACATACACAGCAGCCTTTATCACAACAGTAAAATAAAAGGCTTGAGGGGTGTAGGGGGGTTGGCATTCAGCAGATTTCCCCAGAGTTTCCTTTTGGGAGATGTGCTGCAAATTCACTGACACAGGATGCCCCAGTGTTCAAGAAGGACTACAACTTAAATACAAAGCAGTAGCTTAAGCTAAGAATATTGGCACTGCATCCACAGCAATTTTGTGTGAACTCACAGAAACAAACACAGGGGATAAAATGGCTTGGGCTGTAACTCTTCCGTTTTCCATTGTTTCTATTATGTGGTTTAGGAAACATCTTTTAACATTCTTCACATGCTCCCCTTCCCACCATCCCCAGAAAGGGAAGTGACATTTAGTCCTCCAACCATGAAGTTGTGGAACGAATCCCATAGAGTGCTAGTACGGGAAAATTCCATTTTCTGAGAGCAACCAAGAAGCTTTGAGCACCAAGCTTACATTATGAATGCAAGCTGGCATCAAGTCCATCCTAAAGTTCAGCCCCATGGTCTTTTTCATCTGACCGTTGTATAAGATTTTCCTGGTGGTTGCTCAAATTGAAGGATGCAATTACCTGCCTAAGAAATCCTCTCCTCCATACCATTGTTCCCTCCAAGGGAGGACCACATGAGTAGTGAAGCTTTAGCCTCAAATTATCTAAACCAAAAAAACAAAGTTGAAGAATTTCAATTTCCTCTGGACAGAGAGTTGGAGAATTTCTCCGTTGTCCTGACAGATAGCCACAGGCTTCTGCTGCTTTTAAGCCAAAACAGCTTGACAGAGGCCCTTAGTTTGAAGTCCATGAGAGGATGGGATGTTTCTCAGCTCTTCTTTCTAACTAATTCATGTCTCTTCCAAGTACCATAAGCAGGATTTCAACAGCTGCCTCCACCAGGTTAAACGAGACCAACCAACACAGTTGACCAGCATCCTTGCCTCCACTGCTGCCATACAGAGATATGCAGACCACCTCATAACAGCACTTCCAGGAGTTTCACAACCTCACGCTTGAGAAAGTCATACCTCACATGCTGACACAGAGATCTTCATCCTGAGGACATTATATGTGAACAGGACAGGGCACAGAGGTGGCCACAACACTTCTACAGAGGGAGCTGCCCCTCTCCAAAACGCATTGCATGGGAGACCTTCCCTTTAGGCAACACAAAGCAAGAGGGCTCAGGCTGTAGCCACGCGCTCAAATAACTACTCAATGCTTATACAGTAATGGTAGCAAAGAAAGGACTGAGGCCACCAATAACTGACACTCCTTTTGGGGAGACCACTGCATGATAAAGGGCCTGAAAGACACTGAATGGTATAATGAGAAAAAAGAGTTTCATTCCCTGACAGGATATCAATCTATGTTTTCAAGGCTCCTGCAGGATAGAAAGACGCTTTTTTTTGATTCTCCCAATTCCCTCCCTGTTGCCACCCCAAGATGATAAGTTACACTGTTTCCTGGTGCTGTACAACTGATCACAGACAACACCTACAGAAGGCATACAAGCTACAGGAGGAACAGGGGACTACTCATATTCAGAGCTGCAGCACCCAGGTTGCTTCCAGCTCTAGGGAAGAGAGGGAGGGCACATGCTACCTTCCTATTAGGCAAACACATATTTAAAAAGGCACCTTGAGAAGTTCCACCACCTTAAGAAGTAGTCTCTCCAGTAGATTTTGTTTCTAACCTTAACACTTAGTTCAAACCAGAACATATCAAACATTGCATTAATTATTTAGGTAACAAGAACTAGACACTGATGTTGGCACCAAAAGAAGTTGCTTCCTTAGCGGATATAAGCTGCCAGGCACAGAGAAACAGCCCACTGAAAGCCTACCTGAGAAATCCCACTCTGTTCTGTCAGCAGCAGCACTGTGCAAAACAGCAGCTAAGAACCAATATCCTCCACTGCCCAATATTCAGGCAAATATGCATTGACAGACTGGCCCCTTTCCTACACCCCAGCTCTACCAACAGCTCTTCCAGCCCACTCCCAGACTAATATATCAGACTCCTGGCACCACCAGCTATAAAAAGGCCAGAGAGAGGGCTAGCTAGTTAGTTGCACAGCTGCAGCAGATCTCCATGAAATGGAACTGGTGCAAATAGGAAATAGGTGTTATTCCTCCCTTCCCCCATCAAATCCACATCATCACTGCATTTGATATGCTACCCAAAGATAAAAAGGCATAGGTCTAACTTCATTATGTTAAAAAACAAGGCTATTGCTTTGGGGTCACAAAATCTGGACTACTTAAAGAGAATCTCAGTGAGGAACTGGATGGATCACTCAAGTTTAATACATTTATTGTGAAGGCAAATTAGACTTACTGATGGAATTTTGTCCCCACATATGCTCTTACCAAGTAGCTGTATAAAACCTTTAATTGTTTCAGGAGCTAATGTCTATCCATGGCTAATGCTATGATAACACAGTTCACTGAGCTATGTGTTCTCCTACAACTCAGAAGTGTTTGCACAATACTCAGCTGTGCAGCACAGAAACAGTCAGAAAGCATGATGCCTATCCCCAAGAAAGACACTAAAGGAGGTCAAACAAGCCTTCTGCACCAAAAAAAAAAAATCAGTTAGCAATGAAAATTCCCAAGACAAGTGCAAAATTTCTTTCTATCATTTTATGCATTCAAGTTTATCAAAGAGATTAACTATGAATGGAAAATCTTCTACAAATCCTGAAACTGAGTTAGATTTAGTGTCCGCCCTTATGGCCAGATATGACAGTAACACAAATTACTTTGCAAATGCTTTCAGTGTAAAGGTTTCTCCTAAAGTCCAAAATAAATCCTGATGTGGTGAAGTAAGAATGTAAAAGTAAAAATATCATTTCTGTTAAAGCAAGAAATGAGAAACGGATACCTGTTTCTTTCTTTTCTTTCTCCAGTCAGGAGGAAGTGTCCTTCAGAGTTTTCTTGTTGTCTCAGAACAGTTGATGCTGGCAAGAACTTTTTGTTTCATAACTGCAAATGCAAGGCATGAAATCTGATCTTTCATCAACATGAGATCAGTTCTTGTGGTCCCACAGATATTTCTGACCAGACCTTGCAAGATAATAGAAACTGATTTCATTAAGGCATTTCTGGGCTGAACATTTGAAGGTAAGTCACTGTTAGATACCTGCAACCTGCTTACTCAGTTTAGTCTTCTGAAATTTGAAAACATTGAAAAATGTATCTGATGATTACAAGCCCGGTGATCTATGGCATCCCTGCACTGCCTGGTGGGGAACTGTACTGCCACGTTAATGTTGATGTAGGTGGATATGTTTACTTAATGTTGCATGGCTCTGAAAGCCACAGCAGCTTGGGCACTGTGCCGTGGTAACACAGTTACGTTGAGCTACGTGGGCTCCTACAGCCCAGGAATGTTTGCACAAAACTCAGCTGTGCAGCGCAGAAACCATCACAAAGTCCTGCTTTCTTCACCCGTATACACAGGCAGGCACACAGCTTCTGACTCTGGCAGCCTAGCCAGGCTTTCGCAAGGTTTACTTGCACTTTGCAGTTTATATGGTGTGGAAAGCAGGGAAAGCAATGTGGAAAGCAATTTATTCATTTCCTGTTATAGCTTGCTCCAGCTCGCACCCGAGGATGTTGTGGATGGGGGAACTTTATCTGCATGCTGGCTATCGTGTCAGATATATTAACATAAGTGGTCAACAGCCTAGTAACTGCTGTCTTGCAAAAATATTCACTATGATGTGGGAACCTACAGAGGCTAGTGGTCTCTAGACATACTGGGTGATGAGCTGCAAGACTGCTGGACACACATTGCTTCCGCAGTCTGTCTGAGACAGTCCTCTATGCAGATGGTTGCATTTTTCTAGCTTCTTACACACACATCATAGGGATTCATTTCCCCAGGTTCTCCCTTCAGTCGGTTTTCATGACTTAGGGGATGATGGGATCCTTAGGTTTGGTATTGTGCTTATTTTCTTTTTTGTGACTCTCCTCCAAGGGAAAAGTCTTCACTCATCAATAACAAAGGAACCTCAGCACAACATATGTGATTAAATCAGAGGTTTATTTTCTGTATTGCCTGTATATTTCATAGCAATTTAAAGCTATAAAATCTGTATTATACAAAGTACAACGCTACACAATACCTACTAGAATGCAGAGGTGGTCTGCTGGGGTTCTTACACTGCCACCAACCAACAGTTTCTGTCCTGTAAAACTGGAAACAACACCTTGGCCTCTGCTTGTCTTAAGTTGGCTTCTGTCACTTTTCCAGATCAAAACACTGGTTGCTAGGATCTTTCATTGGAAGAATTATTTCGCAGGTTAGATAGCCATTTTTCAGGGTGCCTTCCGGATTGTAGCAATTAAACATGATGTTGGATCTCTGTGTATGGATCCCAAGAGCATGCCCCTCATAAAGATTTGGCTGCCTGAGCTCAGGGTCAACAGAGACATAGCACAGCTGCAGCAGCCCCCTTCTCCTGGTGTTCCTGGGGAGAGGCTCCCAGGCAGCGCTGGGTGGCAACAACCCAGATGGGGCTGGCCCCTGCCCATGGAGATCTACTTTTCAGCAACATCTTTGCTGCTTGGCCTCTGCCTGATCCACTGCTCCCACCACACTACAGCTTCACCGTGGGCTGTGCTCATCCAGACTCAGACCTCAATCTAGGGAGGACTCCCCACCTTGACACCATCCCCTGGGAGGTGCCTGATGCCCAGGGTTGGGGCTGCCCTGAGCCTGGCTGGGAGGTGAGACAGTCCCTGGCTGTCCATGGGGAACCCCTACTGCTCCCACTCCCTGGTCCTCACAGTGCCTGACACTCTAATGTAGACTGCTTGCCTTTTACATTACATTTTTTACCATATTAAGAGGGTTTTGGCAGTTGTAGTGGTTCAAGTAGAAAGGAATTGGTCCCCCGAGAGGGATGTGTAATGATTTGCTTTGGACTGAGGAAGGGGAATTCACTTTTAATTGAATAATATGAGGGAAAAAAAGCCTTACATGTGTTAATTTGCTGGATTCAAACATATTTAGACTGGGTTATAGGGATGTTTTGACATTGGGTAATTAGAGTAATTAGAGAAGACAGTTGTAAGATTGGACTATTTTGACACTAAAGATTTTGATATGGGTAAGGTCACTGTGACACTAAGATTATCCAAGTGATATAAATGTAAAGAAACTGTGCTTACCCAATGAAACAAGCAGCCTGAAAATTAATTTTCTATATAACACCAAAGATATCTTTAAAAATACGTAAATGAAATACCTTGGCATTTTTCAAAGGCATGTTTGAAGAATGGATCTTTGGAGACATCCCCCAAATCACATCTTTAAACTTTTATAGATGACCTTATCTGTCATGCAAATATTGTGAGTATGAAATAGATTAAAAAAAAGTGAGAATAAAATAAACATTTTTATTTTATAAAAGTTCGACTTTGATGATAGTTATATAAGAATACTTTTCCCCCCTATTTCTGCAGTGGTAAATACGAAGCTGCCTCTGAACTTTTAATATACCTGTTTAGAAACAAAGTTAGCAAAAGTAACAATCAGCAACTTGACCTGTCTTATCTCAGGCTCTTGTCATGCTAAATAATGATTCCAAATTCAAATGTCAATTTTTCCCATATTTCAGAGTGAAAGATTTTCCTGTATTGACACAACAATTAAACAGTATTTATTGTGCCTGGTTACTAATACACCACGAAACTACGCACATAACTATACTAACCTGTAGTCACATCCATGTTACATTACACATGAAATACTACAGCTGCTTGAATTTCTCTCTAATTAAATACCACTTCCACTTAAAAATTGCTAGATTTCATGCACTTTTATCTTCGGTCACCTCTTTTAGGAAACAAAACCCCTTTGCATTACTGCACATTGCTAGAGTACAATATAATGATTTCTCCATTTCTTTAAGAACATCAGCACTATAAACCCAGGATTCCAAAAAAATTGAAAAAATTTATCAAAAACTTTCAAGCAGAAAAGCTGTTTCTTAAGAAATGTTCTCTTAAAAAATGCAATATCTCATAGGCAAATTGCTTTTTAAAAAAACATAAAAATTTGCCCAAATTTCTCTGTTTCTTCCTTCTTTATGCTAATATCATTTTTAGTCACTTGTAGCTTTGCTTACATAATTCTTATCATGAAAGAAAACATTTAGCCATTCAGCTAATCAGATTGGCTAGTAGAGGTTTCACTTGTTTTGCTATTGATAATTATTTTTAAATCTCAGATACTGAAAAGCCATCTATCCACAAAAGAAGGAACTCGGTTAAAAACAAAAAAAGCAAACAAAGAAATCAGTACATGCATGTACATGACTTGGGCAGGAGGGGAGCATTTTCTCCAGACTGCCTGGAGGTAGATGGCTATCTTGTATGTGATATTGATTAAAACATTCTTCTCTTGTGCTTTTCTATTTTGATCCTTCAAATCTATACGCACCTATCTTTGGATATATGTGACTCTTCTCTCCCTAATTTTTCAGCCCATCTTATAGCTGATATCTTTTTTGGCCTTTCACAAATGCTCTTTTAGTAGGTGAGGAAACCATCCTTTTCATCTATTCAGTTTCCACGGGCTCTTAAAGAACTAGACTTTACAGAGATAATGGTAAATAAACAGGAACAACTGGGCAACTGTAACTGTGCCTCGCATGAGAGCTTGTTCTTAGACTCAGCCACCACTCAGGAATGCAGCAGTGGAATAAAGTTAAAATATTTGTCACCTAGGAATAAAGTTGAAATATTTGCCCAATATTTTTTTTTTTGAACCAAACCTGTCTCCACTTGTACTGAAAGGCACCTGTAGGCACAGTGTTACAAATTTGGCCATTACAGAGCTTCAGGACTAGCTCCCAAGCCCTAATATACACTTCCTAGGAGGAAGGAGTCCCCAGACAAATTCCCAAATGGCCTACTATGTACAGTGGAACTGCAGTTCTCCTCTGGACAGATCCACCATCCTCCACAGGGTAACAGAAGGGTCCATAACGAAGCTGAGTGCCACTGATAAATTATCTCTAGGGTAACAAAGTACTGGGTTTGTATTTTATTAGGTGATGAGCAGAAGAAGGATAACATCTGGATTCACAGTCCATCAGGCTAAATCTGCCAAGTGTTCAAGTCAAGTTACAGTGTATTTGAACAACTTCATAACAGTTAAATGGATTCCCATGGCACAGACTCTAATGCAATTTGGAAAATGAAATAGCAATAGTGCAATGGTGTTCACCTTTGACTTGAAAAGCGTGATGAAGAAAAAAGTCTATCTGAGAGACAGCGTATAGTCAACAGCTGTTTGAGAAAGCAAACCAGTGAGCAGCAGAAATCTCTGGGCTAGAGAAAGATTAAAACCCTGATCAATGTGCTGCAACAACAACGTAAGTGACCCATACACTGAAAGGCCAACCCTTCATTTCATAGCACCATTCGCAGCTTCAAGTTAATGGGCATGAGAGAGTATTGGCCACATTAACTGAAATAACAGCATTAACTAGTTTCATGCATCATACAGTTACTAAGACAGAGGCTGGCTGTTGAAAATACAAACTCCCACATTGCATGCCTTCATACCAAATCTGCAGAGGAGTTTTATTTAACACAACGTACAAACACTTTTGGGCAAGAAGGCAGATTCTCAGCTAAGGTAGTAGCAGGTAAGCACCCTTGCTTGAGAGGAGCCTCACTTTACGTATCCTAATCCAGCTGGGGCAGGATTCTAGGCCAAAGGGGGCAGCAGGACTGACGGAGAGGTGTGAGCTTGGAAAACAAAGTGCTTCCTGAAACCAATAAACCCTGAGTGTGTACTTGCCTGTATTATGCAGTCAGACTGAATAACAGGTACCTCAGCACTCCCAGTTCCATGAGCTTTCCTTAATGATCGTGTTGATGAACAACACATATAGAAGGCCTTTGCTCTAATTTAACAGAGTTGTATATGCAGACAATCAATGTGGCTCTGATGTAATATGAAACCTTTAGAGACTGCCTTATAGCTTGCTTGTAAGAAAATAACCTTATAAAAATAAGTACACTTTATTTATAGCCTATTTTATTTTGGAACAAGCATATCATTTTTAAAATAAAAAAAAAAGAAAAAGAAAAAGAAAAAGTACTGAGACATGAGATTTTTTTGTCACATATTTTTGGGATGAGTACAGCTTCCCATTCTGTTGACCTTGATTACTGCGTCTTCCAGGTTCTGCATACTTCTACTTCACCTGAACTAGTGCCTGCACCACCTCCAGGTATCTTTCAGCCAATCTTTGGCTCCCAGAACAGTTTTTGGAGCCTGCATGCAGCATGTCATCTAAGAATGGCTGTGTCTCAGAAGAGATTCTTCCCTTGCTGCCAAGATCAAAACCATGATTTTCACCCCAAGAAAAAGAACTGATAATGGTCTCATAATAATGGTCTCTGTGGATGTGGGATTTAGCTCCAACTTATCAACCTCCTATATCTGTCCTGTAAAGTGGAAGTTAGTATTTGAACAAGTTCTATTTCACAAATTAGTGTTTGCCTGCTGTTTCAGTGGAACTTTAAGTTCTGTACTCATGTGCATTTGACAATATGTAAGAAGCACAAATATGATAACAAGGTTGATTTAAGAAAGTAAATACCACTCAGTAGTAGCAGACAGCAGAGAAGTGATTTTGTGCCATTCTTCTGTACAGTGTATGCCCAGCAGTTTCCTTCTGTTGACCACCTTCTAGCTACATGCACAAAAATCTGACATTGGGTTTCTGTTTTATTTGAGGGGCAAGCACATACAGACTGACAGAGATTTTATCATGTCTCTGAGGCTTCATATCCAAACATGCTTATTGACAGGATCAGTTTCAGATATTGCTATCATCTCCAAGCTCCTCCACATGCTTCTGCCCTTATAGGGGAGGCCCATAATAAGTTTTTTCTCCTTCATTCCTTTCAGGAGAGCAAATAAAAGTTTCCCTTGTTCCAGAGTCAAGAGGACAGACACATGTCCAACTTTGCCTTGCGCAAACTCTCACTGGACTCAGGAGGATGTAGTGGAGAATGCTGGAAACGTGCATTATAAAGACTGTGGAATGTTTGAATTGCCATCACATACACCCTCTGGCACCCGTGTACACTGCACCTGCAGTTCTTCTATCTATGACACAGATTACATGATCGGAGAGCTCAAAACTTACTTCTGCTGAGTGTCTGTCTCAGGCACTTCTTCTCTCCAAGCTACATGAGGGTATACAAAAGCAAACTGATATTTAGGAGAACCAGGTCCACCAAAGCTGTGACTGTGACACACCCCCCCTTTATCAGGAAGGACTGCAGTACCATGAGGCAGAATCATTTCTGCTCTCTCAAAACAATGTACTAGGGGGGCAAATCATCTCAATTCACCTCACCCACGCTTCTCCACTATTTGAACTTCCTTGAAGACACCTGGCACACAGCTCACCATTTTTTAAACAATGCAGGACACAGAATGTGTGGAAAGGACACGTGCAGCCCTCGGGCCATTTCACAGCCACAAAGAACTGATACGAAATTAAGTAATCGGCTCCAATTAGACTTTGTTAACAACTTCTGAATGTCACTCCACTAAACAGTACTGTTCTAGCAAAACCAGAAACAGTAAAAAATAATCACAAAGGTTTAACAGGCTTTGACCTATATACAAACAAGAAACATCAGGTATGGGAAACAGAAAGCGTCTATTTCTGCCTCTCTTAGACACACATGCACACCTGCTTTGCTGCTGCTGACAGCAGATAGCTGCGGGGCTCTTCCTGAGAGACATCCTGCATACCACAAAATAGCTGTAGAATATGAACTGTGACCCCCTTCAGCTTTGATAGACTTGTCATTTCTCTCAAGCTCTTCCATCCATCACGCACACTCTTTCTAATGTTTAACTCATCTATACGAAGATCCCTTGAGGGAATTTCATTGCATCTCTGACACTGGTTTAATTGCTGTCAGGTGGAAATAGTGAGTTTTTACATGTGATTAGTCCTATTTGTAACCACCTAATTTCATTGAATGCATCTGGTTGCTTCTTACTTGTATTAAATGAGTATGATTTCCTGACATGGTTGTAAAATGAATCTCACTTTGGAGTTTCCTCACCCCCAGGTGTGCGGAGAAGACTCAGGGTAGCAGTTTTAAAGAAATAATTTACTTTTGTGTCAAGGAGAGAAACTGTGTAACTTTTTGATTGTTCCTGTCATAATAAGCAATTCAAGCAGAAAAAGCTCTCCCTATTCTCTCATTGTTTAGTATGACAGTCAAGAGAGCTACTAAAACAAAACCAACTGTTGCTTGAGGCTGTTCCTTAAGTGGAACTGATCTGTGATTTGAAGCGAGATGGTGTTCTTTTCAGTCTTTAAATAACAAAAATTTATTAACTACCAAACACAGCTGCCCTGCAGCATCTCCAACATAGTCAAAAAACCTAACAACTTAGAAATCTTGTCAAATTAAAACTAACACTAAACTCCTATGCATCATCCCCTTTCTTAAATACAAACAAAAAATTCAGATCAAAGTGGACAGATCAAATTGCATAAACTTCAAAGAAGAAAATCTGAAATTCTGATTATTAATCCCAAGGGAACTTTCAGCTTTTATGAGAGTTTTCCAATCATCATTGGAAAACAAAAGGAAGAAAAGCATTGCATGGAAATATATATGGTCCACCCCTGCATACGTATATATGACTGACATGGGTAGTCTTAAGATAGGAGATGGCAATCAAGGGAATTTATTGCAGCCGATGGATAACATTTTGAAGCCCCAGGTAGCCTACAGGAAGAAGATCTGTGTTGCTTGATAATGCTTGACACCTCTTTGAGGTTGTCAAGAGAGCCTTTGGGCAAGGTTTCTTAGTGATCTTCATGCTGCCGGTGCTATAGAAAAAGCATACATTCAAAAGGTGTTGAATGGAGCAGCAAGAACAACTCTCAGATCTTTGGCCTGCATTCACAGGATGGAAGGATCTTGCATCCAGACCCATCTTCTTTTCTCCCTCACAAAAAGGTAGGGAAGGGCAGTAATTAGAGAAGCTCCCAGCTCCATGCTGAGCTACATGCAAAAATAGGAAGAGGAATCCAAACATTCCCTTTATTCTTTGCAGGAAAGACCAGGCTGCATTGGTTCAGGGCTTTTTCCCTTTAGGGGAGAAAGAGTTTTGCACCATGAAAGGAAACACATACCACAGCCTGAGAACCCCAGCTTTAGGGCAATGATAAGGCTGAAATACTAAGCTCTCACGAATCAGGAAATACCAAGCAGATGACACTTGGCCCTCTGCACTCTGCAGGTCCCCTTTGGCCAGCAGCACGACAAGACCGGGGAATAGATCCTTTTCCTCATCTCTTCCTGTAGCACTGAATTGATCGCTCCGATTCTTTACAAAAGGTAGACTAGGTTAAAAAAAAAAAAAAGTAAATAAAAATCAAAAAAATGCAACACCCGACCACCCAAACCAGGAATGTCTATACAAAGTAGCCAGCTTGGATACTATGCAGAGGAGGTAAAGAACCAGACCATGGCCACAACTGCCACATGAACTCCACAATTTGTATACTCTCCATTAGTGGTGTTCAGCCTTGTCTGTAAGCAGGTGTCACTCAAGATTTACTCTCATTTATTATTAAACTTGATAACAAGGGTAGACCAAGAGAGCCGACCACGAATGAGGCTCTTTTGCCAAAAACATGGTACAAACCCAAAGAACCTACAGTCTATAAACAGGCAAGGCATGTAAACACTGAGGAAAAAAGATGTACTAAGGAAAGATCAACTGTATGGGGAGGGAGAAGGTTGGAGCAAAATCTGCAGAGGCCAGAGACAGCCCAGTCACAAAGGATGTCAGGTTCGAGCTGTTCTGGGCCAACTCTTACCAGCAAGGTTTTTCCTAGTTCTTTCCTTTGGTTTTACCTCAGTACTACATGTATTGTGATTATCTCACCAGTTACCCTACCAATTTAGCAGTGCTGCATCTGCAGTGCTTCTGTGGGTTTGTCACCAGCCACCCAGGTGCATCCAGCAATCTCTATAAGCAACAGTCATGCCATTTCATCTTGGTGTCAGATCCTGCTTTGCCATCTAGTAGGAAATACTCTGACCTTCTCATTGCCTTGCATCTCTCTCCTGGCCTTGTGTCTAGTGAATGTAAAACACTGACACTTCAGAAGAGCAGCACGGTATATTCATTTTGCACTGGAGAAAATTGCAACACTAGGTGCAGACAAATAGAGATTTGAGACCTGCTTTTTGCCATTTTTCCTCTAGAAAGAAATCAATTATCAGTGCATGAATATTGCCTTGTAATTTTATTGCAAACTAATGGAGGTCTATCACCAAGCAATGACAGAACTTTTGCTCTGGGAGTCATTCAGCACCTGGAAAAGGGGAACTTAAACAGAAGAGCAATTTACCAAATGAACACTTCTTTCAAAAAATCTTTCCCTTTCTCTCAGAAATGTAATTTATGGAACCTTTCAAGGAGGAAACAAGATGGAAAGATAAAACCTCCTGTACAAAGTTCAGATTTGCAACTAAATCCACTTAGGCTGAAATCCATCAAAAATTTGACGTGCTTGAAAACTGCCTTCCCAGGAGAATGCAGTCTGAAACATAATCCCATTAAATACAGTGTGGAAAATAAGTTGTCCACTTTGTTTTGTCTTGCTCACCAGAATTCCTGTAATAAATGCTGTGAAAAAAAAAAATAGTATGGATACAAGCAATGAAATGAACAGGCCGTATGCTTTCTACAGGGTGAACCCCTCCCAGTGTCCCACAGTCAAGAGAGCGTATATGTAAGGCCATATTTCCCCTCTTGTACACACCAGCCTGCTCTGAGCTCTCACCAGTGCTAATGATTAATTAATGTCAAGGCAAGCCATGTCATTAAAGTCACTTCTTTTTACAGAGCTGTATTTTACCTTTCAATAGGTTTTGTTGAGATTTTCTTCCATCTGGGGCTCTTCCCATTTGAGGGCCTATCTGATGGGCAAGTGCTGAAAAATGAAGGTCCCCAGATTTCTCCCTCCTCCCCTCCAGACTTAGGCAGCCGGGTAGAGAAACGAGGGATTCTCCTGCCTTCAGCCCTTCCCAGAGAGGACAGAGCAGACCGCGCTGCTCTTGCACTCCCTCCCGTGGTGGATCCCTAAAGTGTCACAGAAGAAGACAGGTGACCTCCCTGCCCCTGAGGACGCTGCGTAAGTGATGCCACCACGCTGTATTTCCAACGGTATGGACAGGAGGAGAAAGGTAGAATTGTGTCCAGTTTTGGGCACCTCAATACAAGAGAGATATGGAGGTGCTGGAGCGAGTGCAGAGGAGGGCAACGAAACTGGTGAAGGGGCTGGAAAATAAATCATATGAAGAGAGGCTGAAGGAGCTGGGACTGTTTAGTATGAGGAAGAGGAGGCTGAGGGGAGCCCTCATCACTCTCTACAACTACTTGAAAGGACACTGTAGAGAGGTTGGTGCTGGTCTCTTCTCACAGGTAATTAATGACAGAACGAGAGGGAATGGCTTCAATCTCCAACAGGGTAGGTTTAGACTGAACATTAGGAAAGAATTCTTCAAAGAAAGAGTGGTCGGGCATTGGAATAGGCTGCCCAGGGAGGTGATTGAGTCACCATCCCTGGATGTGTTTAAGAGCTGTTTAGATGCAGTGCTGAGGGATATGGTGTAGGGGAGGACTTTGTAGAGTAGGGTAGATGGTTGGACTTGATGATCCCAAGGGTCTCTTCCAACCTAGACGATTCTATGATTCTATGATCTGCACAGATCCCCTCTAAGAAGAAAGACTTCTTACATTGCTGAAGTCTTTGATGGTTGTCTCCTAAAAGTAAGCCATCCTACAGACCAAATTCATTTTACTAAACATATGGTCAAGTCAGAGGCCAGTGTCAGTCCTTGTGACAACTGACAAAGAGGCCTTGTGGTCCCAGGTACGAATCCAGACTATCTGGATACCTATAGTAAGTCAGGATGAACGTAAGGGCACTGCAGTCAGCATGGCACACACTTATCAGTCTCACTGAGAAGAGATTCCCACATTTTAATATCATTGCCTTTCTGATAGGCTGCCAATGCAGTACTTCTGCCTTGCATTCTCCGAAAAGGTGTCCCAGACCCTAAACTCTACCATTAGCAGAAAGATGCCGCTGTAAAGAGTAGCACCTAAAGAAAAAGGTTTGGGAATCAGTTTTCTAGACTGAATGATCTAGATCCCAAGCAGATCACACAGTTCATGCTGTGTGACACTTTAGGACACATGATCTTGTTTAACAGCACTTCTGTTCATGTGGTCATGTTATGGTTAAAATATGGTTAAATGGTTTGTGTGTCCACCAAAACGTGACTCTCCCTTCTCCCCCTCCTTCAAAGTAGTAATGAGACCCAATGGCAGACTTTTACTCAGACTAAACTCCACCACTCCTCCGCTTTACCCCAGATAAGAGCAAGAGAAAGATAATAAAACTGAGTCATTGCTTTCCCTCCCTGACATCCACGCATGCCCGCAATCTGCAGGTTTTCTCCATGCTGCAGCTTGCTACATGGATCATAGTGAGTCTGTCCTGATTACCATTAAAATTATTCTTTATCTGACATTACTTGCATTTCAAAAAATGTACAGACCTCTCCTGGGCATTTATGCTGCTTATTCACTGACGGTAACTTGCTTTAATACCAAACAACGAATATCGATAAATGTGTGACAAATCTAGCCTGAACAAAAGACTGTGAGCACTTTATGGCTGCAACTGTATCCTAAAAATCTGTAAAATACAGCATGCAGCAATGGCATAAATAAAGAAAGATCATTCCAGAGCAATGGAATTTTCTTTGTTTTCATCTAAGTACTCCTTAGGTGCTCTAGGACAGAGAATCAAAGATTTATAGTATATGTATGACAGCTAATTTGTATACAGTTTAAGAACGAACACCTAAAAGACAGGAAAGTCTACTATTACATCCTCTGAACAAATTTACGGTAACACAAAAGAAAAAAAGATCTTTACTCAGTGACTCAGAAAATGACAGAACAAGCAGCCTAAAGTAAATGAAGAAAAAAACCTAGGTTCTGGATAGGTATGAGGTAAACATTCTTGAGCGCGTTTTCTAGCGGCACACTGAGCAAGCCAGGGAGAAAGCTGGAAAGGATCACCTTCAGGAAATGTTTTCTCTTTCTGTCCCAACAAGAATTCTAGGATGTATTCTCTATTAGCCTGGACTTTCAGCAGCTGATGAAATACTTAGTGGTCATTTTTAAAAGCTAATAAATTTGGGGGGAAAATTCACAAAAGGGCAGTTACTAACTCATCAAGGCATTTTCTTCTGCAAGGACTGGCTAAAACTTCAGTTTGGGGGACTGACTACACACAGACTTACTTCACAGGCTCTGTGGTAAGACGTGATACTAATTTTGTTTCTTTAGGACCATTCATAATTTGGCAAAGTCATATTAAGGAATACTCTGATACTAAGTGTTACCACACCAATCTAAGTACCAGTCCACACACTTCTGGGTAGCTTTCACCTCCCCATACCCAGGAGTTTGTATGCTTGTATCCCATGCATACATTGCACTACACCAAGAGCTGTAATTCAGACCAACTCCCTATGTAGATGGGCAACTAGGCAAAGCCTGAAAAAGCGCAGGAAAAATTGCACTTATTTATGCTGTAACTGCTCATATCTGCTCAGTTCTTTGCTTACGGCCAATTTCTTGCTACAGTTTAAGTTATCCCTCCTTTTTCTTTGGCATGAATTATTCCATGTAACATCAGCATATTGTAAACTGTAAGTTTTTTCCTGAAGCATTTCCTCTTTTCAGGCTCATAGCCAGTATTGCACTGGAAAGTGTTCTATCTACCACTGTAGATAAATATGAAGGCAGTTATTATCAATTAATAACCAGAAGCGGATAGAGAAATGTCAACAGAAGCATATCTCATGAGACTATCCGGAGCCATTGAGTCCAGAATGATTGACATCACCAGAATTTTGTTGTAGAAGACAGTGGAAGGGCAGAGGAAGGGAGGGCAGTATTCATACAGTCAGAAACTATTTTAACTGTATTATTTCTGAAGAAAGCATTCCAACTTTCCACTGTGAAATGCCCTGCATTGTGAATCGTTCACCTGAACTTTTTAAAAATCTACCTCAAAACACAATACTAAATCAACCAGAAGATTAATAAGCATTTGAGTTTTGATCCTAAAGAAAAAAAGAAAATGCCTGGAAATCTTCCATTCATTCTGCAGCCCTCCCAAGAACGTACAAATTTGTTCAGATAAAAAAATGCCACTCCTGAACCAAACGCAGGCCTTTATTTGCCATTCAAAAATAGGCCTTTGATCCTACCTCCTTCTGACTCAGTTTTTAATTTTCAGGCGCCTCTGCACTTCCTGGTCTCAGGCCTGACAGGAAATGGAAGTACCAAAATACCATGAAAATGGCTGTGCCTGTGGTGAGGCTGGTCTGGCTGAAGAAATGGAAACACTAGCAAAGTCCTGAGTGAGCCAGATCTTGAACAGATTCGTAGCCCAGTTTCCAAACCAATATGGTTCAGATAGGTTTTGGATAGTAGCTAAACCTTTGGAGGCTTCTCAAAATGAACCAAGCCTCGAGGTCTGCCAACTGTCAAGGAATACACATGGCTGTTCCTCGAGGTATTCAGTGGGCAATGGGGCATGGATGAGAGCACCACAACTGGCCAAAATCTCTAGGATCTCCTTCTTTTTTGTTTACCCTATCCTGCTCTTCCCTCCCCACCCACATTTGCTCCCACTCTTCGCTTCTAGTTTTAAAATCTTATGGATGTGCAGTCAACATGCCATCTCCATTATATCTTTCACATTATAAGGTAGAGTTTATATGTCGGCTGCATGCAGAAAAATTATTTCTAACGCCTGATCAGAAGTTTTGCTGACTCTTTCAATAATAACCCCCACAGGTTTTGTTTTTGTTTCTTGAGTGTGAAGTGTCTCGAGAGTTTATTGCAAGGAAGCATTGTTGAAAGTGTTTTATTTTCAGAGCTGATGTACCCTTGGTTGTACCAATGCCCATTTGCAGTAACAATGATGTTAGGATCTGGAGCCACTTACAGTTTTATTTATGGTCTTGGGTTTTGAGTCACAATTAGAGTAACTTTTCCAAATGTTTGGGTTTGCAGGCGCCATCCAAATGGGTCCTTAACTTGGAAAGCTTTGATTGTGTTTAGCTTCCCTTTACTGAACTACCTTAGTGGTCCATCTTATATTGGTGAGTGTTGTGGAAGCTATCCAGCACATTAAATGCTATTGAATACTCACAAAGCATGTGCCAAGGGAGAAAAAGAAAGCAATTGTTCCCTGAAATACTCAGCCTCTGATGAAAGGAACTTTTAACAGGCAGAGGTGTTCATTTCAAGAAGCGATTTCAAGCAAACTTTCCTCCTTTGTAAGATGTAAGATCAATATTGTATTGAGAAGGACACATGGTTCAGCAGGGCTTTGAAAGGATAAAATTAAATAGCTTGTGGTATGCTCTAAGTCATCAAGATTTTAAAATAAGAAACACTTGTGTCCTATTGTTTGTACAAGTACATGCACACACACACCACTGCAACTGAGATAGAAGCTAAGCTGATAGTCCCAAAAATACAGCATAAACAATGCCAAAGTAAGTGTGGTGGTAAGTGCAGTGATCTTAAACTTACTTATTTGAGGAACAAAATGAGCTTTCTTCAAAACATTGTGTTTCAAAACAAAAGTACCTATATCCTCAAGTTATGACTATTCCCCTAATACAATATGCCAATAAGGCTCAGCTGTCAGTTTCATACATCCCAAAAGAATGGATGCATCTCACAGAACAGCATAGAAATTCAAAAACATTCCAACACTCTGTTACACGAATTTCAGACTATTACCTGCCTTTCCATAAACAAGGTAAAAAGACAAGGCTACTTAAGATATTTTCTGGAAAGGAAGAATGTTTTACATTAGTATTTGACACAAGGGGAGGAAAAAACAGGAGCAGCCAAATTGGCTACAGTCCCTCCAGATCTCATGGTTTCTTATGAGACAGCTCTCAGCCTACCTTCCCAGAATGAAAACCATTGTTCTGTTGCCAATGTTTGTTTATTTGAAATAACAATAAATATAATACTAAATAATGTTCTCCTCCCCCATGCATCCCTGTAGCTCAGTTAGCAACTCGGAATTGGAATAATATGTTTCCCCTCAGTTTGTCTATTATTGCAATATGCTCCTTCTCAGAAGACAGGGGAACAACCATAGCAAAGAGTATTTTTTGACCACAAGAGGCCAAGATTGCTACCAATTCAAAGTAGCTTTGGGCTATCTCTAATCCACAAGAAACCCTGGTGCACACCCTGGCTCCCCAGTAAAGCCTCAAGTGTGCATCAGCCCACCCCTCCTGTTCCTTCTCTACCTTGGCACACAGACAGGGACCCAAGTGAGTTCTGTCTGCGTCCACAGCTTCGGCAGAGAGTGACATGTTAAAACACTCATACACTCACTTTAGATGTAGCCATAAGGACCAGAAGACCAGATTCTAGACTGCCTGATGCATCTCAACTACCTGCTGACTACTCTGATGCGCAGCTGCCAGAAATTGTCCTTATGGTTATTTGTGAGCCTCTAGGAAGCCATGTGTTCACCAGCCTCTGCAGACACATATGACTGAGGCACCCAGAAATCTCCTGGAGGTGTTATTTGTGTGAAAATTCTGTAATTTCTTGCTTTTGGACTATTGCAAATGTGCCAACATTCTGAAAATCACATATTCACCTGAACTATAGACATGGGTGGTTGTTGTGGGTATTTCTGCCCAAGAGAAACACAAAAATATTATTCCTGATTAAACAGGGATACAGCTCTGTAAAGTACTGAAAGTCTTCTCCGAAAGTAATGCTTGCTCTGCTTCTGGATCTAGGGAGGACACAAAGTTAAAACAGCCCAGATAACTGTTTAGACAGATCAAAACATAAAGACAGATGCTGATACCCCCCTCCCTTCCTAAGATTCATCTTACGGCAGATTTACCAGTACCAAGGAGACTTTGCCCCCAGTATTGCCACTACCTGACAAGCTCCGTATGCCCATGACGGTGTGAGACCATCAGGGATGTGCTCACTCTCCCTGCAATCGTCCCACAGTTTCCATGAAACTCAGGTCCACAGTGGAACGTGCTCTGTCCCTGTGGCCTCTGGTTATTTATGAAAATGTCATAGAATCACAGAATGGTTTAGGTGTCAGTCTTTCTTTGCTATTCTTCCAACTACAAATAAAATCTTCATCTGATGTGTAGAAAAGAATGGCAGTCCTCTGTCATCACATACTGGCACAGCAGGTGAAAAAAAGTCATACATTCTTGGTTTTTCTACACAGCCTGGGTTTGTTTTTCCTTATAATTATGCAGATACTGTCCATGAATATTTGAGAAAGGTACATGTGGGAAGGGGTTATACAGTCTGTGAACTTTAAGCAAAATGAGTAAAGAATGAGTAAATGCAGGAGTAAAGAATGATTTAGTGCTGTGGTATTTGTCGCTGCAATAGCATTGCTCTTTTTTTGTTGTTTAAATAGGAAAGTACACAAATAGTAGAAATAAACCTGCCTCATTCAAATTTTAGTCTTGTGGGAAGATGTAAAAAGTATGTGTGCATGAGTGCGTTTGTGTGTTGTTTTCTTTCTACTGGTGTCTGACTGCTCATTGTCCATTTTGTGGAAAGATTTCTTATGTCTAATTTCATATGGTCCAGCCATCTCTGTAAAGAAGAGCACAGGCAGCAGAAAAAAACTAGCATGGGCTCACTACCTACAGTTCCATACTAACAAGGCTAACTACCCTTACCAAAATGTTCAAGTTCAAATCAGTTCAAAAGCTTGAAGTCTCCAAAGCCATTACCTTTCTGGTAGCAGAGGGTGGGGATTCGACCAGGATTAACTTTTCTGGTCATGGTTTATAAAGATGAATGTTACTATAAGGTAGAGAAGCAAACAATACACACTCTGGATGGGTGAAAGAGAGAACAGAGGGATTTCAGACATCTCTCAGCTAACAGCAAAGTCAAATACGTCTGCGTGGGTCTATGACATTTAATTTTTGAAAAGTCTTCCCAAGTGCCCTTGGCCAGATTTTTCTTCACTTTTGTGAGGCAGGCAACCACTCACTGAATGACAGTTACATTGAGCAGTGATTTATATATATATATATTAAAAGGCTTTGGCATCATTTGAGTCATATATCATTTAAAGATACGTAACAATCACAATCACTCTTATTTTACATTTGGACAAATTAAGTTTTGGTAGCGTTTCCAGTTTACTTCCATGCTAATATTTAGAACTTTTTTATGTACAGAAGAAAGAATATAATGTCTAATCTCTTGTAAATTCTCTTTACACGTTTGTGAAAGTGAACTTGGAATTAAATGCAATGTTAATCTGTTAACTAGAATATCACCTGACAGCCTAAGAGTGCTTCAAACGAGGTTCTTAAAAAATAATAGATGAGAACCACTTATCTGTCCCTCACTTTCAAATGCTACACACTATAAAATTCATGGAGCAAACTCATTCCTTTAAGGTTTTCAATTAGCAGCTTCTAATCTACAAATCATTTCCAAATAGCTAGACAAGAAGGCAAAACTTTTTCTGAAGAATTTCAGGTATGAACAGCTCAGCCATCCCCCACCGCCGTTTCTCCTTGAGCTGTCCCTATCCCCCCTACTCAAAAAGAAAAGAAAAAAAAAAAAAAGGAAAAGAAAGAAAAGAAAAACCTCAACTCTTAGTATTTTAGAGAAATTTTCTGAAAGACTAAGACGAAAAATAGTCTATTTCACTTTACAACTGCCTGTAACTTTAGCATAATAAACTCTAAAGGGCGCAGCCCTCACCAAAACACTTAAAAACAGCTTGAAAGGGGTACTCGCTGCCCGTTATGTTTACTCAAGCACTTGTTTAAAAACACATTTAAGGAAAATGTTTTTATTTCTACAGATTGCATTAATTATAGCTTCGCAAACACTGCGAGCTCTACAAGAAGGCTGAACTGAGCTATTCGTCGCAAACCTCAGGTCTTGGCTAGAGAAGTGGTTATGGCTTATTTAGCAAGCCTAATGAATTGGCTCACCCATCTCTACGCAGAGTTCCATGTTTAGCATCATGGAGCCCGGAATAGCCAAAGAGGCTTGTTTCACGTCGCCTTAGAATTAAAAATAAAGTCAAACCGGTCAGCTCAAGGCGGTCCGAAAGCGGACCTCACTGCAGCTTTATTCCTCTTCGGGCAAATAAAAGCGTGAAGGCGGGCAAAATCTCTGCGGAGACCCGCAGGAAACTTCCACTTCGCTGCCACGGGCCGTGCTCTCCCCTGGAAAAAACGCGAAGGGGCGGCGGTACCGGCCGCTCGCCGCTCCCCGCTCTGCCCACAAGCCGCGGCGGAGCTCCCCGTCTCGGCTGGGTGACGGGGGGGGGCTCCATCCTCCGCCCAAAGCAGGCAGCAGCCCTCGGCTCGGCGGCTGCGGGGCTCGGGGCGACCGCACACCGCCCGCGGGGGAGCGCATCAGCCCCGCTCAGGTGCGCTCCCCCGGCCTCGGCCCCGGGGGGGGGGGACACACCGACCCGCCCGGCGCCCCATCGCCCAGCGGAGGGGGCGACCTTACCGTGAGGGCGGAGAGCTTCTGGGCCGGCACGGCGGGGAGCAGCTCCGGCAGCAGCAGCAGCAGCGGCACCCACATCCTGAGGCGGCGGCGGCGGCGGAGGAGGAGGCAGCGGCGGCGGCTCCGGGAAGCGGAGGAGGGGGACGCAACTTGGGATGTCGCTCCCCCCCTCCGATGCCTGCTTTGGC
>JAHREE010000375.1:3329163-3417985 GCA_033628505.1 Tringa tobata
TTCTGCTCTCATAATGAGACCCCATTTTCTCTTCTTTCCCCAAGTCTTTCTAGAACTGTTGCAGAAAGCAACTCATCTTGCTTAGATGAATGAGCCTCATGGAGCAATCCTATGTAGTCTAACAGCAGTGCGTCCAAATATACAAGAAATACTCAGCAGAATTTACTAGAACATGAATGATTTCTTTTCATGCTTTTAATTAGGTCAGAAAAAGACAAAGTGAATTATCTCTCTGCTATAGAGTTGTGCAGGCTGCTTTAAAATCCTGTGGATTGTTGACCATCCTGCATTAAATTCTACAGGATTGTTTCAATAAGGATCTTGGAAATTCTAACTATGAGAAAGGAAGAATTATCTGGCTCTTAACTATCAAGGCTACAGAAAGTAAATACTCTTAGGTTTCAATGCAGTACTGTAACAGCAGGGATGGACTCCTAGATCCAAGACGTGTTACTTGGCTGGGGTATGCAAGTGTTCACAACTCTGCTTCTCGTAGCTGGATCAGGTGTTGCTTGGCAGAGGATAATGCAACTCTTATAAAGAGATTCTTTTTCTCCTCTTTTAAAGAACTGCCCTGTGCTCTTACCTGCTTTTCAAGTTTGCTGTTTCTCAAGCAGCAAATGCATTCTGCAGCCTTGTTTGAGGTATATGAAACACTTGATTAATTTTTAAAGTTTGAAAAAATAATGGGAAATCATACTGAAAGTCAAGCAAGCAGTTCCTGTAATACCTGGAAAATACACAGGCACTTCCAGACATGCAGACAAGTACAGAACAGTTATTTCTATGCTGTGTGGCTAGGACCTACCTTCCTCTCCTAGGGTTCTACATTATTGAGCAACATGAAGTACTGGTCAGTGACAGAGACTGATTGGGCCTGTAGCCTGATTGGCCTGGACCAATATAAAAAAATAGAAGCAATTAATATTTTTACTTGTAAGGCATTATCACTTAGCTTCTTATAAATGAAGGAACTAAGTAAAACTAACTGACATCAATGGCAAATCTCCCATGGTGTGAATATGAATATGAATGCAAACCTCACAGTGATCTGAGACTCCAGCCTTACCTAGATTGTGGTATCATTAAACTGTATTCACAGATTTTCATACTTGATATGGGTGATATCCCATATATATCATATATTTGGTTTAAAGGAATAATAAAAACCTCTGATGTCTTACTTCTTTGTGTTTGCTGTGAGTAGTAGGGAAGATGGAGTCCAAGAGATAAGCAGGAGGTTGTGAGAGTTCTTAAGCAAAAAATAAAAATAACTCATTCATGTAATTAATTTTTTTTTAAGTAGAAAATGGTCTTTGTAAAACTGCTTTAACACACAGTTTGTTTTAACACAGCTATGAGCAAGCAGGTGATGAGTGAGCTGTGTTCTGTGCCACATGAAACGTGGGGTGGAATTTTTAGAAGTGTTTATGGGAACCAGGCGCCGAGATCCTATTTTTTGAGAGCTACACAGGTGAGCCAAACCCTCATCCCAAAACACCAAGGCCCATGAAAAATAAGTTATCAAACAAGCCTTTCAGAAAGGGAACACAATGTAATGGTAAAGTCAAAATTGTGGAGGAACAGGCCCACGTGTGGCTGGTTGTCCTTGGGAAACACACCTAGCTTTGAAAAACATCGTCATCCTTCAGTTAGAGACTCCAGTTTCAGCATGTTGCATTTGTCATGATTAGAGCTTACTGTGAGGAGTTTTATCACACTTTAGTGAGCAGTCAGTATGAGGAAGAAGACTTCATCCTTCAGGGCAACAAAAAAAAAAAACCCTGCTCTGCTTCTTGTGGGGTGAGAGCAGAGCAGTGCTGGAGCCTGTCCCATCTGCCAGAGACACACTTCTGCCACGCTCTCCTCACCCAGCGCCAGCACACTCTTCAGACTTCTCAGAAGGAGGTTGCTTGTTGAAACGCAGAGAGGCATCGCTGCTGACTCACACTAAATCACCCTCCTGGATCACCACAGCTCTGCGGCCAGAGGAACTTTTTCACCCAAATGTAGAACCTGGGTCAGTGTGGTTGGGAGCAGGAGCAAACCCCCAAAAAACAGATGGGTCCCGAGTTAAAGGAGCACCTGGAATGGCAAGAAGGATGACAGAGAGAGATCCCACTGACAGAGATCCCACTGACAGAGGGAATAAAGAAAAAGAGAAATAAAATAGCATTTTGGAAATGTTGCTGACAAACTCCGTCTGCTGCCTGATCCTCTGGAAACAACCATGGGATTCTGCATGATTCTTGAAACCTCGGAAACAAACCATAGCGTGGAGAATGTCAGCGGGAAGAGCTCTGTCTGGGGAGAGATAAATTCATGCCTAATGCTTGTAACTAGATTTACACCAACCATAAAAATCATACAGGAAAACAGCTATTACATGAAAAGAAATACTGGCTGTAAAATGCTTTTCTGAGTGCTAGTGGAGTAACTGAAGTGACATGGGATGCAGGAGAAAATCATAACACAAAATAACACCAGAAGGTGTAAGTCATAAAACAGCTTTGAAATCATTAGGCACACAAACAGAATGTACTTAACCCACATTATTTTTATTCCCTGTCTTTGACCAGAGTTATTTTGCTATCACTACCTGTTTACTGTATGGTTCATCATCTTCCGAAGTTCTTTATACTTGCAAATAAAAGAAGCAGGAAACAGGTTGAATGTGAAGATGTAGGAAGCCTTATTGGGAAGACCCTGGGCACCTATCAGAGATGTGCTACCTCATCATCCTAGATGCACTGCTTCTCAGAAGAGTAGGAAGAGATTTGGAGTTAAATGGAAATGCTTTCACAGGAAAAGGGGGGTTATTTTAGCAGTGGAAATTTCATGCAGTCCTAAATGTGGAATGAAAAGCTAAGTAAAGTGCATGAGTACTTCTTATTTCCAGTCGCTAGCATTGACATTTGTGTTGTGTACCAGCTTTCTATTTCAGATTCGTAAACCCGTAGTAACCCCAAAGCCATTATGTTCTTATGCCTCTTCCTCAGCCCTGTATAAAGCGAGCCCCATGGTCCCAAGCCAGCCTCCTGTGGGCACGAGGTGTTTGCGAAGCCTTCACCACACCAAGCACTCTCAGCCCCGATGCCAAAGCCTAAACGGGCGCAGTGCCAGAGCCACACTGTCACCACCAACAGAGATCAACCCAGGACAGGAGGGTGGCGAAGCCGCCTGGGTGTGCAGGGCAGCCACCCTTGTCCCTTCCCCACACCATTCCTGCCCCCTACATAAACAGAGGGCTTCCGTCTCCTGGGCTGTTACTGTGGCATCTTGCACAGAGATTAATTTAGGAAGTAGAAAGCAAACAGGCATAGGCTGGTTGTTCCTCACCCCTTCTCCCCTTCCTTCCTACCCCTTCCTCATAAGGGGCACACAGGGAAGAGAAGTGTATTTTCTCCTTTCCACCCTCAAAGACTGTCTAAAGGAAAGCCAGAACATATCTTTTGTGCTAGGTGGGAAAACATAACTCATTATTACAAACAACAGCGTCACCCGCAGGGGTGAAATACTGGAAATGTGAGCAAGAGGGTGAGGAGGACCCTGCAATTGGGGGAGAGCAGGAACGGCTGCCCGACGGGCCCTACGGAGGGTGCAGGTCTGCAGCAGACGCTCTCAGATAGTTTGTGAGTGCTTCAGAGGGTAGGCAGAGGAGCGGGCATTTCTGGTGGGAAAGTGGCATTATCAGCTTGTTGTGGTCTGTGCAAAAATTGCTATGCTAGACCTAGCCAAATTCTGCTTTACAATGGGTAGCAGTGGTTTTTAGTCCATTGAGAGTCATTTTTTCTTACCAAGCTCCCTTCAGAAACAGGAAAAAAATGACAAATAATGCAAGAATCTCAGTTAAACCTTCAAGAAAAAAATAACAGTTTGGGGAAAATGCCCATTTCTCTTCCTGTTTATGATTTTGATTAGCTGGTTTTGCCCAGCTAATGAGGTACATTCTCATAGACACAGCGGCAGCAATGAAATGGCAGGTTATCTCACGGGAGTGGATTTGACTACCTTTCTGCTTTTAATCCATTCTTTCCTTTTGGATTTGTTCATTATTTCAGGGGCTGTGATTTTCATGGACTTCCCATTACCGTACCAAAAGCCACTGGTTGCACCTTGTGCCACCGTTTTGTTTTTTTTTCACTTTTGCTGACTACTAAACCAATTAACAAGCTTACATTCTGGAGAACATGTTGGTAAGTGCCAAGGTTTCTTCAAAACCCTTAAAAAATCCTGTAGTGTAATGTCAAGAACTCATTTGGGCATGTGTTGCTTTACCACTTTAGAGAAAAGACAATATTATTTTTTTGTTTTAAAGTGAGGCAAAAAACAGCAAGTTTTATGGGTTTTGGCAGGCTGGTCTTTGTTGCTAACATTTCCCCTTAGGCTGAGTTCGTGGTGAGCTGCTGGCTCTGCGTGTCTCTGAGGCACATGGAGGTAAAGTGTAAAAAGGGTGGCAAAGAGACAAATTTATATCAAGAACTAAGTGGAAAGACATCATGAACAATTGAGTAAGGACCTGTCTGCTTAGACAAACAACCTGCCAAGGCTTTTTCAGTGTAGGGCTGATGTTAGACAAAAAGTTCGTTTCTTAGGGCTGAAGAAAACCTTTCGTTCTCATCGTGGTTTTAAATCTCTGACAGGCTCCATAAACATTAATCCATAAGGTGTTTAAAATTTTGTGCCTCAGCAAAGATTTGTGCAGGTTCTGTGGTTTGTATTTATTTCTATGGGGTGACTATGGCATGAGAAGAAAGATTCTTGCTTTTAAAGTGTAAACACTGGCCCACTTGAGAGACAGAGATATGAATTACACTAAATATTTAGTAAATGATTGGTTTCCACAGGGAGAACAAAGTATTTTGCATTGGAAGAGATACAGAAAAAAAAAGTAGGGAAAGAAAATCCAGTAGTTTCATAACTATTTTTCTAAGAAAGAATGTGAAACACTATCTGTAACTGGCACCTTGTAACCCTTCGGTCATTTGGGCTTTCCTGAGCTCACAAGAAGGGCTGATCAGAAATTCTTCAGTGAAATACAATCATGCATGTGCTTGTGTCAGAAAACAGCCACTTTTAAAAAACTGTCCTCTTTACAGAGACACATCAATTGCAACAAAATCCTTGTCAGGAAAGATTTCTTGGGGCCCCAACAAGCACTTCTGCTGAAAATCAGACAAAGTGCTGCCTCTGGAGCTGGTGTTCGAGCTCTCCAGAGGTACAGGAAACCCCTCTTCCAGCTCCTGTGTTGCCTGACTGATGCCCAGCTCTCCCACCTCCCACCCTAACCATCAATTAATCCCACTGTGCTGGAGAGGCTCTGACAGATGAGAACAGAGGAATGGAGTGAGTGACCTTTTGGCAACCAGCAGGGCCAGGGCTGGGGAAATGTTTCACTAGGAGACTCGGGTTTGATGCAGCTGATTTGGGCAGATCAGGGACGCCTATCTTCGTCTCCTACATGTCAGGTGAGCATCCCACCCAGCGGGCTAACGTGGGATCCCTGCCTGGTTTCTCAGGAGAAGCTCTAACTGATATTCTGTCTCAGGAAAAAAAAAAATGCCTTGCAGCTCTGTTGGCAAAAGCCGCTTGGGTTGCCAGGATGTGTAACTTCATCCTTGGAACCAGCGCGCTGCCGGCAGTTGCACCACCTCTCAGGGGTTTATTGATATAAAAATTCCAGCATAGCTAGACTTGCAAGCTCTTCCTAGTGTACACTATGCCTGTGAAAAAAAAAAGAGTGTTTGAGAACATTTGGCATTAAAAGATGATTTTTTTTTACACATTTTTACAGAAACATGGGATAAACAGTAAAAATAAGTTAGGCTAACAAATTCAGTGCCTAAGCAAATATCATAGGGCGCTTTGTTAGACTGGGCTGACACTGGAGTTAGGGAAGAAAAACAAACAACAGTGTTACTTTCTTTGAGATTTGTCTGTGGCCAACCCCATTAGCTACAACTAGAATCTAAATGTCATCTCAAAAAAACCCAAATCATGTGCTGTCCTTAATTCCTGTAAATCATATTGAATTCAGTTGCATTCCTCTGGTGTAACTGAGAGCAGAATTTGACCAAAAAGTATTAGTACTGCTCTTTTGCCCACAGGTTTTACATATTTCATGTGGAGATGTCTTAAGTAAATATCAGATAGCTGATCATCTGCCACCTTGGCAGCCCTCATAGATCACCAAGGCCAAACTTGACGTGGTTGATGTCAGGACTACAAATCAGAAGGAAAATGTGCTGGGATAAGCTGAAGAGAGCAACAGAGGGCAGGTCTGGCTTTCCAGGTATCATTGCAACAGGTCTGGGCTATACAGATGTCCCCTGGCAGCATGGGCAGCTTGTCTTCAGCGGAGTGCCTCAGGAGCCACGTTTGCCCCATGGTTCGGTACATCAGTGCCTAATCCACACCATTAGGATGGCTCCTCACAGCAGACTCGTGCTCACCGTCAGGGCAGTGCCCAGGAATATCAGCTGTCCTTGAGCCATCATTTGTGCCCCAGCCATTACGAAACTTTTCCTGTTTCCTTCCTACGCAGCACTGAGCTATTGCTCTTTCTTGACTGTGCCTTTCTCTGGTTGAGAGGCAGGACTTGGCTTTCCCCCCCGAGATGCCTCACTGCTGCAGGTGCCATTACAAATATTTTATTAGTTCATTTTCAGAAACCCAAAGAGCGAAAGTATCTGAGGTAGAACTGAGCACTGCTTTGCAAATGCTCTGGAAGGTATGTCCAACTTGGCACTGAGCTTAGTCATCCCAGCTGGCAGGAGAGCAGAAAGTCCTTTTCTCTCTCAAAGATGAAATCTGTATGTCTGCCAACTCCCTGCAATTACAAGCCCCAAAGAGTGTCTACTGCAGTGTAACTAGAGATGTATGGGCTTTGGCATTTCATGTATCAATTACCACTTAGTGCTACATCACCAGGCCAAGATGGGAATTTCCTTTGTGGGGAGACCTCTTTTATTAATAAAAGACTAATCACATTTTCTCTCCAACATCAAGCTCAGCTGGCACATTTATTTTCTGTCCCCCAATACAGAACTCTAGTCAAATGCTCCCAGGGAGTATCCCTTCTCCCTTGCCTGTCTCTTGGCTGCGTTTAATTCTGCATCAGCATACACAGTCATCCTTTTTTTTTTTTTTCTGTGCAGCTAATTTCCATTCCAAAGCAATAAAGACCCTTTCTGAATGTCCTCTTAAGGTCATTATGGGTTGAACTAACATTCAGGTTCCCGGGCTTTGCCATGCCCACCCGTGGCTACCAGCACCCCAAAGTCACACCTGACCATATAGTCACACCCATAGCATGTGGCAGTGAGATTTCAGGGGACTCCTGACCAGCTGGAGTCAGTAGGTAGGAGGGATATCACTGGCTGCAGACTCAACCTGAATCTGCACAAAATTTTCAAAACCTGCTGAGAAGCTGTTAAACGTTCAGACAGCTAGCCAGTGCTGAATGCTGTCCTGTCTGCAGCCGGTGGCAACCTAAAGCAGATTTAACCTGGAGTGTCGGTGACACAGATGTACAGGTTGTCTTTGAAAATTGATTCACCAGCTATTACAGGAGAACTCCGGCTTTCACAGGCCCTTATGGAAGAGTCCTCAGAGGCTCAGAGGTTCATATAATGCAGATAGTTACTGCCCTTCATGCATTCACTTTTCTCCATTCCTGCCACTATCAGGTATGGATTCACTTCTGGAAGACAAGTCTTTTCCTGCCTGTGACTGAAATGTTATCGCAAGAGATTAAGAGAAAGGAAGATTATGAAGAACATTTAGCCAGGAGCCTTCTGGTCCTCCAGAGGAATCAGTGAATCTTGGGGAGGGGTTCAGCTTCGCTAGGGGCTTACACAATACTATCGGAGCAGTGACTGCTGAAGACACTGGGAATATATTTAATTTTTCATTTCATGGGTGGAAGCACTATGGAATAAAAAATTTCTGGAAGGTGAGGGAGAAGGCAAACAAAAAACAATATAAGGAGGAGAGCTGAGGGTGAGCAAATATCGTCAATATTAAGATACTGAATCTGTTCAGTGAGCAGCAAACTCTGCCACTGGCTTCAATTCCGCATCTGAAACACCCCATGTGTGGTAAGCTATGAGCTCCTGCCACAACTTTTCCTGCTGCCAGTACACACACCACAGGTCTCACCTCTGTAGTGTCTCTGGTGTCCAGCGTTGCAGTCGATCTCCCACCTCAGCACTTCTGTGCCTCTGTTTGAGCCTCTCTGCAGTACCTGGGTAGTGACATTCACAGGGCATTTAGGACCACAATCTCTCCAAGCCTGTAGCGTTCTGTCAGCTTGGGCTGGAGTTAGCCAGCAGGGATCAGAGAGATTGAAAGAACTGAGAAATACAGTGATATTATATAAATCTTGTTTCCTTATGAACAACTTCAAAAAATTGTATTCAAATAAGCCAAAAGTATGGAGAAACAGCCTTCATGTGTTTCCCACTTGCCAGTTAGAAACCTCTATGTGCAGTGATTTATAGTTTATTGCTAACCGCACTCTCATTGAAACTTGAAATTATTTCACACCAGAAGGTTTTTGCAGATTTTGAAAACATTTGGTTTTGGGCTGATGGGACTTCTGAACCTTTCGGGGGGTTGTTGGCTTTGCTTTTTATTCTTTTGGTTTAGAATTGCAAGCTCCATCCCTTCCTTTAACCTCCCTCACCACTTGTTCTCTTTTTTTTATGAAAATATGGATATGATCCATGCTTAAAAACAATTTTTCTTTTTATGAACCATAATCAGAAGGGATTTCTCTGGCCTTTGGAGAGTCTGCCTAGGTGGATTTTGGGTCTCTGTTTGTACTGGAGCTAATTTTGAACAGTTGAAAATTATAAGGAAAGTGCAGCTAAAGTTTCAGTTGGTTTGGATTTTGAAGCAATCACGGACAAGCTCAAAAACCTAGTAAGGCAATTCTTTTACTTCTTTTGACTATTTAAAGAAGGAAAACTTCCACTTACCCTGTTCACTCATAGCTTCAGTGTTGATTCGTGAGATTACCTATGTGGATTTGTCCCCAGAAAGAAAACCTTCAGAAAACTTATGTTAACATCCAATAATATAGCAGGAAATAGAGTTGTAAGCATTTATATAATTTTATTTAGATTGCACATTGCAAATCAAGGTAATTTGTGCCTTGATGGGGTTTTGTTAGGATATGGCTATCCATGAAAATGGTAACATTAGACGTAATGCAATTATCTTTTGACTGTTAAGCCCTTGCTTCCAAAACTCCTGAGCAAAAACAATGCCACAAGATAATCATGTTTACTATGAAAATGGGGGTATTTTTTAAAGGTTGAAGATAAACACTGACTATAACATGAAAGAAGCTTTCTTTCAGGAAAGGTTAATCTACACTAGTTTCATCTCTGGAATAAGTATTGTCTTGTTACTACTTCAATATAGAAAACGATTTAATTTTTTACAGTATTTGTAGCCCAGTCAGTCACTCATAATAATGTGTGACAAAGCTTCTGCTGGCAAGAGCTGGCAAAAATAACAATTGTTCTTATAAATATAAACATACATTTTCTATAGAATATATCTCATCTTTAGTGATAAAACTAACAAACATGACTGTTTTGAAATGACTTTTTTTTCGTTTTGTTTCAAACCAAGAATCCCCCAGGAAATTTCAGTGGAGTTGAAAAATTCCCAGCAAAATGTTTGATTTGGTCAAAAAGCTTCTTCAAGATTTGATTAAAGTATTTCAAGCAGTTCTACTGTAGACTCTAAATTGTGTCTTTAATCCAATAAAAACTCCATTTAATGAAAGCCATCTGCAAGTCAAATCATTGTTACTCCTCACCCCGTTCTTATTGCTGCTCGAAGCGTCCTTGTAACGGTGGTTTCTATCACGGGCCACTGATTTCCAGCAGAAGCCTAGTAGTTAAAATATCAGTTCAGCAATTAGGACTTTCTGCTTCTTGCTGCCTCTCGCGTTGCCTCGTGCTGCTCGGCTGAGCCAGTCATGGTCACTGTGCAGCTCATTTTGCCCATCTGATAAGAGGATATCGTATCTGCCTGCCAGGTGTGTTGTAGGGACACAGCGCGTAATGTTTGCAAAGAGCTGCTGTGGTACTTGAATAGAAATCCTGCAGAAGGGCAAAGTTTCATAATAGAGTTGCAGCAGAGGCTCTTATAACCATACTTGATGCTTCTCCACCTTAAAAAGTTTTACTCAGGCTGCAGCGAAATGAAATGCTGACTAAATTAATTTAAGAAATCCCAAAGTCTTTGTTCCCACCCCTGTGCTACGTCTCGCAGCCCACTTGCTTGTGTTAGGATCTGTTGATTGGACCAGCCTGTACTTATCAGTACATTGACCTGAATGAGAAACGATGTTGCTGAGGGGAGACTTATTTTTAACTACTGATTTGCTTTCAGCATCTTCCAGAATAATTCAGAGTGGAACAACTGACAGGGCAGTGAATTGCAGTACACAGGCAGGGACAATCAGATGGGATGGGCAGGAATTCTTAAACTGATGTCTCCAGCAAACCACTTTGCTAAACTGCACCTCAGAGAGGCCCGCTCTCCATGCTCGGTGCTCCAGAGTACTACCTCCCTGTACACCAAAAAAATGCCACATTGCAAAATATGCATGAAAGAAGGGAGAAAGGAATCATAGTGATCCCCTCTGCAGAGCTGGGTACCCAGAGCACATGACTCACCAGAAGTGGATCGGACAGCAGCAAGAGAGCAAATCTAAGTGCAAGTGTTCTGTTTCTCAATTAGAAAGCCCATTCTTCTTCCCATCCTGCAGTATGCATTTTAGATACCTTTGCAATGATTTTCATTCTTTCCATATCTAAAACATAGCTCTGGCTCAATTCTGATGATTGAAATTTCCTGTGATTGAGGTGCCCTAGAGAAGACTGGGGAGCAAGCTGTAATTTTACAGAGATCAAGGAGTCGTGTACAGCATAGAAGTATGAAACTAAAGCAGGGCAGCTTGCTTGGAAAATAATTTCTTTTTGTGCGCACTTAAACTCCCACAAAGAAAAGGAGTCTTTGAAATAATTATCTCCATATATGTTGCTATTATTACAAAATGCTCACAGTAAAAACAAATTGTGAGAACAGTCTAGAGTAGACTCCTGGTGGGAATGTAGTTATTGTGTCAGTCTTGTGAAGGGAGCTTCAGATGTGTCCCTGAGGGTCTCTCTGGAAGACTGAGGATGTAGGCTGCCTGCCTGTTTGTCATAGTACTTTTAAAACATAGTCCTCCAAACTTTTAGAAAAAGTTTTTCATGTTGCTGGAGATCGAAGGAATGGGTCTTATCTTTCAATTTCCTGGGTTTTAATTTTTCTGAATGTTATTTTTTAATATATATTTTAAAATTTTCTTTAAATTCATCTAGATGTTCACATTTCTGAAGAGGTGACTCTAGGGTCACTGTAATGTGTTTCAGTGGTTCTGCATAGTTTCAGCAGCATTTTCCAAGAGATTTTGAAACAGAGAAGGGCTCGTATGCCAGCAGCATAAGGTAATTCTCCTCTTTTTCCTTATCCCATCCCCAATGAGAAAAAAACCAACCAAAAACAACAACAAAAAAAGGAGATAAATGCCAAATTCTTCATCTTCACTACAATATACTGTTGACCAGGAGGTGTTTTTTTGGGAAGGGGAGTGCTTTGCCCTGACATCAAAATGACAGCTCTAATTACCCCATGCATTTTTGATTTGCTTTGGAAACTTATTTTGACACATGCAGAGCCAGAAATTGGAATAGCTTAAGGGAGAAAGGAAACCTGTCACAGATGTGAGTGGCAGAGCAAGTACAAAAGATTGTGAGTTTCCTCTTTGCATGAAGGATCTCTGGGTTGCCATCTTTTTTCATAGCAAACTAGGAAAGAAAAATTCCCGAAAGCGAAGCTCTGTCTTATCAAGTGTGATAACATCTGACAAACTGTACAGATCTTCCCCTCTCCCTTCCCCTCTCTTTTGCAAAGGTTGGGGCTAGGCCAACAACAGAGTAGCAGGTCATTGACCTATTAGCCTCTGTGATCATTTTACCCCAGGGCCTGAACGATGTCTGCAGACAGGTCCATTGGGAAAGAGAGGCAATAAGGTCACCACCTCCCCATTTCCTTTTCACTGCTATCTCTGCAGCAGCAGCTTCTCCAGGCTTGACTTCTCCATGAGTAATTGATGTGTTGAAAGTTAAGCATGTGCTTAAGTGCTTTGCTGGAGTGGGGCCAGAGTGTGCAGCACCTGGCAAGGTCTAGTCCTGGGCAAAGGAGGGGCTGGCTCAGAGCTGCTGCCCGTATCTCCCCATGAAGCTGCTGAGAAGGTGGGCTTGAAAAACACCGTTTGCCTTGGGTTTCTCCTTGCTGGACCAGCCCAGGAAGCTGTATGCCACCCATGCAAAATCTGCAGAAATCCGAACTCTTTTAAAATATGACATAACAGATGATTTTTCTCTCTCATTTAATAAAGAAATGAGACATTTATCATAATCTGCATATGCCTGGTTGTGTCTCACCACTCCTTCTGCCCTGTCTCTTCTGAATCCATTGACCATTTTGAAAGAGGAATAGCAGTCTCCGAGAAAATTAAGATCCTTCAAATTTCATTAAAGTAAGTGGCCAGAAATAGATGTTAAGACAGAGAAAGAGTGAAGGGATCCTCTGACTGCTGAAATATCAGAATCATCTTCAATAATATGACATGTTATTAGGGAGCCAGACAGTATTAACCTTAGTACTTCCAGAACGTCTTCTAGGTCCTGTGTGCCTTTGATCAGAGTGCATCATATATTGACCTGACTTAGAGCTGATACTTCTGGCAAAGAAAACTAAGAAAAAGTACCTCCTCAATTCCCCAAGGCTCCAAATAAAGCTGAAATGTACCACTGGTATTAATAAGCAAAGCAAAACAAAGCAGGGAAATATATATATAAATTCTTCCTTTTTGACCAGCAAGATGACCAGCAAACCACTGTAGTTATTTGCTAAATGAACAGCTTTCCTGAGTTTGAATAAGGATGATATATGTATTTTGTGCTAAGGGAAAAAAACAGCTAAAGAATTCCTTTAAGAACTTATTTGAAAAAATGAACATACTCTAAGTGATTCATTCAAGTGTTCTTCTAGCAGGCTGAAAAATACCAAAAAGAGTTACAGAAAGATTTAAGTTACTTCTACTGTAAAGCAGACTTGAAAATAGCTTCATTGATCTTTTAATTATGGAAATTGCTATGCTATACAAACTCCTTGGTGGTCCTGAAAAAAAAATATTAGTATTTTAAACCTCTTTGAACAGCTCAAATGCAAACCCAAAATCTGAGTTACTACAAATTGACTGTCAAGTACTTATATTGTTCTCGTATTCTCCCTGTTAGACAGAAGATACTCAGGATGGTTTTGCCCACCTTACAACTTTGGCTTTCCCTAGAAGTACAGTAACCATTGATAGTGCGAATGGTAAATGAAGTGCCTCAAAGAAGCTTTGGCAATTTTAGGAGATGGACTAGTCAGAATTTTATGCCTCTGCTGTCTCACACAGAGCAGTATGTTACAGTCACCCAGCTACAGCCACCAGCAGCAGCATCATGTTTAGCTACATCTCTGTGAAAGCTAAGACAAGCCAGGTTCAGACTGTGGATTCATGGCTGGGAGCCAAGGGGGCCAGAGCTCTAAGGTAGGTACAGCCTTGATCTGAAGTCTACTGAAGTCAGTGGCAGCACTTTCACAGATCAGGTTGCATACCTTAATATGAAGATTCACTTGGAGATGAAATATGAAAATTCATGTGAAGTTAGTAAGCACAAAAGGAGAAGGTGAAACTAAATGACATTATTGTTACCTCATGAAGTATTAACAGGAATTTGTATTTTTTAAAGAAATGCGCTTTTTTCCTCATTTTTCCCTCTGTATTGTGCTGCTCTGCAGAGCATACAGGGCACACTGCTGTGATTATGTGTCTTAAGCCTCTGGTACCACTCACTGACTGATAAAGAGGTCAGAGGGGGAGTCTGAGTGATGATAGTGGAGAGAAATGTTCCAGAAGAAGTCTTACAAAGGGCTGTGAACTGTGGAAATTCACTCTCTCACTGTCACCAGCTATTAGCAGGGCCATTAATAACACATCATCCAATGTATAGGTGCATTAGCTGTTGTCATGCTCTAGTAATGGACCTTCTACAAAAAGGACTGATGGGTGTCTTTAGTAACTATAAAGGATAGAGATAGCCCTGTGCTAGCTTCCCTCTTCCCTTCACTCTGACTTGCAGAGAGAGAGAAAAGAGATAGATCGCACACACTTTTCTGAAGCAGTCATTCCTGCCACATTTAACTCTTTTATGCAATAGCTTTCCTTATTGTCCTGCTTTCAATGTTAACATGCTACATGTTCTCCATTTAGGAATTTGTAAATGTTCGCTGTTGGGTTACTTTGGTGTGAAACTGAGTCATCTGATACCATTTCAGTTCTCAATTGGGTGATTTGTGTCCCTGAAGAAATTGTATATCTTGCACTTGTGCTCACAATGGCCACTTCTCAACATCATGGTGATACTTCAGTCTAAGACTTGCAAATGGGCCAATTTCAAGCTTCACAGCAGAGCATCCACTGTTGAAATTTTAAAGCTTAAATTGTGTGAACTGGCAACACTAAAAATCTTGTATGTTGACTTGGATAGAAAATTGCTATCAAATTCAAGTGAACCTTTAAAATATATTTTTCTTCATTATTTATTTTGGTTCATAATTCAATGTATATCCTGTTCACAGATGATAGTCCATTTTCTAACCAAAGCGGGTATTTTTTTATTATCATTATAATCCTTTCTTTTGATAGCTTTTAAAAGGTTCTGATGAGAAGTATATTTTCCTTATAAGAGAAAATTGTCATTTGGCATCTAGAAAGAAAGAGAAATAAGCAAATTGGAATGAGGCAACGATAAAATGCAAATTTGTGGTTAAAATACAGAGAGGTTTGGCATATTTCTTTGTACATCTAGTGAACTCAGCAGAAAACCAATCAGTCTTTCAAATACCCATGGCATTCCTATTTCTGTCCTACAGATTCTAGTGCTGATAACCTGAGTTGAAATATGAAGCTCCTATGAAATCTGTGAGGATAAATTACATTTCTGTGAGCAACGAAAATGAGATTTTGTTCTTCATGGGCATATACAAATTCATGAATCTATTTAAAATTTCAGAAGATCAGATCTGAAAAAATAATCCAAGAATCTTCTATAACTGCAAGGAAATATATATGCTTATGTCATTGTCTATTTCCCTTTAACATTTTAATCTTTCTTTAAACATTGAAGTGATCACATTTCACTGGTGTGAATGCCCAGAGAAAAAAGAATTAGTAAAGCTGGTTGAATATTCTCCCCTGAGACTATTACCAAAAAATGCATGTGCAACAATTCTTGCAGGAAATTCTTTCCTATTTATCAAACCCAGATAACAGAAATTATATTATATGATGCCACAAGCCTGTCACAACCAGGCTTAAATATTGCAGATAAGCAATTTATGGAATCCAAATTTTGAAGGAAGTTTCTTCAGGGGAAATTATCAGTGTGAAAACATTGGTATTTCTGTGGATTGTCTGAGAATTGGAGATTATGTCCACAACAATAAATACTTTACATCTTGAATTGTTAGCAAGGATCTAAAAAACAGAGTGACAGAGGAAACAACAGGAATTTTTTCAGAGCTTTTCCATGATGTGTGCACATGTGTGCCTGGAGCACATGTGCAAACCCTATTGTCACTGTAGTTTCAATCTAACATAAACAATGGGAATATCATGTTTGGCCATGGAAGTTGGTACACAGTCTTAACCTCTCCCTGCAGCACTCATCACAAAGCACGATAGCAAGACAAGGCAGTAGATAAAATTTGTATGGCTAAAAGCAGAGGAACTCTTATGCCACAGCATGTACAACAAATAAAGTTTTTGTGGCTCTTAGGGGTGACTAGGATTTGATGAATAAGGGCAAGCTAAACTCTTCCTGTCATGTTTTCGTTAGATGAGTCTTATTTGGACTTTTCTTGATCAAGCACCTTCAGGAAACCTTCCATGTGTTGTTTAAAATGGATCCAAGTAAGCAAGACAAAGATATAGGTCTGGAGACCTGATGGGTAGAGAAAAAAGAGGCAGAGACAGGGATGTGCCTGGAAGTAGGCGTCTCCTGACAGGAAGTCAATGGAAAGATGGTACAAGTATGGACTAGTGCCTGCACTTTTTGGAGCTCATTGGACTGTTTAGCACCTCTCCATCATGGAAAGCCACAGAGAAGAATGTGCTGAGATTGCAATTTTGTTTCCTCTGAATTTCAGCTCAAGCAGGTAATACTGATGACAATGTCTTTTTTCTTGGGAAAGTTAGAATGGCAGGCTCTGTTCTTTCCTTCTGTCAGAGAAGAAGCCATTACAGAACCACATCTGTCTCACTCCAATTGATCTAGATCATCTCTTCTTAGCTACTGTGTTATATGCTGTTGAAGAGGCACAGGTTAAATACTCTACCATGTGTAGTGCATGATAGTGCTCAAGTGACTGCTGGCTGACGGCTAGAAAGAGACTATACAGCTGGATTATTACTTCATAGCCAAAAATCAAGCTCCATATTTTGCTTTGTCGTATGATTCTCCTACCTAATAAGAAAGGAAAGAGCTTTGTTGTGCTCCAAGCTAGAGGAAAGGCGACAAATATTGTCCCTTTTATCCTGGAAGAGAAGTAGTCAGTGTCTTTCCCCATGTTCTCTTTAACCTTCGCTGTTCACCTCAATTGCTCAATTGCTTCTATGAAATCACTGTCTTATGTCTTCTCTTTGTCTGAGCCTGTGTCATGTCAGGTCCTTTGACACTGACTCTCAGGCTGGCCAGGGTGAAATCAAATCACAGCTTTCTAAAACTACTAGCTCAGACTTTCTGGCTTTTATAGCTGCCATTAAATAATTGTTCTTTGTGAAACTGCTAGTCCAGTACCAGTGGCTGGGGAAAATCAAAACAAAATAACAGCAAGTCCTGTGGTTGTGGAATGACATCCCATGTGTTTGGTGTCTTGCTGGGCATGTTGAGTGGCCGTTTTTTTACTTTTGAGTGCCTTCTTTGGCAGCCATTATGTGCTGATGTGCTGTTGGAAACAGTTGTTCAAAAAAAGTCTGTGGGATGATATTAATGAGTGATTCAGGCACTGAGGAAGGAGAGCTTGTGTTTAAGGAGAGGAGAAAATGAGGAAAACACATGAAGTTTATGGAAAATAAATGAATAAGCTGAGAAGAGAGGAAGTGCAGGACAGGAAACAGAAGAAGAAAGGAGAATGATGGGATGGCAGCAAACATACCAAGAGCATGGGGATTGACAAAGAAACCATAGACCTTGTTGTCACTCAGCTAGAAGAAAGCAGCATACCCATACTCTATAGTAATGATGTCAGAAGGAAAATTCAGTAAAATGCTCTGTTTCAATTTGTTTGGGAGACTTCTATCCTACTCAAGAAACTGGACCCTGAATACAGGCCTTGACATAAAACAGCACAACCAATTACCAAAAAAGTTATTTTAAGCTAAATTGATGTTAACTATATGATCTTCTTTCTCAGTAATTATGTACACAGTTGTTAAGCCCTAAAAAAAAATCCAACAACCCAAAACTTTCCAATGTACCTCAGCTTACCTTTAAATTTAAATTTTATTTTCAACATCAATAAGGAAAAGACATAATTTATATTAGCTGTGTGTCACACATCTCGCTATTCACAGCTTATGAATAATTGCCTGTTATCTGCCAGCTTACCTCAGTTATGGTCTGGACACCTACAGAGTTGATAGATTGTCCTGTTGGCAGCCCATGTGGTATGTAAAAGCCTCTCATCAAGCTTGATTGAGGAAACCTGCATTTGTCAGTCTGCAGCTCTTTAACCTGCTAACACCTGTTCTGAACAGGGTGACTTTGTGCTTGAAGTAACTGGGTGAAAACAGAAGAAGTTTCTAAACTAAACTAGAGCAAATTCGGTAGATCACCATGAGGTCACATTCTTTTCTTAGAGTGCTTTGATTCTACTACAATGGCTTTGAACTCAGTGGTTTTTCTCCTCGGCAAAGGGATGAACCAGAATCACAACTTCTCTGTCCTTTCTCTGTAGCATAACCTATCAACCTAGGAATTAGAAATGGAGAAGATTTTCTGAGTCACAGCATAATTGAGATGAGAAGGACACTTCTAGATGTCTTTAGTCCACACCCCACACACACCTCCCATTCAAAGCAGGGTCAAGAGCAGCTCACTCAGGGCCTTGAATCTATGTCCTTTCATTGCAACTGCAAAATCAGCAGCCTGATCCTTTGAGCTTTGCCCCTGCTAGGAACCTTTGTGGATGCATGATTACCCACCCATTTTCAGTGGAAAGTACTCTTATCAGTGAGTGATTGCAGAACTCAGCTTTGAGC
Organism: Tringa tobata; assembly: GCA_033628505.1. NCBI lineage: Eukaryota > Metazoa > Chordata > Aves > Charadriiformes > Scolopacidae > Tringa > Tringa tobata. Next base: position 3,347,606 of record JAHREE010000375.1, read on the forward strand.
CCACTACTGGGAGAAGGCATGGCAGATACCAAACCCCATGCCAGCCTCCTTGTCTTCCTTTGCAGAAGGTCAGCAGGGATATTCTTTTACCTGTCATTCTCCCCAGGGGCATTTCACCATGGAAATGCCTGCTACGCACTCACCAGTAGGAGGTCAGTCTACCTGTGCATTTCATTTCCTCTGTTGGCCTGCCGGTATCCCAGCCTGTTGATCTTTTGGGCAGGATGCATGGTTCATCTGTTTGCTCAGACCCTTGCCTGAGGACGTGGTGATGAACATGTCTAGTTTATCCTGGAAGGGACTCTAAGCTGACTTGACACAGATCAACAAGCCATCTGTTTTATTTGCAAATTTCTAATGGTAGCCAGAGGCTGGCTGGACACATTTAATAAATAAAAAATAAATAAAAAACCACTACATTTCATTCGAACTTAATTGGCACAGGAAGAACTCACAAGGGAGCTATGTAGGGTTTTATAGGGGGTTATTTTGACAGAAGCCATCGTTTGTTAAAAGACAGAAAAAAGAAAAAAAAAAACATCGTCAGATTTTTTTTCTCATTCACGCTGCTCTTTTACGTTACAAATCAGCAGATGATGAAATCCAGACATGAAGAAATACAAGGATTCATTGGGTCTGAGTATAAATTTGTATTTCTTACTTGTCAGTCTCATTTTTCTAACTCACAGTGCCTGTAATTATTTCAGAGCACATTTAGATTGGAAGAGTAGAGGAGATACGAATATTTACAATGCAGAGGGAAAGGAATAGGGAGGAAAGATTAAAAAGTTTAAGAAAGATGAGTGAACAAGGAAATTTGAGGTGTTGGAGAGGTATGGGTGTTTTCTTATAGGCTTGCTTCTGGTTTAATGCGCTCTGTACCTACATATTGGTGTTCCCTAATGTCTCATGCCCTGCTTGTATTAAATTGTGTAAAATGAATATATCAGTTACCTAAAGTTGTTGGTAATTAGGGAAACAGCATTGAGTATTTTCAGTACATCAAACTTTTTTGAGATTAGAGTCTTCAGCTGGAACAAGATGGGAGATCTATCACTGCGTGCTAAAAAGATGATACTGGAATAGACTGCAATTTGCCATACAAGTTATCTGTTTCCCTTCTGAATAAAAGATGCTATCCACATAAACTTTATATTATATCTGTATTTATAACATGGTTGTCTTTTTCTTTTATTTCTCTGCCACCATCAAAACCTACTTTTCCTCAAATGTGAAAATAAAAATCACTTTTTCTTTAGTATTTCCTGGCACTCTTGAGATGAGGCCTTTTCCCTGGACTGCAGTGACACCTAGTGCTCATATCCTTAACGCAAGAACAGCCCGTCGTTTTGACTAGTCAGGTTTTGAATATTTTCTCATTATTACACAATGCCAAGTAAGAGGGCCACGATTGCTAATGTAGTCACACCACTGTATTCATAGTGTGTGTTGGGGTGGGGGAGTCCCTTTAATGTGAACTTTAGTGTGATAGTCTCTGTTGAGACAGTACTGGGCTAAGGGGGACCAAGGGCAACAGCAGCTGTGTCACACAGCCAGGATGTTCCCATGTATCAGCTGAACATAAAAGCATCATTTGGTTTCCTGACTTGGGGAGTATTTTCAAATACCATTACTAAGATCTAGCTTTCCAAATGGCTACGTATAAACCCCTGAATGCAGGGCTTACAAGGTCCAATATGTTTCAAAGACTGCCACACCTGAAGGAGCTAGCTGATCTTCAATAATAGGAAATGAAGTATTTGGAGTATCTCTAATTCAATTTGTCATGTAGTTTACAAAGGAGTAGCTCCAGTGGGATTCACTGTGTCATGACTTTGCTGCCACTCTGTATGTCAGACATTGGCCAGTCAGAAGAAAGCTCACGAAAACAGTTAGTCTCCTATATTTTCCATCTCTGTAATGCACAAACACTGCCGAATTTGCAACGACAGCCCTCAGTGCAGTGACCCCAGTGTTTGAACTGCTCCAGCCCAGAGCACACATTTCTGCAGTTTCTCTTCTGCTTGTTTCTGCAGTCTCCGCAGCGCGGCCACGCAGCACTGTGCAAGCCACCAGGAATCCACCCAGAGCAGGCACAAACCAGCAGTGTCTCTACTCTTCTTCCAAAAACCGCCACAAACAAAATCGGGAGCCCACCCCACAGCTTGCTGCCTTCGTTTCCTGGGATTAACATCTGGCTGGCATCCTGAAGCTGTAGCCTGTATGCAAAATCATATAGCCACAGAGATCCCATGGCAGGCATCTATTTCTGCAAGAAAAGTTGCTCTGCAGGGCACCGTCTTTTCCCAGTGGGACTGTAGGCATTTACCTTCACCAAACTGCCTCTTTCCCTTCCACAGAAACAAAATCTCAATGTAACGTGTTATCTCCAATGGTCAGGAAATGCCATTTCCACTGATTCTGTTGGTTTCTAGAATTACAAACACTTCCTTCCCACAAAAATCCCCCGAAAGAATTGATGTAACTGGTAGTTTATTTAATTATAATTTTTGATAATACAGTATTATATAGAAATTTGGCGGTGTCCCTTCAAATGGATTGTGAACCTAGTATCTGCTCTTGCATTACCTGTCCAAATTTCACAGGAGCAACCACTCTTACCTGTTGCCAGACATGGTTTGCAAAACTCACCTGTGCTCAGAACATTTACTCACACCCCTGACACTGTGAGAAGGGCACACGTTAACCCACATCCAAAACAGGGCTCAGCCATTGAGGAGGGATTTTTTTGCTCCACACTCTGTGACCACTGGCTCCAGAAAGCTGTTCTGGGTTTGTAACCACCTTCTCCTCTCAGCCAGCTTGAGATGGTGCTGTTTGCTGGTGGTGGCACTTGAGAAAGACCTGGGGGGGGCTGCTGGCCCATCATGGTTATTTTGGAGTGTTGCAGGGAGGGCTGGAGCCCATCCACCACTGACATGATCCTCGTGGCCCCTCACTGTGGGACCTTCTGTCCCTGCTGCCCATTGCCTGCCCACAGATGTGTGGAGATGTATATGGATTGAGACAGAAATCCCCACTGCTCTGCTCCACCACTTTTCATCCTTGTAGCAGGGGTAAAATTGAACACAGCTGTGTGAAGCACACAAATACTCCACAGCTTTCACCTTCAACTGATAAACCACCTTGACATATTCATGGGATGCTCCTTCCTATGGAGGAAGACCAACACATCTATTCATAGATGTTTGACACTGTTTCAGGTTTCAAAACAAATTTGAAAGCCTTTTTCTTTTTCACTGTGACACTATAAAAAAATCTGTTTCGTTTTAGTAGCCTCAAAGCTCAGACTAGAATCTGGAAGCCGAGCTGCATTCCCCTGAGCCTGGGACTCTCTCCTAAGTGTTTGGCAGGGCACTTGCTGCTCTCATGTTAACCAGTGCTACTCAATGTCTGGTTGCCACTGTGTATCTCCAGGCAAGAGTGAGGGTTGCACGGGTGTGATAAGGTACAACTTCTAAATATGGAGCAGCAATGACTGCTTCACTAAAGTCAGTGTAATACATCGAAATGTGGTACTGGGAAGCCTTACACCTCCTGAATGGAGGTGCATACCTGAAGCCATATCAAGGGGAAACTTCTCTTCCAGCCACCACTGCCCCCTGAGCATTGTGGTGTCTTCCAGGGCCAGGGTATACTGTCATGTACATGGGAGACACCTCCAGCCTGTTCAGCAGACCACAACTCAGACCTGCATCAAACATCATAGCTGGAAGTGTTAACAGCTATGTGACATGAAAGCAGAAGAAAGATCCTGTTCACTTTCTCTTTCCATGATGCTCATCCAGAGATATGGATATTTTAAAACTTTATTCTGCTAAACAAAGGGAGGAAAAATGATACTGAGCCAGGTGGCTGTCACAAGCCTCAAAGAAATCGCCTTCTTCAGAAAACTCCATCTCCTTTCTGAAAAGGATATCAGCTTTCATTCTCAACAATAGTGATGCTTCTAATTCCAGTGGTTGTGGAGAAAAGCTAAAAATTTATTTTAAGTGTATCATACAGAATCAGAAACTAGAAGGCAAAAGAGAGCAATATCCTCTTAAAAGGAAGCATGCAACCTTTAAAGCAATCTCCTGTTTGAAGAACAAATAATTAGTTACATGAATTTATGCCTTGTGTTCTTGGAATTGGCGATTGCTATTAGATACCTATGAGAAGGAGATCTGATAAGAAATGTGTTTCCCTTTTCATTTTATTGCTATAAAGCACAAACCTACTTTGTAACCATGAACTGTTGTTTACCACCTCCTCCAAATTAGAAACAGTAGTTCCACAAGACGCCATCATGGAAAATAAGGGACGGTCAGGTTTACTGCTTGATTTGCTTGGGTTCAGCTTCCCTCTGGGGTATAAAAATTTTTGTTTCCCAAGGGCTAATTGCTTATCTTTTCTGCGCCAATCTCCCTAGCCATAAAGTAGGGATAATAATGCACCCATACTGTGAAGCTAATTACATGTAACAATATTTACAGAGCTCCATGAAATCTTCCCTGAGCACCACAGATGTTGAAATTTGTGTAAAAATACATAGAAATTTTTCATCTATTTGGCAGAGTTCCTCTAGATTGTCATGCTTTGGCCTCAAAGGGCTTCATCTGAGCTGTGGCAAGGAGTTGTCACACGGGACATCTGGAGATGAAACAACATCCATGATGTTCTTTCTCAGCTCTTGGCTGAACGGGCTGTACAAATGGCAGGCTCCATCTATGGGGTGACAACCACGAGCTGCCAAGGGTACAAGTCTGACTTGGAGGAAGCTGGTTTCACCCCTAGAAAAACCCTGGTTTAGGTACTTTGGATTTATAAAGCACTGCATTTTCTGTCATCTAATGATATATAAGATAATCAGACATGGCAATGATTTTTCTTCACGTGAGATTGAAACGTCAGACCCATCATGGCTGATATTTTACATTTTCCATTGCTATAACAGAATCAGTTATTCTTGGTGATAATAATAGCACAGAAGAGTCCTCTCAGTTCTTTTGGCACAGAAAATCCTACCCACATGTTGCAGTGCAATGCAGAAGACAATGGGAGAATATATCCAAAAGCCTCTCCAACATTTCTTTTTGCAGAGTACCCAAAAGTGTGAGTAGCTGTGCTGTGTATTCACAGCTGTCTTAGAGAAAAAAAGAAAACATTTGAAAAAAAGGTATGTGGAATACTTAGTGAAGTTAGTAAAAATAGTACAATCTGTGATTGCTACACTTGACAAAACTTCAAAAGGAAAATGTACTCCTTATTTCTTTTTTCCTGGTAACGGTTATTTAAAGCTGGCTGATTGTTTATCAAGAAGTATCTAACAAGTCTTTTCATAGTCATGTGATTCCTTTGCCATGGAACAACACTTATCATGCAGCTTTTTTTTTTTTATTTTGCATTTTTAACATTATGTATGGATAACCCTTGCGCTAAATAAAGAAAGAAGCATTTGTTCACTTTGGGAGGTACCATCTGGTTTGAATTTTGTCAGGAGGAGAAGGAGGAGGACCGTTCTCCAGTGCAACGGTACAGAAGGAGCCCAGAGCACCAGGTTGGGTGAGGTCTGTCCATGCAAAGAGACCCCACCGGCCCCGTCAGCCTCACCCAGACCACAGCTCACAGCTGGGCAAGGGGCACGCAGAGCTCTGCATCCCCACTCCCCGCCGTCCTGGCTCTGAAAAGCTGTTAATTTTTGCCCTCTGGTGTCCTTTTTGAAACATTGCAGCAAACTATTTGCCAACTCTGGAAGCACCAACCGTGCGTGGTTATACTGCTGCTGCTGGAGCATAGAGAAGGCAAAGCCTTACTGAAATCAAAATGCCAGCAGCTTATCAAAGGAGCTGGAAGCCACGCTAAAAGCCTCTGTCTCTGCCCTTTTAAAAGTAATGCAGATTCCTGGGAGACAAATAAGTATTGTCTATTGGTATAGTAGAAACAAGAGTCATATCCACCAGATACAATAAGTATTGCCTGGCCGAAAGCTTGGCCATTTTTGGGCTCATTCCCCCAGTAGGCTTGTGCTTCCGTTACTGTCAGTGTTGGTGGGAGTTGTATATGCTCAGCACTCCTGAAACATCTTTTACTTTTCTGTGTTTTGTCTAACTTAACAAAGTCCTTTTTTTTTTTTTTTTCTGCAAGTATTTAACAGGGAATTCTGTTCCTGTTACAGAATTCAACAGGGCTGACTTTGTAAAAAATGGTCAAAAACTCCGGAGAGGATATATTTCCCTATGTGTTTACAATAACTCCTGTAACTCTCCTGTTTAGTTTAGGCAACCCTTTAAGTTTCATCCCTATCATATTCTATGAACATTTTCTATATTTAGTCAGTACCATTGTCATTTAAAACTGGGATAAAATGAAAACTGCATTGCCTAAATATTGCATCTATCTCTGCTAATAAATGGATTTATTAGTACCATAAAAGCTCTCAACTGGTCAGCCAATTGTTGGTCTGGGATTTAACATAAGCTTAGTTAGAATACCCACAAAAGAAAACCTACCTGGAAAAAACTAAAAAGACATAATATTACAGGTATTTTTAAATCTAGTTTAAAAATATTAATATCACAATTTTTCTGGGTAGAGATCATGTAGTGTGGTTCATCCTGTCTGTGCATGTGTGGGACTGCAGGTCAAAAGTTTTGAGTAACCTGGTCTAGTGGAAGGTGTCCCTGTCCATGGCAGGGGCATTGGAACTAGATGATCTTTAAGGTCCCTTCCAACCCAAACCACTCTATGATTCTATGAAGACAGTTGTGTGGGGGTAGGAGGGTCTTCCCAGGCCTTTGATTTCAGCTGGAAGTCCCAAGTGACATTTTCAACTGCATAAAATTGTTACCAAGCTGGCTCCACCACAAGCTCCAGCACAATTCAATCACTTGCCAAACACTGTTCAGTGATGTCCAGGGAGATACATGTCCTGGGGTGAGTTATCTTGTTCGTTGCATAGTGATGTTATAGCACCAGTGGAGATTTTCTGTGTCTAAGGCAGGGAACAACAAGCCCTTGCTCTCAGAATACGCTGCCTGTAAGGTCCTCATGCCCCTTGTTAGCTAGAAGTGTGGGCACACATGACAAGCAGACTTGCAGAGGTTTTATGGATTAAGTGCTCTTAATGTAGAATGAAGCACAGATGAACTGCAACACCTGACAACACACGTGCAGCTGGAAGCACACTAAATGTTTTCAAAGAAGGATTACCAGGGGTGGCTTTGCAGTGGTGCAAAACCTGCCCATTTCTAAAGAAAGGTTCTTGGTGTAACATGTTCCAGCCAATTCTTCAGCTGAGTTTATTTGTTTTTGACAGTCTTTTTGCTCCATGCATGTGTGTATGTATGTCATGCAGGCTGGACTGTGTGACTCCCCCTGATCCGGTACGCAGCTGGGAGCCATTATGGACCACCTGCTGAAGCCTGAAGGATGTTTTAGCTGTTCCTTTCTTCCTCCCAAAATGGCAGAAAACTAGGCAAGAATATTTCTAATGGTCAGCTGAAAATGTCTTGGTGAATACTGGTGAAAGAATGACTTTGTGCTGCTGTAGGACAGGTCCATACTGTCCAAGAAATTGAGAATAAGCATATGAATGATAAGATTTGCTCTAAGTGATGTGTTCTCAGAGCTGAATTGCAGCAAAAGACACACAGGAAGATGGTATACCAAAGATGTATAGAGGGTGTAGCCTTTACAGCTAGATACAGCTTGGACATCTGGTCCCCTGACAGCAAAATGCCCAGAGATCTGCCTTCCTATACATGTGGGCTCTGTTTGCTTTCCCTTTCACCCCAGCAGTTTAAACACACTTCAGAAACACTTATTCCTACTGGGATGAAGACAGGGTGAGCCCAGTGTTGAGACTGGGCACAGTTTGACACAGTTCATCCCCATCCTCATCTGTATCTGCAGTATCTCAAGTAGGAACATGATTGCTGTAGCACCAGTGGAGACTAAAAGTTGATTCAATCTATCTAAAATCAGACCCATCCTTTGCCACTCAGGGAGATTTATTGCTTTCCAGTAACTACCAAAAGGGCTTAGGATGCTGCCTCAAGTGCATATTAGTCAGAAAACCTTTAAATGAGATGAAACTGGAACTCCTGTGTGGAGCTGCCCAGCACCTCCTGGCATGCCAGGCAAGGAGCAGCTGAAAAATTGTGCTCAGACACATCTCTGTGTAAAAGGTAGGCTGGCATTCATAATTTCATAAATATTTAAGTGGCCTTTAAATTAAGTTTCTGCAGGAAGTCTGTAAACTTAGGTTCAGGGAAGAGAAGCTGCTAGAAATGGGAATTTCTTTTTTTTCCCTGAATCCTTCTGCAGAGAACACATATAATTATGTTGTGCTATATTAACCAACACATATACACTATTTTATATGTTATTAGCTTTCAAATGCCTTCCCAACAGTGCCTAAGCCTCCTGCCAATGTGTCCCCTCAGGCCACCAGAAGACCCAACTTCCCAGGTTGGCACATTTCTGCTCAGACCAACGCCAAGAATTTTGAGCCGGGTTGCAATTACCAGAGGGGCTGTTGTGAGCCATTCAGTCTGCAAGTAATTCTGAGGTGAAGAAAGCATTTTAAAAGTGACAGACTAAAAATAAAATATTAGTAAAACCAAGATCATTCTTTTGGCCTTGTGCAGGCAGACCAGTATTAGCAAGTATTTTATTATATTGAATGCTGTTCTGGAGAATCAACGCTACATGCTTTAGCTTTGTAAAAGGTTGCAAAAATTATTAGCATTTTCAGCTGTTTCCATCTGGAGAGGCCCAGATGGAGGCTCATAAAGAACCCTCATATTCCAAAAGTGCTGAGTATGAGGGAAAGATGAGATCTAACTGTGAAGTTCAAATGAGCTGCACATAGTTTCAAGAAGCCCCAGGGCTCAGAGCCTGTTAAGACAGAAGAGTTCTTGGACATGTCTTGAAGCAGAGTTTGGGTGCCTAGAGGCCTTTAAGACAAAAATGGAGTCTCATTTCACTTCTGGGGTTAGGCAGCACCTGAGCTGTGGTTTACAGGATGAAAAATGTTACATTTATATACTTTAATTCTTGCTTAAACTCAAATCAAGATATTAAATACTTATTCATGTCTGATAGGTAACATAAAGCTTCATCTAAAAGCAATCACAACATTCATGGACTTAATGGAATTACTCACCAGGATATAAAAATCCAAGTGATTTTTCTTCATAGAAACTTTGTGGCATATTTACCAGTAGCTCATTATAGTGAGCTCAGATACAGCAAGTCACTCATTCACTTAGCCTTGGTGAGGAAAACCTAGGACTAATATTATAAGGAGCATGCAGTAATTGATTAGTATTGTTCAGCTGACAAGTTATGATTCACATTTTTTTTTATATTTTCTTATAACCCTCCAATAGCTTATTCTTAAATAAGTGATAGATTGTTTTATTTTTGGATGAGACTTCCTCAGAGGGTAAAACAGTCAGGGAAGAATGGGTATCCCCAGAAGGTAATACACAAAAACAAAGGTCTAACAACAGAGTAGTGAACTTTCTGCTGGAATCACTTGCCTATCTCCATTAGGAAGATACCTAGACCACTATCCTAACTTTGGTATCTAACTTTCAGGTAGCTCAATTTAGGTAATCTCGATGCTACTTTGTATCATTCTGTAAATGCATCCACACATTTTCCTGCATAACACAAGCTACCTAAGAACAACTGTGATAGATACTCTTAGTAGTAAGAATCATAGAATCATAGAATGGTTTGGAATGGACATTAAAGATCATCTAGTTCCAACCCCCCTGCCATGGGCAGGGACAACTCCCACTAGACCGGATTGCTCAAAGCCCCATCCAGCCTGGCCTTGAACACCTCCAGGGATAGGGCATCCACAGCTTCCCTGGGCAACCTGCTCCAGTGCCTCACCACTCTCACAGCAAAGAACTTCTTTCTAATATCTAATCTAAAGAATCTAATCTAAATTTCCCCTCTTTCAGTTTAAAACTGTTACCCCTCATCCTATCGCTCCACTCCCTGACAAAGAGTCCCTCCCCATCTCTCCTTTAAATTCCATGACAACATATTGGACCTTTATGTGTCTTTCTGTATCTTTATGATTATGTTAGCTAGTCTGATTTTAAGAGTTATTGCATGCTGTCACCATCTACTGATACCAATGGAAAATAAATGCTTTGTAATTTTGAAAATGAGGCCACTGACTTTATTCATACATGGCCAACATTGTCCAGAAAACTTAGGAACAAAAGTGAACCTCTATTGTCCTGATTCTGCTGAAAGACTGGAGACTTACACCTATGTGTAGATGTGCATGCTTTGGGTGCTGAAGATCATTATGGAGAGCACTTGACATATGGCTTATTAATACAAAAGTGCTTTTGTTTGTGAAGCCTAGCTTCTTTAGTACATTTTTGTTAAAAGTTGGCAAAATTCCTCCTTTGTAAAAGGATTTCATTAGAATAATGTCATATCCAAGCCCAGTTTTTAGTCTTTCAAAATACATTTCAATGTATATGGTAAGAGCTCTTGCCAAAACGTTTTCCAAGAGGAAAAGGGCTTTGAAACTGAATAGAAAATTTTACGTAAAATGTTCAATTTTTTTCCAAAAATGTGTATTAGTATTTCAGGTTCCAATAAAAGCCAGCAACTGTACTGCATAAATACATATTCTCTTAATTTCACTTGCAGGAACAGCAATTTCCTGGCCATTTCTACTTTGAAACATCATTGAATAGACCTTAATGGGTCATTATGATGTGTTGTAAGTGATTTCAATAATACACTGAGTAAAAACTGAAATACTTTAAGTAACATTAACCCCATCTTCTTTGATTCCTCATAGCTTATTGGCTTTAGATATTCATCACTGAAATGCCTGTTTCATTCAACTGCACAGTCAATTCCCAAGCCACTGTTGTTACTATTTACAAATAGTAACAACAAAGCCTCAAAAATAGGTAATCGATATTTTCTCCATATTGCAAGCAAGAAAAATGAATGAAACTGTCCACACCATAAACCAGTTTTAGCTGGTGAAAAGTTTTCTTTTGATACCAGGGCTTTAATATGTTTTTACTGACTCATACATAACTAGCGTGTTTTTTAATGTGTGTTTTTAATGCAGCCCAGATCTGCTTCTTACCAACCATCAGAAAGTTGGTGAGAGGTAGCGAGGGGCACAGGAACTGCTGAAGAGGGTACAGTGGCCTTCCCCTGCAACTCCCTTCATCGGGTTCCAGCTGCAGCAGCCAATGCTGCAGTAGCTGCAGCTACTGCATTAGCTGGAGAGAAGAAGCCAAATGCACCAAGACTCGCACAGAAACAGCTCCTGTCATTAAACACCGGTTCAGTCATTTCCTAAGAGAGGTTCACTGAGTAACCACGTCACGTCTGTCTCTTTGGAGCCTTAAAAATAATACATGAGAATTATTTCAAAACCTGGGAGAATTCAGGGCTAAAGTGTTAGTGTAACTACTTTTCTGGTGGAAAGACATAAATAACACAGTGTCAGAAAATGAAGTATCGGCCAAACACAAGGTCAAATTCTAATTTCAGATCCATTGCCAAAAAGCTAGGCTTACTTTAGCAACACCTATTTTTACCTGTACGCACTATTAATCAGAGTATCTTTCTAGACAATGGAAAGTACCTCTCTTATTCATAAAACTGTGAAGTATTCATCCCAGGAGTAGAAATAAAAGTACCAAATAAGATGACTGCATCTATGATGTTCTGGATCTTTTCTGAAAAAGCATAAGTATGCTACTGAGTGGTGGAAAAAGAAGCTGTTAAATACTCAGAAAATAGTTATTTTTAACATTTACTAAAATTGTCAATACTATTTAAAAAATAATGAATGTTCACCTTTGCTAGCAAGCTGTTTCTTGATAGCAAAGATATAAATGCATTGTTTCGCATCTAGTGAGAGAGTTTCTTGCTAAAACAACCAGAGGGAATGCAATAACCTTAAACGATTGCTGCTGGATTTCAGGTTTAAAGTTCCCTTCACAGAAACATGTCTGGTTTCCCCTGATGCCAAAAGGCTGTAACTTACAGCACATCTGCAATCGTTCAGCACTGCTGCCCCTCTCCAGGTGTTGAGGCAGAGGGATGCTGTCTGTCAATGTGTGCACAGAGGGTCTTGTCTACCCTGTTCCCTTTCCGTGGCTGGGCAGGGGGTTGCCCGTTTGCCTTGCTGTGCCTGCTCTACTCGGGATGAAGGAGAGCCCTGAGCTGGGAAAGCCATCTGGACTGTGGGTGCGTGACCCAGCAGGCAGGAAGCCTGTGGCAAGGGCAGATATTAGGGGATGCTTGAAAGAAGCAAAAAAAGACAGAGCTAAGCCTCTGAAGCAACAGAAAAAATTCTTTCTTATAGACCCAGAGGCACCGGGGGTGATGTTGTGCAAGACAGCTGGGACAATCTGACAGCTTGCTGCCACCAAAAGTGAGTGTTTCATGCTGCTTCAAAAAGCTGGGGGTGTCAGACAAACACAAGAGCTCATGGAAAAGAAGGAGCAGACAACTACATTCAGAAGAGGGAGGTAAGCCTAGCCTTTGGGGCAGCCACTAGCTCAAATTTCTCAGGAATATTCAGCCTGTGTGGAGCCTGCTGCAACCCAAAACGCCATGAAATGTTGCTGGACTGAGACAAAAAATTATGAGGAGAAAGATTTGCTTAAAAGGTTCATTATATTACTACATTCTCACTCAGATGAAACTGAGTTTCTGTATTTTAAACGTTGATTGTTCTCATTTAGCTAAACTTAAATGTAGCCTTTAGAAGCTTACAGCCCCCTGGCTGACTATGGTGTGTCCACTGTAAAGAAAAAGTGCAGATAGGCTCACCTCTGAGCTTTGGACAACTCAAGGTCCTTTCACAGTTAGTTTAAAAAGATCCTAGTCTGGATTACCTGGGATGAAACAGGCCAGGGAGCAGCTCCCCCAGGAAATTGGAGTGAGCAGTTGTCTTTGTCAAGGCAGCAATAACCTATGGAACCATTATAGCTCCAGCTGCAAGAAAATGCATGTCCAGTCTCTGTAAACAGCACTTTATCACTTCACATTCGGAAATGTATAATAACCCCTCAAAAGCCTACATACAATCTCAGAAAAGACATTTTACACAGGAAATGGAAAACTAATCTGTATGAAACGGTATTAGTAACAGTAGTTTCAGGTTAAATCAAAAAGAAGATTCACCTTAGCCTTGCTTTGAAAAAGCACGAGTGATGGAGGACATGAAGTTGATATCATTCTTCTGGGAGAGAATTTTTTTCATTCGCTTTAAGGGGATTGGAAACTAATATAAACTAGAAAATATAGATTTACTAGAAAATAAATGTTTTACAGTCTGTTCCACAGACTGCAGATAAAAATAAAAACCAAGCAAGAAAAAATATTAAGAGCTGTGTGTCATAGAAAGGGTCTAGCCAAGGTTTCCAGCCTGTACACACATAGCATGCATAGACTGAGAGGTCTGGAGGAGGAAATCTCTTACTTAGGGTTGGGTAATATCAGTTAGAAAACCATAAAATATCACAAATCAGAAAAGACTGATGACTGTTATCAGTGGAAACAAATGCAAACAGTATGTAATGATGACTTAGCCAAAAGGAAATATAATTCATCAATTTCTGATAGGAAAATTTAAAAAAAAATTGAAGGAATCAGTCAAAAGTAGCAGTCTTCACAGACTAAAAGAATTCAGATTCCATCCAAAGTATTTACTGCTTTTCAGAGGTGTTTGTGTGCAACCATTACATTACCTCCTAGTGACCAAGTTCAGTTTCAGCCTTTTAACCAGCAGGAGAGTCTAAGCTCATCTCTCCAAGTCATATTGCTATAATTTCTGTGTGAAATAGAAACCAGAAGCCCTTTCCCCCTGGCAAGTTGCAAGTTAGGCTGCATCTCTCTCAGCTTACTCATCATTCACCACCACACCATCTAATTAAATGGGCTGAATCTTGGCCACATCACATTTAAAATGAGTCACATTTTCTAGCACAGTTCTTTTAAGACTGTTTGGAACTTTGAAATGTTACAACTCAAATGTCAAATGATATCTAAAATACTTTTGATATTTACATGAGACCTCCCAATTTTATACCTTTCCTGTCTGAGAAAAAAAAATTCAGATTGAGCATGAAGTGGAGGTAATGCAGATCAAATATCACCTCCTCTTTTCTTCTTTAAATGACCTGTTAAGATATTTTTCTACGGTAGTTGCTCAGTTTTTAATCTTAGTTCGGTGTGAGAGACTGGCAGACATATCTGTCTGGTTATACAGCAGAGGAATCCCTCTTCCAGGGAAATGAATTCCCTTTGCCAGACAGAGGTGACATTTCCTTAGCTTTTGTGGTTCTCCAAAAGAGTGGTTGTGACAAGAGGTCATGCAGCATGTTATGCACAGATGTAGCAAGGACATTTACACCAGCAAAGAGGGTGTGGAAATTATACCTATGTAGCACAAATGTATTTACTGTCAAACAAGTGCAGCTTTAATAGTTTAGCAACAGGGTCATCAAGGGGCTTCTTTCCCCAGATCCTTCCATTCAAAGGTCATGGTTCTTCTCACTTGCCACCTACCTAACTGTCTCCAGAGAGGCCAATGGGAGAAAAACACTCAAGAAAATATATAGATGTTCATTACTTAAGAGTTTTGGCAGCAAGCGCTCCAGAAGTCCCACCCTGCACTGAAGTGAGGAGTTTGCCAAAGGCCTTTCTGGCCTCACTGTACAAATGTCAACAGCATGGTAGCCATGATGGGTCTAAACCCAGATTATCATGCTCTCCCCATACACAGACACTTGGGTTTTCAGGCTGACACCACAAATCCATGTCAAGTCCACTGTGTCGTGGCAGGAGAGGCCCTACGTTTGTCTCTCTGCCTCACCATTGAGCACCTCAGAGACCTTGTTCACCTTCTAAGGCCATGAAGCAGTCATAGCATCACCACCAGTCTGGTGTTATGATGCCTGTCCACCGTCTCCCTCCTGAAAGGATGCCAGGCACTCGCTTGAGGCATACAACATTTTATTTGGTTGCATCAAGCAAAGCACACACTCTAGGCCCAGCGCACACCTAAGAATTACCACTCGAATTCTTGGAGGTGCCAGGCACATCTCTTAGGGGTTTCTCTCTTTTCTCATGGGGATGAAATACGGGGACTGTCCACCTTCAGAGAATCATCTTTGGCGCACGACTTGCTGTTGTGCTGCTCATCTGCTTATTTTCAGGCCTTGCAGTACACATCATATTTCATCTTTGCTGCCAGCTTTGTTCCTCCTAGGCACTCTTCAAATTTTCTGTCCATTTCTTCATTCTGAGCTTTAGAGAAGAGGTCTCTCCAGTTCCCAACAACCCCTGTGTACAACAGGAAATACCAAAGACTGAAGACAGCCGCTCC
Source organism: Tringa tobata (assembly GCA_033628505.1). Lineage (NCBI taxonomy): Eukaryota > Metazoa > Chordata > Aves > Charadriiformes > Scolopacidae > Tringa > Tringa tobata. Next base: position 3,363,012 of record JAHREE010000375.1, read on the forward strand.
TGAGAGAGGATAATATCTATGCAGCAATGGGGCACACATGAGGTGGGAGGAATCTGACTTATGCCCCTGAGAGGTCTTATTGCCTGGGACAGGCAAAGTAGCGAAGATAAGAAGTAAAGGTTGCAAGGAGTGTTGCTGATAGGCTGCCTGTACACATTCCCTCCTCAGAGAGGATTTCCAACATGGTTTCATGAAGACTCTACATGGAAGAGAGGGGAACTTGGTTGCTTCACAAGGGAAAGCTCATTTGCAAATACCTTTCTCTGAGGCAGGAAGTTACTTGGGGAAGTGTGGTAGGTGGTAGGGAGGAAAGCAGTTAAATCCTTCTTCCTCTAAGGAGATGTGAAGGAGAGGCATTAAAGCAAGCCCATGCTCACAGCAGTCAGAAACCAAAGACTCTTGATGCTATGGGGAGCAGCTGGGCTGCCAGAGCTCCAGCCCTGGCCCTGGATCTGAGCAACCATCTCTGGGCCCAGCACTGACATGTCCATTTGGAGGAACCATATTGAGAGTATTCCTCAGCTCTCACTGAGGACGTACCAAAAAGATGCCTGTGAGGCTAGAAGAGCAGTGAGCAATGCATTTGTTTGATGTTTAAGAGACTCCTGTTCCATTAGCATACTTCCTCCCAAAGGGGACTTTCATAAAGAGACATGTGCAGCCTGGACCCATGATCCAGGATTAGTCTCATCACCTGACTGCCAGGCAAAGGCCATACCATGACCCCTCCGTAAAAAGCAACCATCAGGCCCAAGCAGATTTGGTGCATAATTGTTGGCATAACGTACACCAGTGTTGGGCCTCACTTCACACCTCACTTGCCTAACTAACCAGGGTTGCCACAGGGAAATAGGGCAACATGGCTGAGGACCTTAAGCCAAGATAGTTGAGGCATTCTGGTACGTTTCTCACAAACAGCTCCCAAATCCTGTCAACAGCAGATGCTTGTACAGGATGTTACATGAACCTCACCCACATCCGTCCTTCCCAGAGAGCCCAGTAAGCTCACAGCTAAGTGAGGATATCCACTCAGAAGGAGATTTTAAGAAGGCACATTCTCCGTTTGCAGAGACTTACCCTTCCGGAAGAGGATGTCCCCAAACTTTCCATGGGTTTCGTTGGATTTCTCTTTCATAGCTTGGAAACTGGTCTTCTTGGCAATTCTGTGAAAATCTTCCTCACAAAGAGAGAATCCAAAGAAGGCAGCAATCTTTTTCATTCCCAGTACCTGGTCCTGGCCAAAGGGACATAGCACAGAGATGAGACCAAAAGACTTGGCACTGTGGCTGTGGCAAGAAGCCAGCAGCTCGTGGGAAGCCCAGCAGAGGAGGCTGTCTCCCATAGTGTTACCAAGGAATTCTAAGAGCTCTGATAGAGAGGGAACCTACACATGGTGTCCTCAGTTTCAAAAGCACTTTCTTCTCTCCCCAAAGCAACTAAGCCTGTGCCAGATATGACTCCTTCCACTAACAGGCAAGACTACCCTCTTCCTGACTTCATGGACCTCACCTAGACTTAAAAGAGTAGCTCAGAAAGGCACACCCTCCTAAAGGGACAGACAGGCTTGACCCAAGAGTTTCTTCATCCCCACAGCCATACATATCAGGAGGGTTGCACAGCGCACACGTCAAGGAAGAGCTGGGTGAGATGTCACACCTCTTTGAGTTCCTCATAGCTTATCACCATGATCTTCTCGTGGTCAATGTATTTGTTCCATTCCACTAGGTGGTCAAAGTAGGATCCCCAGGTCACTGCATACAAAGAAGAGAAGTAGCTGTGCAGGGTATTCCCCCAAATAGGCCCTTACCAAATCATAGGAGTCAGCCCAGACAGCTTTCTAAGTGTGGTGCCAGGATGGTGAAGTGGTGACTACCTCAACATGTTTTGTCTGTTCTTTTGGCTGAGGTCAGTGCAGGATCCCCCAGCTCTGGCTATTGGGTAGCACCGAACCACAAGCTCTGTTGTGGGAATGGAAAAGTCAGACTAAAGCTTTCTCATGATCTCTCCATTCTGAGTTAGAGACTAAGAAAATCTGATTCTCTGGTGATCCCTGTTTCAGCCTTAACATGGGTCTATCTGTCTGTCCTGGGAGTGCCTTTGTAAGGTATGTTGGGGTAGGATTTCCATGCACAGGGTCCTACGTATGCCCCTCATGTAGGGAGGAATGCCAGAGGATGCAGGACAAAGTACATTTCCCATTCATGAAGGCTGCAAAGTACTCATCCCAGGAGGCGAAGGATGGCAGCACTGGCATGTTGTTGTAGAAGTGGTAATAGGAGACAGCTGTGTCTTTGGGGTTCCGAACCAGCACAAGGACCTGGAGCAAGAAAACACATAATTTGATTCTGATTTTGTGTCTGACCAAAACACCATCTTCTCAACACATCACACGTCCACCTAACACCCACCAGACCATGCAATGCTGGTCTAATTCCTTTTCTTCCAAGAAATAAGAGCTTTGGCAGGCCACTTGCTGCTAATGTGAGCTTCAGGGTGAAAACCAGAAGCTTTTTCAGTGCTGCTTTTGGGACATAGCTCTGAGGTAGGTCCAACCCAAAGAAACAAACACATGGACTACTGAAGAGGAGATCCAGAAGCAGGCTGTGGTTGCACCCTTGCTTCTCTCTGTAGCAATCCCCATTGAAGACTATCTTAGCCCTAGAGTGCAGTGGGCTTTCCACAGGTACCCTGGTCTCGGAGGCAAGTTAAAGTAAACAGAGTAACTGCTTGTCCTGCTCAGTCTTCTGACACAAACCTGAAAGCAGCTTTCTGAAGGAGAACTGAAGGGGCAGTGACACCCAGCAACAAGCCCACTGACAATAACTTCTTGAGTCACCAAAGCTGCTGCTGCTCTGCCTCTTCAATCTTGGAAATGTGCCTGTGCATTGGCCAGCCCAGGTCAAAGTGCAGAAAACACATCTCATGCAGACAGAGGAAAGCTAATTTGGGGTGGAAATGCTTTTGCAGTGTGATGTAAAGAGAAGACTCACCTTAGCCTTGCTTTGGAGAACAGATGAGGGCAGGAGATGAGGTGGCAGATGGGTTAGTATAATTCTTCTGGAAGGCATTTTCTTCATCCTCTTTAAAGTAAATGGGAAGAAATGCAAAAGGACAGAAGTAGATTATTCAGTGACATGTGCCTTTTCAGGCACTGTGTGTAATAAGAAAAGGTGAGACCAGAGAAAGAGGATCTTATCCCTTGCAAAACCCACAGAGATGCTGCTATCATAGGCTTCTACCAGCCTCTGCCACAGAGCACCATTTCACATGAGACAGGCCTGAGGACAGGAACCCAAGAAATGGTTACTGATCAAACCCATGAGGTCCAGGCTGAAGTCCTCTGTGGCAGTGTCTGTGCACTGAGACCTTTGCATTGGGACAACAGGGGAAATAGTACATGCTACTTGTGCAGACCACAGCAGTTGTTAAGGCTCTAGGGTCTCTGTTGCCTCTGAGATTGTCTTTCAGCTATTACTACTTGTAGGAAGAGGATTGCCAATATTTTCAGTCCCGGCCAACCTCATATATCCCAGGATCTCCAAATTCTAGGCGTGGAAATATCTCTAGCTTCTCTTCAGCATTTATTCTCTCTTTCATTTCTTCTTCTGTATATTTGGCATCTGTTGATTCCAATTCCTTCACCATTTGTTCAAGCCAGTTGGTTCCTGAAGGATAAAGACACCAGTAGCACTATATTGTACCTTAGCCTGTCAGCAGGTGGGTGTGCTGGCGTTGGCTGGGAGACAGTTAGCTTTCTTCATAGTAGCTAGTTTGGGGCTGTGCTTTGGATTTGTGCTAAAAACAGTGTTGATAATACAAGGATGTTTTAGTTCCTGCTGAGCAGTGCTTACACAGCATCAAGGCCTTTTCTGCTTCTCACACTGCCCCACCAGAGAGTAGGCTGGGGGTGCACAAGAAGTTGAGAGGGGGCACAGTCAGGACAGTTGACCCCAACTGATCAAAGGGATATCCCACACTGTATGAAGTCGTGGTCAGCTGTGGGAATAAGAAGGAAAGGGAGGACATTCAAAGTTATGGATTTTGTCTTCCCAAGTAATCGTCATGCATGATGGAGCACTGCTCTCCTGGAGATGGCTGAACACCTGCCTGCTGATGGAAGTAGTGAGTGAATTCCTTTTTTTGCTTTGCTTGTGTGCACAGGCTTTGCTTTTCCTATTAAACTGTTTTTGTCTCTACCCACGAGTTTTCTCACTTTTACCCTTCTGTTTCTCTCCCCCATCCCACTGGTGGGGATTGAGCAAGCAGCCGTGTGGGGCTTAGTTGCTGGGTGGGGTTGAACCAGAGACACTGGGCAATTTTCAACAAGGGCATTCCAAAAGCTAACAGGGACAGAGCTGTCAACCGCATGTTGTGGAGCGCTACCCTGCCCGCTTCAGAAGCACATCCTATCCTTTAGTAGAAACAGAAGCAGACCTCTGTTGCACAGGCACTTTTTGGTCACCTCAGATTACTCTGTGTGGAAATTCCTCAAGAGCAGTGGTGCTCCCAGCACAGGGCCAACTGAGTTGTCCCTTTGCTCTTTCTGCCCTCCTTCCACAGTGTTGTCTTTGGGAACACCATGTTCCCTCCTCCTGACTAGTTTCAGTTTACGGTCTGTTCATGATCAACACAGTTTGGCCTCATTCCCAGCCCCCACGTAGGCTTCCACAACAGAAGTGGTCATCAACCAAACCACCAGACTGTCAAGTTTTGTCACTGTCTTTGCACCAGGTTCAGCTGTCTTGGCCCCTGCAACCTGGCACAACTGGTGTGTGAGGGACTGGGCATGGTAAGCCAAGTCCCAGTTTTCAACTGACATCTGGGATATGTAGGTGGACCCTCACACCTTTAAACCATTTCTGCCTGTGCACAGGTGGCACACAAAGTGGATGTGATAAGGATCAACAATTCTTCTTTTTCTGCAAATGACCTGTTAAGATATTCCTCTGAAGTGAATAGGAAAAAATGAAGCAATTCAAAATGCCCATAGTGAAAGAGAGATGAAATAATCCAAGAGTCCTGGTGGCACTCAGGTCTTTCCCTCCATTTAGATAGATGAGAATCATCTGCATTCTGCAATGCAATAAGTCTATGGAAGCAGGAGTTCTTCTACCCTCATTAGCGGGATATATTCCCTCTATTGCCTTTGCAGCAAGTAGGGAAATAAAATACTTCCCTGTATTAGCAAGAGTCAGAAAATCAAGGAATGTGATAATCCTGCTTTACTGGTGAGTGAGTTCACCACTTGAATGTTATATGCAGTTTCTGCACTGAAGCACAAGAGATTTGGGGAATCTGGAGAGAGTCCCGCTGAACATTCCTGAAATCAGTGGGAGCTGGGGCAAATGAACACATAGAAATCTTGGTTTGCTCAGGCTGGAGGGAAAAAACATAAGGCATGGGGGAATCTCACTGCAGTCTTCCACTGCTGGAGGTTATTATGAAGACAGAGCCAACTCTTCTGAAAATTGGCCAGGAAATGACAAAAGGAACATATTTCAAATCACAACAAGGGGATGTCTGACTGCATAGAAGTAAAAAACAAACAAACAAATAAACAACCCCCAAAAGAACACTATAGTGGGAAAACACTGCAATGGATTTTCAGTGGAGTCTCCACCCTCAAAGATTTAAAACTCTTCTGGACAAAGCCTTGGGCAACCAAACCCAACTTTGAAGATTAGGTCTTTCCATTGCTTTGAGCAGGATGCTGTATTAGTTGACCTCCAGAGATGCCTTACAACTTAATTTCATGACCCTGTGAAGTCTGATGTCACTGTAAGATTTCTAAGATATTATTGCTGTGTTAAATGATGGCACAAGCTTCTGGATTGCAGCATAAATACTTGATTACTTATCAAGAAAACAACACCCACCTGTTTTAGGATAGCCTGCTAGAATCACATCATCACTCCTGGTTTCAAAGGATTTCAGAGCTTCCAAAGTTTCTGGGCTGCTAAGTGTAGCAGGGTATAAAACACCTCTGTAGGAAAACAGCATGCTTTCTGGGGGACTCTTTTCACCCTGTGCAAAAGAATTTTCCACTATTTCAATTACTCTTTCCCTATTTCTGCTCATGGTTGTATCCCTGTGGAACTCTTTTCAAACAAACAGATACAGGCTGTCTTTCCAGAATGCAGAAAAACTTTAAGCAACATATTAGCAAATCAGATAGGGCATTTACTCAGGTATGAAGGTACAAGTCACTCATTAACTCTGTACTCTGTTAACTCTTTTTGAAATTACAGCACTGGAGACTGACAATAGTGACACAGAGTTTTTGCTGAACCTGATACTAGGAATAGGAATCTGTTCTTTACCAAGCATTGCTATTGGGGCAACAACTAACAGCATTCAAAATGTTAAATTAAACTGAAGAAAGACGTATAAAGCATATTGCCTGAAATATTTTTAACTGGTGAGCAATGCAGTGCAATTTGCAAACTGAAAACCAGCATGTAGTGGATGTATGGATAGTGGATCTCAACCTAGTTTGCTATTGACTCCACTAATGGATAGACATCCAAGGGTGCAACATCCCTCCAAGTGGTGGTTCTATCCTGCAGTCAGTCACTGTAACATCATCACTTCAGGCAATAACTCCAGAGGTAAGGACAAGTACCACCCAAGCCATACTTCTCATGATTAAATACTCATATTTGAGCCTTTTACTTCACCAAATCCTACAGAAGTGAAACACTAATACTTGTGAAACTCTAATAGTTATGTTCTGCATTAACATGAATCAAATTCTACCTGTATGACTTCAGGTCTATTTCTCTCTACATATGACCATAATATAATCTTTGGGTGAAATTGTTCTTGATGGGGGGAGTTATTGGTACTTTGGCTGATGTCTTTTCAGAAGATAAGGAGTACTGAGATGAAGAAACAGGTATCTCCACAGGTCATCCCAACAGAGACATGCAATACAGAAAGGCTGAATTACCCTGCAGAGGGGCTTTTCACTATTTCTTTTGTGCCCCTGAATATAGTATAGGTCTTGTTCACTACCCATATATCAAATGCACAGAGAGCTCCACACTGCTGTGCATCACACCCTTGTCTGTCTCTTCATAAATGGACATTAGACACTTAGTAAACCAATACACAAGCTTAATTAAGCATGAGGACGTGTCAAATCAAAAGCACAACTGTAAGACCTGGAAGATTTCTTACAGTTACCTACAAAGAATCACTTAAAATTATTTTTCTGGTCTCCCAAAATGCAGAACCAACAAAATAGACCGTTTTATTGGAAATGTTTTCTCTATCAGTGCTATTTTACTTATAAAAACTGGAAACACTGTTCAAATATTATCCCTTCTGCCATCTTTGTTATTGTTTTCAGTTTTCTGTCCATGCGTTTACTTTGAGTCGCAAAGAAAACTCTCCTCTCATTTGCCAATATTAATGAAGACATCAAGAAATTAGCAATTTCCTTCCTGCCTCCAGAGCCAGCTGCCTGAATCCTGAGGGAGCCAGATCACTATAACACCTCAATATGAAATCTAACAAGCTGTCACCTGGGGACACGGGTGCCTCTGGGTCTTTTAACCCTTGGCGCCTGACCTCTGCTCATGAGCAGAGCCCTCAATGCTGTCACAGCTGCAGAGGCAGGCTGCTCAGGAGCTGCAGAGGTGAGGACTCAGAGAAGCCCTGTCTCTCTGGAGAGACTCAGGTGAACCGGGGTGTCCTGAGGGTGCCAGGAGCCCCAATCCCAGCACTGTCTGCTCAACAGCCCAGTGCCTTACGGTAAGCAGGTGACCCTGCAGGGAGGTGTAAGACTGTGGTAAAGCTCACATGGAGCCCAGGGAAAACTCTGAGTTGTTCGGTTCATCTACATGGCAATCAGCCTTGGATGGAAATGCTGTTATCAGGAGCATTTGCAGTGCAACACAAAGACAAGATTCACCTTAACCTTGCTTTGAAAAATGGATTAAGGAAAGGACATGAGGTGGGAGATGGGTTAGAATAATTCTTCTCATTTCTTCATTCTTCTTAAAGCAAATAGACAGAAATACATGTAACCATCCTCTTCAGTGAACATATGTCATTTCAGGAATCATAGGTAACAAAAAAGACCAGACCAGAAAGAAAAATACAGGAGGTTTTTTTGACAATTGGTAAGGATCTAGCAGTAATAAAATTTTGAAAACCACTCACTGCTGTTGTATCAGTCAACTATGTCTTAGCTTGAAAAGAGATTCCCAAGGTTTTCAGAATTGATTCTCACACTCAGTGCCTTCAGCTCTTCTTAATTTTTACTCCCTCAAATTGTTACTCATTCATCAAGTCTCCTTGCCTGCATTCATTTTCTGACATGCCAGTTTGCCTTTTCGGTCCTCCCTTCTCCCACCTCCTTACCCTACTAAATGCAAGGACCCACAAGAGTGTCTCTTATGGGCCAAAAGCACATGAGGTGTTACTGCTCTGAATAGCTTGGTCCTTCAGGGTGAGACTGTAAGAGCAGAAAGGGATCTAACCTGTAGCCCTGGGATGATACAGGAGAGTGTTAACTTCAGAAACAGGTCATGACCTGGTTTTCCATCAGATCAGTAGGGCCATGTCTACTGTTTACTTTAGTTTAGGTGTTCTCCAACTAGTTTTAATCTGATCAGTTCAATAGAGTAGTGGTCAGGTAGTACTATTATCTCAGAAATTACCACAGAGTTTGTGTTTCTCTTGTGAGCAGTGTGGTGCCCAGTCTTTGCAGAGATTGTTCCCAGACTCAGTAACAACTACCTACATATCTCAACCAAAAATGCTGCAAGGGTAAAATTTTTTGAACATCAATGATTTCTCCTTCTTAAAGAAAGTAAATGTACTACTCACATTTACTTCTCAAAGCCCAGTATGCCTGGAAATATTCACTGCAAGCAAATTCTCTTGTGCATTATCAGTGTCTGAAAATGCCAAAGCTGCCATGAAATTGCAATAGGATTCAGCCAGTGAGAATGCAGAATGTAACTCTAAAATCTGGCGTGGACCAAACTGGGGAAAAAATATCACATAAGGAGGTCAGACTTGGTAAAGTCTTGCCTGCTTCAGAAACTGGAGTGTTTGGTGACAATGTAATTAATGCAAGAGAATTAACACAGACAAGGGATCAGTAAGGACATGGAAAGCTGGTCTGCCATATTCCAAGATGCCTACAAGTATAGATTAGAAGGAACTTAATGTGACTTTCTACTCCTTCCCCTGTACTGCTAAAATATCAATTATGCCTGTCTTCTCCCTCCCAGATGCTTCCTTAAATTTCTCAGCAACCCCCCTAAGCAGCATTCTCTAGTTTAGACTGATATGAAAACACAGGCTGTAACAATTACTGTCTGTGTCTTATGTACGATCCTCCTGTAGACCAGAATAAGATTCGACCTTTTTTTTTTCCTAGCACTTTCACTATGCTAGCCCTTGCTGAGTGTGATTCCTCAGATCTTTTCATGCCAGCTGCTGCTTCACTGGTTTACCCCCATTTAGCACTTGTTCCTTTGGTTTCTCTTTTCTAAATGTAGCATTTTACACTTACCTTTACTGAACTTCCTGTTTGCCAACCTTCTTCTCAACTTGATGTTTTGAATTGTTTCCTCATTTTCCCCAGTACTTTCATCCCTCTGCTCTGATTCCCAGACTTCAAAGTCGGGATATAAGACACCGATATTAGTCTGTCACCAGTGTTAAGGACAATGTTGAATATGACCAGGACTCGCCACTAAATTATATTGCTTTAATTGTCATCCAGTATATGCAGCTTGACCACAAGCACACTATTGCGACCGACTTCACAACAGACATGTAAACAAGTGGATATTCCATCAAGTGTCGCTGCTGATGACCCTCCTCTGGATGCCTTTTGTCACTGTTGTATGAATTTCTAGGAACACAAATCTACTTTCAGCACTTTAATTTCATTTATACGATCACATTTGTAAGTTGCCATCTCCACATATGAAGCCATAAATTTGTTGATCTAGATTGTGTCTCTTTTGTCATACAACTTCAGAACCTCTCGGATGCTGTCATCTATTGTATCTTCTGTCTATGCCTTATTCAAGAAGTAAGTCATCTTTTAAAGAAGGAACATGAATGACTTTGATGTGGTTTATCCTTATCACCTTATTATCCTCATAACGTTCCACGGTTGGATGGTTGCTTGGTCATTTTTGTTAGTAAATTTCCAGGAATCAAGTTAAGGTGACTGCTCTATTTTGATTCTTCTTTCTCACATTTTTAAACACAACTATTATGTATGTTTAAACTGTTATTTCTAGCATTCCTATTTCTTTTCAAAACTCTGCATTTCTAAATGTCCAGGCAGAATTAACCAGCTTTAGAAGAAGGTTGGACCAGATGATTTTTCAAGGTCCCTTCCAGCCTGGGCTGTTCCACGATCCTATAAAAGCAGCGCCTCTGAGTGGGTCTTGCCTGTTAACACCAGCCTGTAATCTGAAATCCATCTTGAAATTCTGCATTCAGAGAGATTAAAAACCCTAACAATGCTAGTCCCCATTCCTTTTCATTCTTCTCCCTCTAGCTTTGATCCAGTTTGTGCATAACTCATGGGGAAGATATCCTTTGTCATTATTTATGCTTGTGTCAGATCCATATTCTTGTTAGTGATCTTTTCTGTGAAGATTGCCTGATTTGAAAAATTTTTGCAAAAAAAAAAAAAAAAATTCTACATACTAAATAATTATAAGTCCAGAGGGATTGAATTTGGCTAGAAAGAGAAAAAAGGCATTTCCTTCCAAGTGTCAGCTACTGAAACGGGGCTGTTAAGTTTATTTGAATATGGTTAGTTGCCATCTTATTCAGCAAATGACTGTAGCCAAAGCAAGCCAAAGATGTCACCTTTAAAACTAAAGCCCTCTATTCATCATTGTCACTGTAAAAGCCACTTCAATGTGATTATTACAGTAATTCTAAGATACTTGGATCATTTGATCTAGTTTGCTAGTATCGAGCATTCAGATGACCCAAGAATACATTGGAAAGTTCTTGCTGTAACTACATTTCATTACTCTTCAGGCTTTACAGTACACTTCATACTTTAACTTCGCTCCCAGTTTAGTTCCTCCTACATGTTCTTCAAATGCTTTGTCCATTTTCTCATTCTGATCTTCATTGAAAAGATTCTTCCAGTCACTTACACCACCTTCAAAGAAGCAAAGAAACTTTTGAAAAACTTGACATCTTATTAATGTTTTATTCTGTAGATCTGTCATTCTTGTTCCATTGTATACTAAATCAAGTTGGTCCATTTTTCAAGATAAAACATTTTTGCACCAACATAATTTCATAAAGTCAGGGGAGCAACAGCTCTGTGAAACTGCTATAATACAAAAGAACATGCTGCCCTTCAGGTGACTCTGTCAAAAAAATCAGCCTAAAGTCCTGTTTCCCTGAAGCTCTTTACTCCAGTCAGTTACGACTGACAAGGTGGAAGACCATGAAGGCTTGATTAAGAACCATCTGTCAGGAGACTGAGCTGGGTTTCTGCCCCCTTGGCAGCTTGAGTTTTTATGCAGTGCCTTCTTCTATGTAAAATGCAGAAATAGATTCTGATAGCCAGGTTGGCCCTCTCATGTCTGTGTCCACTATACTGCAAAAGCATTTCCCTTTTTTTTTCCCCTTCTCCATGTACCTGACTCTTGCAAGCTTGACTTACTTCTAACCTGTGAGTGTGAACAGGGGGCTGGCTATAAGCCTTTCAGGAGATCCTATACTCTCTTAAAAATTGTGATCATGTCACTCAGGCTGAATTTGGCCCAGTTATGTCTGCTCAGGTAGGCCTCTAGTGGCTGAAAAATCGGTGGTCTTGACACAGAGATGGACAGGAGTTCAGATAGACGACAACTCCTCCTTCCTGCCAGTCATCTGTGTGCCACTAAAATTTGCTGTGTGCGATTGCTTCTCCTCTGCTGGCTGCAGCCTGCTGCCAGAGTCTTGCTGGGTCTCTTCCTCAGCAGCACTTTTTGACTACTCTTCTCAAGCATAACAGTGATAACATGCTTGACACTAATTCGTAATGTTAATCTGTAATGCTAAGTGCAAAAGAGAAGCAAAGGCTGGGTGGCCCAGGTTCTTGAGAGTGTGACATTTCCACGTCTGGACCTCTTGGAACTTCCTACCTTTGCGAAAGAGAACATCGCCAAATGCCCCATGGGTCTTCTGTGAGTTCTTCTTCATTGACTGGAAGCTGCTCCTCTCTACCACGCTCTGCAGCTCTTCCTCAGTCAGAGATATCCCAAAGAAAGCAGCTATGTTTTTCACACCCAGGACGGGATTCTGAAAAGAGGAATGCAGCATACCATATGCCGTTTGAACAAATTATACTGCTTTCCGAGCTGTCTGCACTTCCCTACATCTCTCATCTGGCTGCCTATATAGAATATTCATAGTGTTCAGTAGGACTGGAGTGGTACATAGTATTTCGTAGTGTACATAGTGGTACCTAATTATTTCAGAGGAGATAGGAGCTGTCTTCCTATAGGTCACAAAATATTGTACAAGATTTACAGTCAACCAAAATCTACACTGTTGAACATATAAAAGTTTCCCCCCAGAAACTGGGTATTTTGATTTACAGTGATTTTGATTTAGCAGTGACATCACAGCTAAAGAGAAAACAAGAATGATTTTCACAAACAAAATTTTTAAAAGACTTTTAAGTTTGAATTTCACCTTTCCCTTAAAACAAGAAATTATCTCATAAAGTATCACCCAGTTTGAATACACTACATGAGTATAATGGTTAATTGGTTTAGGAACAAATGCTCTTTGAAGTATAAAATTTTTGTAACTATTGGTAACCTCACCTCTTTTAGCTCTTCATAAGTTATTATCATAACATTTTCATCATTAGCATATTTGTTCCATTTGGAAAGGTATTCAAAGTAGGACCCCCAAGGCACTAAATAAAACAAAAGAATATTAAGATGAAAAATAAATGAAGATTAGACAAGAACCTTATGAAATAAACAAATTTTTACTCCTTAAGTTGATCCCTCAGCCATGGGCATTATTAATCATATCTATGCCAGAGTTTACACCCTTCTGTGGGAATTATGGGGTTTTGCTCCAGGCTGTTCTAACATGTCTCGGGCATATGATACAATTTGTAAGCTGGTACAGTAAAACTTGTTAGTATTTCAAGACAGATGGGAGTCCACCAAAGAGCTATCAGTACTCAAACCATCTTGCAGACTCCCTTAATCTGGTTTAAAACATTTTGCTGGCTGTGTGATATGCAAAACTGAATAATTTATGCATTTTTAGACCAGTGGAATTATTTTCTTTCTTTTTTAATGCACTAGACTTAGTCCAAATCATTCCTCTTGTCCAATTTGGCATGTGGGTGTTCAGACATCTACAGGGTCACAACACGATGGACACTGAAGAGGAGGGATGAAGGGGATTCAAGATTGCAATAAGGAGAAACTGCTTCTTTCAGAGAAAATATCAGTTTGTGCAAGTTAAAGCAGTTTGGGGAAGTGTAGTTTTGATAAGGATTTATCCTCAGGCAGTAAGACAAGTATTGTAAACTTTACTTAAAATTTCTAATTTTCTGTCTTTAATATCTGCTTGTGTACTGTAAACCAAAAATCCTAGTGAAGCTGATTTACAAAGAGCAAGGTTTTTAGAACAGGTCAAAGAATTGAAAAATTGACACAGACAAAAGAATATACTGTACTTTTCTTTGTCATGAAAGCTACGAAGAAATCATTCCAGGTCTCATAAGAGGGAAGAGGAGACATGCGATTGGTGAAATGGTAAAAAGATGCAGCTACATCTTTTGGATTGCGAAGCAACAGCAATATCTAGAAAAAAATAAAATATTTTATTTGTAGAGAAAGACATAACAGACTAGAGGATGAAGAAAACAATAATCTACTTTATTATTGCAGTTCAGGGAATTTCTAATATCTTGTGTACTACTTGCAGAAGTATCAATTTCATTGTAAATTTAGAAGGTGAAGGATTTCACTTTGCTTCAGTATCTTGCAAAGATGAGTGCCTATAATTATTAAAATATCTTTTACAGATTAATCAAATTATTTATGCAGAATCCAAGTATGTTTTGCTCGATACAAGCATTATCCGTTATTTAGGTAGTTGGGGAAAAATAACAAAAACACAAATTGTCTCTGAAACTTGACACATTGAAGCCCTCACTTGGGACAACACCATAAAATGCTTCCCATAGGAAATTCTGTCAAAACACATTTTACTGCTGGACAATTTTTGTGTCTCCCCCCACATCTTGCTTGTGGAGACTGACACAAAGGTATCAACAGGGATGAACTCAGATTAAGAGAGATGAATGGCAGTACTCAAACAGGCATGTAGAAATGACCAGGCTAAACACTTAAGTACAAGACTGATTCTGAAAAATGGCCAAAAAGTACTAAATTAGTTTTTAAAAATATCTGTAGGAGTGTTTCCTTTCAAGACATTACAACCAGGACTCACCTTGGCTTTATTTTTGAAGATAGAACTGGGAAGATTTTCAGGAAGGAGATGAGTAAATATAAGTCTTCGAGAAGGTAATTTGTTCATTCGCTTTAAGAATTGGAAGGAGGAAAGGACAGTTCAGTTAGTACAAGTATTGCTTTCATCAGCCTATGATAAAATATTGCCTTGCTAAACTTATCAACAGGTATTGGCTGATAGAAGCACTTATTCTTTGTGAGTGTTATCCTGGGATCTTAGTGGACTTCTCTGAGTAGTTCTAATCTTCAAAAGTGCCTGAGAATAAGCATTTGGAATGAGATTACCCATTGCTAATTCACTTGAGTGATAATGAATTTAACATGTTCTGTTAGACAAGGGATCGAATCTAACGGTACAATGCAGATTCTAACTGGGGGTATGTGAAAGCTGAAGGATCTCAAGGAGAGAGAAGGGGTGAGGAAGAAGAGCTAGCAGAAGAGATAAAAGCTATTCTTTCAGTATTTGACATTTCATGAAAGTCTTCTTAAATACAAAACATGCTACATCAAATTTCTGTAGTTCTTGCCTATCTAATGAGTATGTGCTCCTCTCAAGCACTCTGAAGTGTCCATTTATCCCTCAGTATTCGACAATGTAGATGAGATTCATCCTGACCAGATGCCACACACAGAGAAGTGGGAGAGTTCTTAGCAAACAGTGGAGTATTTCATACACCATATATTCAGTATTTGAAGTACAAAATTTTGACAACTTTCATATGTATTCTGTGCCCACCTCATATTTTCCAGTGTCTCCAATTTCAAGGTAGGGGAATTCTTCTAGTTCTTCTTCATTCACGCTGCTTTCTTTATTCTGTGTTTTCTTTTCAAATATAACTAACAGATCACTTAAGATTTGACCTAACCAGTTTGTGCCTGAAAGGAGAAAAATACCGAATTTTTTGTTTCACCTTTGGAATAAGCAGAGTGGATTTGCCAGAAAAGCCAAGGTAGGTAGTACTACCAAGTGAGTTGCTTGGTCTCCTTTCACGTGATACAATCACAGCTGACTGTCTGGACAATCACATCTCAGGGTTCTACCTTTACTCTTTATAAGGATACATTAGTCCAACTTGAACGGCTCAGTGTATCGTAAATTAACTTGTATATTGTAAATTAACTAATAAAGGAGAATAACCACTAAGATTCAAATAGGAAAACATGCATTAATATAATGAATTTTTATAGTGACAAATGTAAGAGGGATGGGATGATAAACCTATACCTCAAAAACTAGTAAATTAGATATGTTTTCTGCCATCCTGCACAGGATTATCTTGGGAGGAAAGATGGGACACAGAACTTGAGCACAGCAGCAGAAATAGATTGCTGTATGTGCTCATTTTTTTTATCGTAGCCAAAAAGTCTCTAAAGTGTCATTTCCTATACACATTTATTATATTTTTATTGATAACATAAAAAAGAGTCTGTAGAGAGCTTCCATATTTAGTTTACTATTTCCTGACTTCTGGACACTGGGTTCCTACATCTTTGTCACTACAGACTTAATAACTGCACTCTGGTGCATAGCATTTCTTTGAAAAGAAACCATGATAAAAAGCAAAACCTTTACAATCCTGAATAATATATAACATTATATATCATACAATATATAACATATATACTGTATGTAGTATACATTATATTAGTATATATTATTATATTTGTGTATTATTGTATTTTAATGTATACACTAATATAATATAGATTTATATTAAATTATGTTATATTAATACTATATTCTATTCTATACATATATATATATACTTAGTACAAACCTACTTATTTGCCATTAGATAACTTTATTTATGAAGAAGGAAAACTATATTCACCAGACTTGGGGTATCCTGCCAAGATCATATCATCGCTTCTGGCTTCAAGGGACTCCATGGCTTTGAATACTTCAGGACTGCAAAAAGTAACAGGGTAGAGAATCCCCTTGTAGGAAAAAAGCAGTTTGTCACGATCCATTGTGTTAGCAACAACCATTGCCTTTTCTATGATGTCAGCAAATTTTTTCCTGGGCTTCTCCATTCTTCTCTCTCTCTCTCACACGCTCCGTCGCAGTGTGAAATGACACGCAGAAAAAGAGAGACACAGATTACCTTTTAACAGAGGATTGGGTTGTGGGGTTTTTTTGACCCTGTGAGCAATAATTTACTACTTTTCCTGAAACTGTAAAGAAATATGCAACTCCAGTCAAAGACCTTAAGTCATTTGAACCTTTTGAAATCAACAGAAGTTGAACACAAACAAACAAGAAAAAAAAAAAAAGAAAATGCAATTGCTTACTAGGTTAAAGACCTTAACTCCGAAGTATCGTGCCAAAAATCTGTAAGGAATTACAGCACAGAGTTTATAAACAAAATATATCAAAATAGAAAGACGTGAATTGCGGGCTGGGGTTTAAGCAGCATTACCACATTCCTCATGGCAGTTCTACTCTTTCCAGTACTCACTCTGCTGGGATTTTTTTTTTTTGTCATATAGCTCATCATTCTCACTGAAATGGGATTACACATGTTAGGACTGGCAGAGAAAACATTCACTGCACTAGCAACTGAGCTGTGGACTATCCCATGATGGTGGCCAAATGCTCCCTCCAACTGCTGCCCAGGAGGGCACATGGACACACAGGCTCTTCAGCCATTGTTTGAACTACAGCACAGAATTCTGGTTTTCTGGTGGTTACCTAGAAATGACTCTTTTATATGTGTTCTTTCCTTAATGAGCTCAATCATTGTTTATCAACTGATCAGTCATTGCTGAGTTGGTTGTAATATAGCTTCAGCTACAATGATTAGCTTTTATAATGCACTTCAGGTAATGAGCTTCTGACTCCACTGACCTCGGTAGAAAAACTGCAGTTAGTCCCAGGTTTAATATTCAAGCGTCTGGCAAGAGGATGGGCCACAAGGAACAAGAAAATAGTTCCCCCAAAAAAATCATGCCAAGCTTCTAAATACCATTCTTTCCTATCTCCATTGTTTGAATGCTGCCTGTTGGGCACTTGGAGCAGGAGGACCAGCGACCTGTATGCTTTTGGCATTAGCTCGCCCTGAGGGATTCACTCATGGTCCCCGAGACATGCTGCCGGGCTCGCAGAATGACTTAGCCCTACATTTTTACCAGCCCATGGAAATCCTTTACTTTTCCCTTCATCTTCTGTAAAACTATGTCACTATAGAAAGACCACCTACATGCAGGCATCATCTGAACCAAGTGCACACACTATGACTCCTCCTTGATCCGTTTGTTGAATCAGATCTGGTGTCAAAGTGCAGCTGGTGCCAACTGACTGACATAGCTAAGAATTGCCATACCATCAAATAGCACCTTTGCTGATTCTTGAAGTGTAACCAGCCACCCTAGCAAAATAAAAAAAGCAGCTTGCCTTGATTGTTTTCCTTTATGTTCCCTTGGCATTAAACTGCCATGGACAGAAACTTGGAAAATGTCTTTAACTGGTATTTTTACCTGCTGGTAATACAAAACGTTGGGAGAGTGTGAGCTCCCTAAGGAAGCAAAAAGGGGGGAAACGGTATGTAAGTTATTAAAGTATCTCATGCAATAGCATAATGTTGGAATAGGATTTCCATGATAGAAAGGCAGGTCATTGCACTCCCACACTTCACTCATCACAGAATAATCCAAAGAAACTTTGATAGAGAAAATCCAGAGTATTTCCAGTGTATTTTTGCCAGAGAGGGCAGTCAGGCCAATTATTCCTTGGTGGCAGATTTTATCCTTAGGAACGAAAAAAACAGTATTAGTGGAGAAAAACCAATTAGAAGACATAAGTCATGAGGAGGGATTTTGAGGGGAGTTAAATTTCTTGGCAAAAAAAAAAAAAGCAGGATCAAGATTTACTAATGTGAACCTTTGATACAGCCATCTGCCACAACACCTGAGATGGGAGATGGGAGGAGTATATCTTGCACTGTACATGTCACACAAGAAGACCCTCTGATCCTGCCAAATATTGAACCTGGAGACTGATGGAAAACATCAGTTGACTTAAAGTTTCTAAGAAGCAGCTTCAAAAACACAGAGATTAAAAACAGATTAAAAGATTTGGTATTGGCCAGATTAACAGTATTTGTTGTTCAAGCCACCACAGTCCCTCTAAAGGTTTCTGACTTCCCATTATCAGAGCTGGTCTTTCCTGACTGTGGAGCTTTGCAGAAAGCGGATGGTCACCTTTTCTGTGATGGCTACAGGACACTGACAGCTGAAAGTTGCCTAGTGGACTGATCTACTTCTGCTGATCCATTTCCTGATAAATAAAACAACAAAAAGCTTGCACTCTCAGATGGTAAATAAGAAGAGGTGGGTTTCTATAACTGTTGCTATGATATGCATTAATCTCAGTAAAACTTTGGAGAAGGCTTCCATAAACTAGTCCTCCAAAATGACCTAGTAAGATATAAGGTGGATCCATTAAGATTGATCCATTCATGAAGGTACCACAAATGTCCCTGATCACCCATCTGCAAAAAACACTTGGGGAGGGAAGGACATTCCCTAGGATCCTGTGAAGGAGTTCATGAAAAGTAGGGGTTAAAGTAGAATTGGCTGTATGATGGGAATGCCATATGCGGTATTTTCCCCTTTGAATAATGTAGCATGTGCCTGATCTGAGGGGAGTTAAAGCCTCCAAACAGAGACCAGGAAGGTAGGTAGAATGTCTTAGGTTCTGTGATAAAAGCTTGTCTGTACACCCACAAAGGAGCACAGAGAAACAATGGAGCAGGAGAACCTTTTGAAGACTGGCAGAGGTTGCTGCCTGGGGATACAGGCACACCAAGAAACGCAGGGGAAGAGCCTTTCATGATTGCACAGGACTTATTATGTCAGGAGTGCATGACAGGCGTGAGACAACTGCCACACAAAAAAAAAAAAATTTACCAGCCTGCATGACACCGCTGTTATTTACTTAAAAATACAAGAAATACTGTATCAGAGATGAAAAATAATTAACCCTCTAGTACATAATCCGGCCTCATTTTCTTGACTACTCTAAAAAACTGTTTGAGCTGGGGTGATACTTGTTGTAAAATTTTCTGGGAATCTCCTTCAGCTTTTGTTTTCCTCCTGAATTGCAGTCTTCTTCATGATGCTCGTCTTCCCTGACCAAGAAAAAGCTGGTCACAACCTCAGATTAGACCACTATCCCTAGTCTACAGAATTATATCCAGCTCTGTTTTTCTGCTCCCCAAAATTTCCCACAAGTCTCGTCTAAACTTTCCTCTCATTTTTTTGTTCAGCCTCAACTTTGCTGTCTCTGGAGAGTTTCCACTCTCTTAATCCTCTCTCTGAAACGAGGTAGGAAATAAGCAATTTTCCACAGCTTTCATCATCTCCATTAATGTATTGGCTAGTTTCCAAAGTACAGATGCAAAGGTTAACTGCCCTCTCCCTCCTGTTAATACTCCACTAGGTAATAAGAAAGAATATGCCAGTAAATACAGATAATTTCATGACACACTATGCTGGAGAAATCATATTCTTATATTAATCTAAAGATGTCAGCTGTACGTTAAAAGACCACTCAAATCATCACCAAGAGAGTTTTATTTCCTTGCTTGTTTGTTTTATCTGATTTTTCCCAACAGTATTGGTGAAATTAATTTTAAAAGTTGGAAGTTTCTGACTAGAACTTTGTTACCAAATAAATGTGCAGATGGAGGAGTCAGGCCAGTAATCTCTAGAAGTCACCTGTTGCCTCATTGTGTATCTATAGAACCTGACATTGAAAGAGGAAGGGGAAGAAACATGAAGGAGGGAAAAAAGAAGAATGTCAGAAAACACTCACTGATGTTATGGAGAAACTTTCTGATTCTTGTTAATGCACTAAATGTCCTATTTCCTGCAAACCTGTCATTAGTCTCATTATGGTCTGTGTCCTTAAAATAGTCACCTCTCAGAAACCCTGAGAAAGATGAGATGGATCCATGCAGAGATTCTCTGGATGTTCATGCTCCATTTCCTAGTGCTCAGGGGGCAGTGCTAGACCCAGGCTGGCTCCAGCATTTGTGCTACACTGAGCCTTAGCAAATAATTTTTTCTAGAAGCAGCACATGGAGACCTCAGTGCAGAGACACCTAACCACTTACTCAGGCACCAAGCTGTGCCAAACAGATAATTCAAGCCCTGCAAGACACAGAAGAAAGGAGCAGCAGAGACAACATGTGCGGCAATCGAGGCACGGACTCCGCCAAGTTGTGAGACAAGGACGAAGACGTTTACTGTTTTTCTTTTACAACATATATAGTTTCTGTTCTTTGATCACCCACCGTGCTCTCTACACAGATAGGCTGCGGGTGAACGTCCATATACCGTTGAAGCAATACACTTGGCTACACTTAAATGTTTATCCCGCCTAAGCTAATTAGTCATTGTTACTTGTTTTGGTATATTGTTATCTATTTGTTAGCTTGCTATCTATTTCATATTACCATACAAGGACATAGTTTACTGTTCTCAAGGCTTCCTTCCCATCACTGCAAGAACACCTACCGAGCTCTCGCTCGGCAGCACGTCTCCACAATTCCTCACTCCCCACAAACATGTGATGAACTGACTGCAATCCCCACTCCCTCTCCCCCTGTGCTGCCTGGGAGGAGGAGGTAGAGAGCTCAGAAGTGAAGTTAAGCCCAGGAAGAAGGAAGAGGGGGGGATATGTGTTTTAAGATTTAGTTTTTATTTTCTCATTGTCCTACTCTGATTTGATTGGTAAATAATTAATTTCTCCAAGTCAAGTCTGTTTTTCCCATGATGTAACTGGTGAGTGATCTCTACCTGTCCTTACCTCAACCCATGGCCCTTTTGTTATATTTTCTGTCCCTTATCCAGTTGAGGAGGGGAGTGATAGACTGGCTTTGGTGGGCAACTGGCATCCAGTCAGGGTCAATGTACCACAAACTGTCAGCAGTAGCACAGGTTATCAGACTTACTAATCTGTGCATGAAATGTCCTCAGAAAAGGCAAAACTTCTGTCTTTTTATTTTCAGATGAGTATATTTCTGCCAATAATTATGGCTTTTCTACATCATAGAAAACCCACAGTTGTTGCCTTTGAAGAATAAAAACAGACAGCTAATGACAAAACTCCTGAATACCCGCAGATTTTACCATCCTGATTTAAAGTATTCTTAAACTGATGATATTTTCCTTGATGTACCAGGAATACCATTCAGGAACTCCTTCTGAAGCTCAGTCCTCCATACCTTAGTCTTCCCCACTGCTTCCAGCCAGAGATGGAGGAGTCCTTCATGATAGTAAAACAGGGTAGACACCTGGGACGGGTCCAGTTTCAAATCTATCTTGCCATATTGCTTGAAACCTATGTTTCCCATTTTTAATAGCAATTTTTATAACAGGTCTAACTGCAGACCTTACCAGAATTGCCAGGATTTAAAAGTCAGAGCAACAAGACAACAAAAAGGCTCCTGCAAGTGTAGAGTGCCAAGTTAGTAGATTATTTTTCACTCCTGATTATTTCCAGTGCTGTTCCCACACTTAGTCTCTGTCTTGTGCTCAGCAGCAGAAGCTTTTTGGTAACTGGGATCCTTGAGTCACTACAGAAAGGAGTGAGGCCACCAACCAGAGACCACCAAGACTAGCTTTGCTGGATCACCCTTTTCCTCAATAAATCGATGATATTCTTAAGTTTTAAGGTTGTAAATGGATTTTATTTGAAGGAGAGCTAGAATAAGAATGATTTCTGAATCATACAAAGAAGTTCAGATTGAATAGCACAACTCTTTAGTGAAGGCCTTATTATACACAAACTAAATCATATTGTGGGAAACTATGATTTCACTCACTAGGTTTTAACCCATACACTTACCTTTCTTCCCAGTTGAGTTCCTACTTTCGGTAGCTGCTGACTTGGAAAAGAGTAGAGTGATCTCCAGTTAAGGCAACACATACTGAGTAAAAGCAAGCTGTGGAAGAAAAGAGGTAGAAATGCAAAAAATATCCTTTTTCTCAAACCTATGAGGTTGGAGAATTGCAGGGTGAGGGAGAAATGGAGAACATTGCTTTGAAGAGACGTATAAAGGTCTCCTCTGAGGAAAACCTAGAGACAATAACTTTTTACATATTAAAACATTCTTATATTAATAAGTATTCACATTTTTGTGAGTATTGAGTCTTTAACTAGCTGATTCACAAACTGTATTTACTCCAACGAAATGTTAATACAACACCTGCAAAGAGCAGGTAGCAAAAGCAGTCATCTGCTATGTGGGGAATCGACTATTGCAGAAGAAAACTTGCATAAATGCCTTGCAGATTTCTTGGAAGCATTCTCTCCTAGTCTGGAGGCTTAAAAGATATTAAAAATCATCCTTTTGTTTTTTTCTTTTGCTAAGTCCAGCACTTGCACTCTCCGTGTCTGAACTATACCATTTTCTTCCCTCGCTGCTTGGGAATCAGCAGAAGAAAAACATTCCTGGGACCATAGGCAAGACAGAGTTCCTACTCTTCATGGCACAAGTAGCTGTTACAAGCCTTGCTGTGCTCAGGCAAGGTGTGCTTGTAGAAGAGTAGGTGAAGTTTAGCTGGGAAGTTTCTTCTGAGCTTCTATGAAAGTCCCAGAGGCTAACACCCAGAGGAGACCTCAGCAGACTTCCACAGTCAGAGCAAAGACACATCCCTCCCACAGAAACTATTTACCTACCACAGACATAGCATAGTGAGATGTCTTGAACTCCCAGGAGCCCCCAAGGGAAAGTCTCAAAGTTTGGGACCAGTGCTTCACTTTTGACTTCAAAGCAGACCTCAGCAGAGAGAAAAAGTAGACAAGACTCAAGTCTGGGGCAGTAAACCCATCACTTTTCCACATTCATGCTGGTCAGGTAAATAACTATGTCCAGTCTGTTCCTTACAGCAGTAGATTAATGCATAAAGCAACTGCTAGTGATTACAAATATTCCCAACATTTTCAAAAAAGCTGTTACCTGTCAGTAACTAAATGACACCCCTCAGTGATGTAACCAGCATAATTATGGCGAGGGGTGCAGAATTCTCTGACCAGGACCAGAACTCACAGCAAGGCAGGTCTGAGATAAGTTAGAAATCCATGAAACAAAGTCAAAAGCAGTTATAAACTGTAGCTTTGTTGTATTGTGACTAAACAAATAACAAAAGCAATGGCTAGGAATCACACACACAAACATGATCTGGTTTGTTTATGACAACTGTTTTCATTAGACTAAAAAAAGAAATCAGGATGCTGAAGGTGGTATGTTATGTGTTAATAAGATTCAGATTTTTGCTGATGCATACTTGCAAAATAGTACAAGACCTGGCAGTGAATTTACAGAGCAAACCTTACTAGTAGATATGCATCAAAATTACCCAAAGCTATGGAGATAGAAGCTGATATTCTGTCTATAAAAAGATAACTATACTTTAAACACATTGAGCTACTGATGTGTTTAGAGTTTCTTTCTTATCAGTGTTTAATGCAGATGTAATTCAATTTCCAATTAAGTCAATGAAAAAATTCCATTGATTTGAATCATAATTGGATGAGAGCTTAACTATGACAGAAATCTTTTGGGCAAGAAGTGACCTGAATTGATAGTCTTTAGAAAGGTCTCTAGGTATCAAATACCCTTAAGCCTTCTAGAAAGACTGAGAGAATTAATTAATAAAAGGGGAAACAGAATATTCCTTTAAGGAGGCTTATTGTGAAGCAGGGCTGTTAGATTCCTCTGTATGTGACTAATTATAATACTGTTCATTAAATGAACAACTTCTCAGTATGCTAAAGTTCTTAATTTAGCAGTAACATCTGATACACACTGCAATCACTATAAAGGCAGCTGTACTCTAAATATTACAACACTGATCTGCAATGTTGACTTTTTTCCTGTGTATCATGCAATTGCATTCCTGGTCAGAGTTCAGGAAATGATTGCTGTGAGAGGTCTGTTTTATCTCTCAAACTTTGCAATACATGTCCTGTCTTAACCTGGAGTGGTTGCTGCTAAACATTCCTTGTACATTTTCTCCATTTCCAAACTATGCTTTTCCTCAAAAAGATTCCTCCAGTCTTTGACACCACCTACAAAGAAGCTCCATTGATACTGTAAGATGTAATGCACAGGTTTTAGTATTCAGTGTATTTATTTTCTCAGGAAACATTACTTATATGCCTCTATATGGTAACTGAAGTGTTTTTCCTTGCTTTTTAAAATTATTATTGGATTTGATTCCTTTCCAAACCTGAGCAGTTCTGTTAGTCTTCAGAGGTCCACTGCATATAGTCAATCTGTGGACAGCTTTCTGCTTCACTTATCCTGTACATGGCCCCCATCTTGAGGCAGGAATAAGTGAATAGCCACAGACCAACCCCTGTGTTGTTACATGGGTGAAATGAAGTTAACTGGCTTCATTTTTTGTTCACCTTAATACACCAGCTGGGCAGCAATTGCATTTCAAGAACTATTCACCAGCTGCTTAGGTATTCCTGCCATGAAGGCTGTACCTCTGGAGTTAGTTCAGGATAAGATGGCCTGATTGTCTGGAGGAAAAGGCTTACAGACACTCAGAAATAACAAAATATTTTATTTTCACAAAGCCAATGGGTCCTCAAAAAGCTCCCATAACTTTTTCAGGAAAAAAAAAAAGGCAAATGTCTCTTAGAAAGAAGGACCTAATGGTCTTAATGGCTGGACAAGCTTTGTCGTGCTGTCATCTAGTATCTAATATCTTTTTAGCCACAGAGGAAAGAACTCATTGCCACATCACCAACAGTCTGCCTCTCCTCACCTCCAGTTAGCTGACTTTGGTGAGTCAGATGTGCACAGTTTTAAAAGAGGAAAGGTGCCCAAAAAGCTGTGTGCCAAGCCCGTTGTAAGACAGTTGGGAAATAACCCTTAAAGCTAGGAAATCTATTGAATTTTTCACCATTGTACATTGTGACTGTCCAGCTCATATTTACGGAAGGAAAATTCTGCTAATGAAGCTGGGAATAGCACACCTAATGAAGGAAGGCTGAGAATAATGTCTTCAGAATGGCTGAAATTTCATCTTTACAAAAGAGAACATCACCAAACGTGCCATTCCCAGTCAGCTGAGACAACTGAAGAACAATTCATTTCTCATGAATTTTGAAGGTAAGATTGTGCTTGTGTTAGAGCATGTTCTAGGTTGGTGGTCAAGACAGTGAGAGTAAAACACCAGTAACCATGAGTGAATATATCCATTAGGAAGGAATACAGTATCTATTCCAGATGTGAAGTCTTTTAATACATTATCCCAGGATCCATAAGATGGAAAGGAAAAATGACTAGGGAAAAACAATAATGAAATGTCACTAAATCTTTTGGATTTTGGAGCAATAACAGTATCTGAAAGACATACATTAAAATACATATACAGGTATTAGGAAAGGGCTCTAATGGAACGATAACAATGTTCATTTTAACTGCCAAAGCAAAGATTTCTCAGACTGTGTATATTAATCTTAAAGTGCTGATTCCACATTATAAGCAGAATTCAAATTATTTCACTGTCTTTAGCATTGAGGAAAGTTTTTGAAATGTGATTATTTGAGC
Source organism: Tringa tobata (assembly GCA_033628505.1). Lineage (NCBI taxonomy): Eukaryota > Metazoa > Chordata > Aves > Charadriiformes > Scolopacidae > Tringa > Tringa tobata. The sequence continues at coordinate 3,389,077 of JAHREE010000375.1, forward strand.
ACAGGTAGATTAATTATATAGAATCTAAATCTTGGCATGAAGTTTTTCAGATATTTATGGTGAACAGTGGTTTTATTAAAAGAGACCAGATAAAACAATAAAATGACTGAGAAGGGTCACATTTGGGTAAAATGTTAGTATTTTTTGCAGGATGACTCGCACTCAGAGTCGAGCCTCTTGCAACATGAGTAAACGGTCCCAGTAGGATACTAGTGAAAATAAATCTAAACTGGTTTGAAAACCCACTGAAATCAGTATTTCTATAAATCATTTAAAAAGCACTCACTTTTGCTTTATTCTTGCAAATGGACTCAGGTAAATTTTGAAGAACCATACAGGTACATATAAGTCTTCTTAGGGGTAATTTCTTTACCTGCATCAAGAAAATTCAGAGAAGAGAGAAAGTAGAAACCAAAATTAACACAACGTTAGTATTCTGAAACCCTCTGCTAATGCAAAGGGTTTCAAAACACTTAGCAAAAATTTCAGCTGGGAGAGGAGAAGTTGTTAAGCTTTTTACTGGGACCAAACTCTGTCTGTTTTCAGTAACCCTAACCTAAAAGCTCTTAATAACAATTTTTTATGGACAAAAATTATCCTCTGCTCCATTTCAAAATACGAGTTCATGTTTCCTCTTTATGTGATGAGAGAAATCTGAGAGTAATTGGTGGGATCTTGGTGGGGGAAGTGAGAACGATGCAGCCTTCTGGATTCAAAATGGAGGAGCCTGTTGAGGGAACAGGTGAAGGAGGAAGCTCAGATTAGACTGGAAGGAGAAAAGCTGGAACAATGCAAAAAGATGGGGAAAAAGGAAATACCTCCAAAAGTCCTGAGCAAGAATTTGAACTCTGACATACAATAGCAGAAGTTTGTCATAGAATAGAATCTTAGGCTCATTTAGGTTGGAAAAGACCTTTAAGATCATCAAAGTCAACTGTAAACCTAATACTCTCAAGTCCACTAAACCATGTCCTTAAACACCACATCTACCTGTCTTTTAAATAGGTAGTTGGTTTTGGTTTGTTTTTTTTTAATTTGCAAATGGGAATGCCACTTTACTCTCCCATTCATCTCAAACAAAACCTGAAATAAATATTTCATAGTTCTAAATGCAACACCATAATTAAAACAGTAGCAGCAATTACTATTATTGTTGTTGTTGTTCCTGTTGTTATTATTACTGCTATTGTTATACCTGTTCTGATTATCAGCATTATTATGGCAACCTCCTTTGTACAGCAAGAGAAACACACATATTTAGGAAAGCTTGCTTGGAAAACATCATCTCTTTTGGCTTCAGAGGACTCCACAGCTTTGAATATTTCAGAGGTGCAAAGAGTGGTGGGGTAAACAGTCCCCCCATAGGTAAAGATCAGGTCTTTATGTTCCAGTCTGTCAGGACCAATCATCAATTTTTCTAGCACATCAGCTAAAGCTGTTTTAGACTTTTCCACTCCTTTCTCTTTCCTTTTGCGTTCCAAAAGTCCTTGTTGATGTGTAATCATGGGCAGCAGAGGCAGGTACAGGTTACCTATTTATGGGTTATTTGTGTCGGTGCATATTTCTTAACTCCTCCCTTCCTAGCCCTTTGCAGAAAAAGATCCTGAACTAGCTGCAGCTGGGCCGTTTAAAATTTACTCATTGACCTCACTGAGAAATAAATAGACTCCAGAGGAAACATAATGGAATCTATTTGTTTTTCATGATGACTCAACAGACAGCTGACACGCAGCCTACACCTTCATGTGTTTATTCTGATTCCATCATTGTTAACAAGGCCTCTGGCATATGTTCATTGTACAGTAGATAATTAAAAGCAATTTAGATTCATACTTTGACTGTAAGTGAATATGATAACATGGTTGGATAATCTTGGGAGAATGTGGGGTTTTTTTCCAAATAATCTGGAGGGAGGAGATTTAGAATACCCAAATTTGGCAAACAGAATACAAGACTGCCTGTGATGGTAGGTTTTTGGTTGACTTTGGCAACATCAAAACTTTGGCCTAGGTATGCAGATCAAGGTATAGAGGGGTCCAGAACAGAGCAGGGAATGCAGCAGGAATATCAGCATGTTGACAAGTCCCTGAAAAGAGATTTGATGGCTGATAAACTGGACACTCATTGCAGTGTCACTGAGGGTCAGGTCAATGGGTTCAGTGTGATAAAGGGAGCAGATCAATGGGCTCTATGAAAAGTGCACATTGTGCGTTTTCAGACATCTGCCTTTCCCTGAAAAGTAAAATCAGCTGGAACAACTTGGGAGTTGCGTTACATAAATGATTAACTACCACACTAGTAGCAGGAGAAGCCATAGCTCTTGATTTTTCCTGAAAGTATCTAACCAGTTCAAGCAAAACCTTGCTGCAGGACACTGTGGTTCTGAAAGCTAAGAAGCCTTCAGAAGGCAGCAACAACCTCATGGAAGAGAAGTTCCCAGGGGGCTGTTAAATAGAAGTACTTCCAGACTCAAAATGTCCTTAGGTCACAGATTACTGGAGACTGGGAAACTATTTTGAGAAATTATCATTATATGCTGGATATTTTTTTGGCCACACCTGTACATAAGACACACAGCTAATTGCAGCTTTGGTCCATTCTAGGACGGGACATGAGGGTCTCATATTCTTTAAGGACTTCATTTTAACTTGGCCTCATGTCACAGGAGTCTAGCCAGAATCAATACTTATCCTGTAATGGATAAATAAAATATCTGATCTAAAATATGGCCTGAGCTTCAAGATATGTTCTATTATGCAATGTTTGTTTAAAGTACACAGTTAAGCTCGATCTCAGGTTACAGCTGGTGAAAGGATCAGTTTTCAGTCTTTTATTTCACTGTTCTGTTTGCTTAGCTGACAATTATACTTAAAAATAGAGGGGTTTAGTCTACTCTAGATGTATGTACTTGTAGGGTCTGTGAGTATGGTTTCATATTATTTTATGAAGAATGAATCACATCAATTCTGTCCATCATCCCAAAGCCTTTCAGGCTAAGAATTTGACTTGTTGCCAAAGGCTATATTTTTAGGGGAATTTGAGTGAAAATGATCTTGCTACTTTTAGGTATGAGAAAAATGGTTGGGAAAATAGTTTCTTCCTTCCTTTTTATGGCCCTTATGATTAGGACTTAATTACGGAAGTCATGACTGAAGCCTTGCCTTAGTTAGAGCTTTAATAGGCATGGTATCATTCGTATGAGTTTTATCCAGTTGTATTTTCTTCTGCATGCTCAAAAGAGTAAGATAACATAAAAATTTTCAAGCCTTACCCTAGTTAGAGCTTTAATAGGCATGGTATCATTCATATGAGTTTTATCCAGTTGCATTTTCCTCTGTACGCTCAAAGAGTAAAATAACACAAAAAATTTCCTCTACAGGAAATGTTATCATTACTTACTATATAAATGACACAAAATTACCAGAATGAAAACTACAGCTACCACCAGCCTGCTGTTGCTTTATGTGCTTAGGTATCTGAGCTGAAGTACGGGGTAGCAGGGGTAAGGAGTAGAATTTTGGCCTCGTCATTCTCCACTGAACACAGAGCACTGCATAAAAGCCCAGATCACTACAGAGCATGGGAGCAGCCAGGAGCAGAAGAGCTGAGTCCTGTCTCCTGCTAACATTGGGCAGAGTTGCAATCCACTCAGAAGTAAAATCTACTGTCACATACTTGGTTCTTAAGATCAAAAAGGAGGCCTTTTTTCAACAGCTCAGCTGCTGAAATAGCCAGGTAGGAGCAATACAGGAGCAGTGACTCGGTCTTTTTTTTTTATGGCAGATATTTAAACACATTCAATAGAGATCTTCTTTAGCCTGCTTTGCCCACTCTGCATCAAGGAAAAACAGAGTGGGTGAGGTTGAGAAAGCCCCTGGAGATCATTTAATCCAATTCCACTGCTCAAAGCAGTCACCTAGAACAGGCTGCCTAGGACTATGTCCAGATGTCTTTTGAATATCACCAAGTACAGATATTTCCCAGATCAGATCTTCACCATATGATACTTGTAAAGCATACTTGAAATATCGTATGCTGAACACTATCTTATTGCTTAGGTAGTCTAACTGGCATTTCTTTACAAGACCAGAAGTTACTATTTTCAACAATGATTTTAACACCTTACCCTGTTACTAAGTACTCAAAAAATTCAAGTATTTTTTTGACCCCCAGAATCTGGTTCTGAAAAAATAATAGGTGATACATTGCAAGTTACTGGCATCAAAAATTGTTTTTCATGGTCTTTGGATGAAGATGATGATTTTCCTGATGCTGGAAATGTCTTTAAGAAAGTTATGGGAAATTCAGATAGACTTCCCAAAACATTTTCAAGTAGTTTGAATGTTCTTATTTGATATCCCTGCTTTCATAACTGTGCAAACAGAATCTACAAGATATTAATCAGATTGCAGCTAGAAGTGCTGAGCACAGAGTGTTTGTTTGCTTCACTGGAAATCATAGAGTACCAATACACTTCTCACGAATGTCTCATGAATGACAGGATTTTGGCAAGGCTGACACTGCCTGTTTATTGTGCAAAGTCCTTTCTAAATAGTTGTATGTATGTCCACAATCTTTTTTTTTTTTTTGGACTAAAGCAGCCATTCAGGAATTTTCAAAGCTTATCCCATTTTACCGCAACCTCTTCAGGAACAAAACAAGGTTTTCCATCAGCAGAGAAAGTGCAGAAGAAAACACATACTGGACATCCAGAGAAACTTTGGTCTCCTCTTTCTTCCAATAATTAAACAAATGGCAGCCTTGCGTTTTTCTAATTTCTGGTATCATCCAAATTGGAAGTGGGAAAAGAGAACCCCTCTGTAGCAGCCTGGGTTGATCTCAGAGTTAAGAGTGTGCTGAGAATAACTGCATCTGTGAAACTGAGCTCAAGAACTGAGGGAAGGAAGAGAACAGCGAACACTAGCAATGGAGACAGAGACGGTGAGTTTCCAGGAGCAGTCTGGGAAAACACAGATACTGCAAACACCCAGGCTGGTGACTGCAGGAAGGAAGAAATGGAACAGAACAGTGAAGCGACTTCTTAATAAAGATTTTGTTATTGACAAAAATGGCTATTTTTATCCATGGGACATATCCATTAGTTAATACTGCTGTATCTGGCAATCTATGAATAAATGACTGTAATTCCTTCAAGCTATGAGACATCTGATAGGCCAGAGCTGCCAAACATGCGCACGTTTTCTCTCCATACTGAGTTGGGCTCATTAAACTCAAGACTACCTTTGTACGATGAAGTTGCTATTTATTGCAGTTTTAAGAAGCAGACAGTGGGATTCATTTCAGCTGATGTCCTTATGAAGAGATACAGCAAGGCCACAGCTCTATATGTGAGTTAGTTCCCCATGGACTCCATTATAGTCAGTGAAGAGACGTAATCACTGCCAGGGCAATATTCCTCTCATCCTGAAACAGACAACTGAGTCACATTAATTGCCTCCCTGAAGTATCAATGTCTCTTGGCACACTTGTGGAACAGAATAGACATTAACCACTTGTCGTGGTTTGGGCCAGACTGGCCACTGAAATGAATGACAGATGCTCTCTCCCACCTCTCTCTCCAAGGAGAGGAGGAAGAGAGAGAGAAAGAGACTTATAAGTTTAGAAAAAGTAAATTACTTTAATGAAATAATAAAATAAAATAATTAAACATATACAAAACCAGTATCAAGCTCTCAGGTTGATGGTCATGTCACCAGCAGGCACTGGGAAAGTCCCAGACAGGACTCAGTGATGGATGGGAACTGGATTCTGGATCTGGAGTTAAGAATGCATGGATCGGATCAAAGGCAGACAGACAAAGTCGTCCTCAGACACTGGTCATTGAAAAAAAAGAGGGCTGACCCTTTGATCCCTCAGCTTTTATACTGAGTATGAGGCAGATGGGATGGAATACCCTGTTGATCAGTTTTGGATCACCTGCCCTGTCTGCTTCTGACCCTCCAATGGGGCAAATAAAAAAGTTAGTTGACCTTGGTTGTTACAGCAGTAAGTATATGCAAGAGCCTCTCTGAATAGCATTCCTTGGCACAAATTAGAAACAATCAAGTCTTATCTCTCTGGGAACGAACAGTTTCTGAAAAATATGCTGTTAATTTCAGAGAGTTCAGTTAGTTAGAAGCAGCTTAACTGAAAAGTAAAATTACTGAACAGAAAACTGGTTCTGTTTTACCTCAAACCAAGATACCACTCGAAAGCGTGTCTCCATCTGAAGAGCCTTCAGCCACCACCATCAGTCTGTCTCAGGATGAGCAAAGGGGCACAGTTGCTGTTATTTGTGCTCAAGGAGTGCAAAAGTAACTTTCACTCCTGGTGGTGTAGTGGATGGGGAGGTTCAAAGAAAGGCAGAGTGCTTGTAATAATGCAGGACTTCCCTGGATCTCCCAGTTCAAGATATGAATGCTCTGTCTTTTCTTCATCATATTTCATTTTTTCACCTGTCACTTCTTCATTTTTCTGTGCAGCTATTGCCACTACGTCCTACAATATCTGGAAAATGCAATGATTCTGTGAAGCAGGTAAGAAATGGCTTTAAAAAAAACAAGCACTGAGCAACTGCATCACCTTGTTCTGAACTTTTTGAGGAGTCTCTAAAGGGAAAAGAGAAGTGTCTGGCATTTTTTTCTATATAAATAAGTTATGAAAAAATACAAAAAGACGAAATTATGAAAGAAGTATGAAAAAAATGGTAAATGGTAAAAAGAAGAATGATCTTGGCTGTTGCTACCTGGAATGTATAATTCCAATCCCACTCAAAAACAGCTGTTGCAATTTGAAAGATGGATGATTCAGGAGGAAAAAAAAAAGAAAAGAAGGGAAAACAAATGTGGACAACACTGGACTAGACTTTGAGTCTTTGCAATGGATTCGATCATGCTGAAGCTTACAGATTGCGCATTTACTCTACAATAATTATATCTGCTGAGAAGCTTCTTCCTGCTGTGCAGCACAGCTACATGTAAGTACCTGATGAGAGCACTTGCCCTTCTTTGGAATTAATGAGCGTCCTGTCAGTGAACTTTCCACAATGTACCAAATACATAGGGAGACTGAATTTTGCATTACCAGCAGTGGTGGCTCTGTGTAATAGAGGAGAACAAGACATTTTCAAAGATAAGCCGGCTGTTTTGTCAAACGTAGATTGTCTTTGAAGACTATTTTGTACATGAAAGTTACCAATTTTTGCATTATTATTTCTACTTTAGTGTCTCCCATCTCATTCTTCCAAATTTCTTGCTACACTATGAGAAAGGGCTCTGGCTAACTTTACATTTCTGTATCTACTGCTGCTGCCTCCAGTACAGAATTCATTCTTTGCCTTTCACCTTCTGGAGAAGTCTTGCTAAAACATGTTAAGATGCAACATTTTGAGACTCCTGAAGACCAGGATCTTCAAATGCAGGAAGAATAATTTTCAAAAATAATCAAACCAAAAATTAACACCATAAGATAGATTTCCATGGTTCATACGGCCCATGGTGTCACATGGGAATTATGGTACAAGCTGTCAAACAGAAAATGCCTTTCAGAGCTCTAAGACTGACTGTTACGATTGCATCAACCCCCAACTCCCATCCTTTATGTCTCAGACCTCTCATTGTATTTAAGCCTGGAATACAAAACTAGATTATTTTTTTTTAAACTTCACATATGGACACCAGCCAATTATCTGGGGGCTGTTATTTTGATGTTCAGATGTGCATTGTGCTGTTTAGAATACAGATATTCTTTATAATCTGCACACACCCAACATTTCCTCTCCAGATGGTAATGGGAAAAACCCTAAAACAACTGTTATTAGTTACTTCATTTATCACTCATTTTGGAAGACAGTTATCATGCCAAGAAGCACGGCATGAGACTCAAAGACCAATACTACTCCTTTTGCTGACAAGTGAAGTTATTAGATGTAGAATCCCAGAAGAAAAATTTTTGAAAAGCCCAAAGAAATAGGGTCGAAAACTGCTGAAAAAAATCACAGAAACATAAATCTCCCATTTCATGGACTACATAATCTTCCCCACTTATGCAAACATTGTATAATGAGAGTTATTTTGTATTACTTTTGCTATTGGATTTGCCTGTTTCTTTCTTAAGACCTTTAGGTGTAAAAATTCATAATCACAGCATTATACTAACACAGCTTTGTTTCTTTCCTTTTTTTTTTTGAGAGAAAGAAAAATAGAAAGGCATATCTTATTGGCCACTGCCCTTCCTCTGTGGTTATTTCTTTTCTTGTAACTAAATGTTCATCCAGTTTTATGTCACACTGGATAATCCATGTTTTGACCTTTGTTAACAGCTGACATCTTGATTCTGTTTTCTTAATGAGAAAGAAGATAATTCATGTTTGTGCTGTTACCTAACAATCTGTGCAAGTTAATGTTTAATATTAATTTTAAAGTTGCATTAAGTAAGCAGTAATATTTGAAAACTTCCCTTCACTATACGAAATCTCAAGAAGACTCAAGAAGAATCTCAAGAAAAAAAACACTCTTCACTCCAGTCAGACAATAATTTTGAAATGAAATCGCTGCCTTCTACACTTGTGTGCACTTGTCCTAACTGCTTTTAATGGGGAGAATTATGGCCTCCCATTCATAATCAGTACTGAAAAAGCCCCATTATGTGCAAAGCGACAATCATTAGTAATGAATTTTATTTAAAAAATTGAGCAATAAAAGTTCTTGTTCGCCACTTTTTTTTTGTCACTTGTGTTAAACAACTGCACCTAAGCTCAAATGGTATCTCACAGGTTAATTTATAAAAGAGTCTTATCCACTGGATTTCAGAATTGCATAGGATCCTTTGTTGAGTCATATCTAAAATTACTTGTATATGTGGATAGACTTCGCCTTCCCACAGGAAAATCAGGACCAGTGCTCACTGAGGAGAGAAATGCCAGGAAATTCTTCAAGCATATGTCTTCAGAGCAGCTTGCAGGGTGCAATCAAGCACAGGGCAGACAACCCTGCACCCATGGAGATTAAGGCTTTAAGGCCACAGTGCTAAATTCAGTAGCATATGGGTCCACATGTGTCGGTACATAGGCAGGATAACTTGGCCACTCAATGAAAACCATCTCCTTGTTTGCCTTCAATGTAGCCCTGCCCTCGATTTCCTCCCAAACCTTTGACCGCTGGAGGTACATTTTATTCCCTTTGTTCTTATCAAGTCCATTTATTTGCATTGAGACTCACTGTTCCCTATGTATCTTCTGCAGAAAACATTTCCACAATTAATCTATTTCCACCAGTATCCAAAATACAGATTTCTTTCGAAGTCCAAAAGGAACAACTAAGTATCTAGTCTGACCAACTCTACAGAAAGTGGAATTTTAACCAGTTTCCCATGTTAAGACCAACAACCTGGTTTGAACTGAACTGCCAACAGCAGTTCTAATTTTATTTCACTGAAGGACAGTTTTCAAGACCTATTTCTGGATTTCACTGTGCTCGACTTTACTCTCCCCTCTTACTCGGCACTTCTATACCAGTGCTTAAGAGGCAGCGCTAGCTGATTCACTGAGGATGTATGTACTTGTAATTAACATACATGTAATTCTGTCTGCTTTCCAGTTTTTAAGTATAGCATACAGCAAACTGTTTGTTCCAAACAGCCAAATTATTCATATTTCCTTCTAATTGTTTCAGAAAAACTAAGTGCAAGCTCTATTTAACACAAAAACACGCAATTGTAATGAAAAGAATAAAAAACCAAACAACTGAGTAAAATCCTTTGTTGAAAGAAAATACTAAAGAGGCATCTGTAGTCCTTATTTGAGTCTGCATTTGGCAGATAAACTTATTCACCTCTGACCAATAATTAATAATAAGATCCCAGTGAGGATCTCTGACACAAACCATGGGGAAATAACTGTCTCAAGGAGAGTGGTGACATCCCAGTAGCTTACTGTCAGAGCCCACAGCAACGCTACCTGACCAGTCCATCATTGTTCCAGCACTCCCAGCCCAGGAATCGGGTACGAAGGAAAGAACAGGTTCAGCTCTCAGAGACAACTCTTCCTGACACAGCTGCGGGTGTAGCGGAAAAGAAGAATTGAGCTCTTTGTGGCCATGCCCTTTACATTCCTTCCAACCTCAAAGCTCTCCCCCTTCGGTGGAAGAGCTGGATGAACTTGGCCCATACTAAGCGGAAAGAGGAAAAAACACTGAGTACAACATACACCACGAAGATATAGAGACCAGTCTAAAACTGCTTTGAGCACATAGACTTTTTATCACTTATTTTTTTCCTTTGCATTACCTTAATTATGAATTAAAGAAAATTCATTACCCAAATACATGCACACAACTTCATTGCACGTACTTCTTATTAGCAGTCACGTAGCAGCAGGTAAGGATTTATTTTTTATTTCATTTAATCTCATTTTTCATTCCACTCCTTTCCATTCCCTTTCATTTAAAATACTTCCCTATCATTTTAGAATACTTTCACTTGAAGCTGAGAAAAATGGCATATTCACCAGATTTAGAATACTCTGCTAATAACATCATCGTTTCTGACTTCAAAGGATTTAAGAGCTTTAAAAATTTCTGGCTGCTTATCACAGGAGGGCACAAAATTCCCTGGTAGGAGAACATCAGCTTCTCTGGGGACTGTTTATCAGGGGTAGCTTAACCTTGTCCGGCATGTCAATGAACTTGTTGGCCATGTAAATCTGTGCAAGCAGTGATATAAAGGGGCAGCCAGGTTATTTGTTTCTCAGGAATTAAGTACAAAACTTGTCTTTCATGTTTATAGAGATAATGCTAATAAACTGTGGATATTTCTGAGGACTTGCAACACACTCATATGATTTTGACCCCTGTACCAGGAGTGCTGGCAATGACACAGCTCCTATCCTTGTACTGTTTGAATGTGGCCGTGCAAACAGCTGTCAGCAAATGGTGAGCAAGACATCTTTCTCAATTAATGGAGCACGGTACAGTGACTTGCTGACCAGGTCTGTAAGCAGGAGAACCAAAGGGTGGATTTGTCACTTCAGACATGATCCTGTACTAATGACAGGCCACAGTCTGTTGTCTCTGCACAGCATCATACTGCTAGGTGGATGCACGAGCTTGGGTTAGTGCTAGTTACAGAGTCTTCCGACAGAGCTCCATTACTCAGTGTAAATGAGGCTGGGATCAAGCAATGGCATATTGTGGATATGGAAGGTGCCTAAAAGCTCTGGAAACACCTGAATAGCAGGGCTGTCCAGCAGCCACAAATTCCAGAAGCTTGAGTTCGCCTCCAGGTGGGCTAGAAAGAAACTACCTGCATTTAACCAGAAGTTTGTTGAAGCCAACACATTATTAGAAAGTGTTTCCATTGGAAAAGTTATTGGTTTTCAAATGATATCTGTTTAATCAAAAATCTTTGATTGCTTCCAGCAGCTACTCAGCTCCTCTGTCAATGTACCAGGCAGGCACCTGCTTCTTCAAGTCCCTCTCCTTCCTCTCTTTTCCTGTTTGCAGCCCAGCGCATTCGAGATCCTTGAAGATTTTTTTCTCACTTCCAGCTAGTTCCAGATGCACAGACACACTAATACTCTTTGCAATGCCTGACCTCTCTTCAGTCCTCTCTTTTTATGGTGTAGTCACCTTTAAAGGCACCCACTGTTCAGTGTACAAGCAACATCCCCAGCATGCCTGGTCATCCTTCCATAACCATTACTGTCAAGATCCCACCTTCCTCTACAGGGAACCTGTCTTTACAGCTTTTTTCCAGCTATACCCGCATCTGTTCCCTACCTTGGCTCAAATTTGAGCACTCCACAGTCTCCGCAGGTGTATTTTCCAGAAGCAGTTCTGTCTATCCCTGAGTCACTGCCTACTCTTGGCTACCTAAAGCAAGCAACTTCCCAACTTTTTCCCTCTTTATATATAGGTAGAGCTTTGTCCCTGATTTCCACCACTTACTACCACCATATCCATCCTCTCCTCCCTCCCTCTGGCACTCCGGAAAAGCCCTTCACATGGTACAACTGCTACTCTCCTGTGCTTCACTGAGAGCCTCCTACCTCAGAGTAGTGTAAGGAGCAGCTGCCAACCCCTCTGAAGAGAGGATGCTAGGTGATTGCAGAGCATAAAGAAGAAAGTGCTAGGATCAATTTGAGGAGAGTGTTTTGGCCTACAGCTAAACATTTCTATTACTCTTCATTTGGGTTGCTCTCTCCCAGCCACACAGTGGTAGGAGAACATTTGGGGAGTATGATGATTCCTTCAGACTGACATATGTGTAAGGCTGTGAAGATGGCAGCAACTGTATGGAGAGCTATAGAGATGCCAGAGTAAACAATAACTGGCAAACTCACCGGCTTGATGTACTTGAGCCCTGAGTAGACCCTATACGAGTTCTGCTTACCCACAACTCCGTGATCACAGAGCCAGGGGCTGGAGCGGGGCTGGAGTGCTGACTCCTGTGTCCCACAAAACCAGGGGAACGCCACACTGCTCTGAAAGCTGTCAGGGGATGTTTTGTCAATAAATGCTGGGTCACCATCACTTTTCATAAGGATTCACCTGCTCTGACAAAACATTCACACCCAATTTTTTGCTAGAGAAAGCTTCTCAGCTCAAGATGAAACTTTTAATGGGAAGAGATGGAAAGAGAATAACCCACCTCAAACAGGCTAATAACTAGGGCATCCCAGGTGCAGAGCCTGGAATAAAGATATGGAGAAGACCAGAAACAAAGGAGTTAAATATGCCTGTCCGAGAGCCTGGGTGTGGGGGAGCACTACATGGTAATTTATTAATTATTCTGGAAAGCTCTGAAGGCTTTGTTACATCTCAAGGCGGAGTGGGAAAAGTCCAGACTTGAAGGGCACAACAGCTAAAAACAATCACACTGGAAAAAGCTACAAAGGTGTAGGTGGGGGTGTAATGTTTGTAAAACACTGTAATCAAAACATTTTAGCAGATAGCATTTGTAGACAATTCACTTTAAAGGTGCTATGTGCAGCACGCATCTAGATTGCATTTCTTTCATTTCCTCCCACATACAATCCCTGTTGGATTTCGAACAATAAAACTGATACACACCTATGGAGTCTGATCCCTGATCTGAATGAAAACCCAGGAGGTTGTCTGACATCTTTGCGCCATCTACTGTCTTCCACAAATCTAAGCATGCAACTCATTTTGACTGCACAGAGCACTGATAAGACGTTTTCATTGACATATCGATGATAACTGTACGGTTTTGTTGCTGAGAGGTCACAGTCAGCTCAGAAGCCCATCTCTCGCATTTTTTAACTTTTTTCTTTTCCTACTATTATCCCAGTCAGACTGACCACCAACAGGCCACAGCCTATTCAGGATTTCTCCAAATTATTTCCAACCTTTTAATAAGTCACCTCCCTTTGGTTTTAAAATGTTCCAATGCTTAATTACCCCAGCTTCAAAAAAGCATGCCTTGTTTTTGATGACTTTTATCCCTAAATAGTGTACTGTTTTTCCTCTGAGATGGAAAGGAGTCTTTAAGAAGCCAACACAATGAAAAGATAACATTCTTTGTCTCTCCACAAAGAGGGCTTACAGAGCAGTCCATGCATTCCCAGGTTACTTCCTGGATGTGAAACAATATATAATTAAACACCTTCCACAGAGCTGAAGAAAGGACCAGTGTCTAAAAATGTCACCTCCAGCTGCTGGATACCAAATGCACTGTGAGAGAAAGGCATCTTGCCTGAAGGCTAGAGACGTGCAGCTGAAAGCCCCTTCTGACCGCAATCAATATCCAGCAAAAGGAAGCTCGAGGCTACCAAAATCATTACAGCTTAGTAATTGTCTCAGACATTGCATACTGGGCTAAGGTGACATGGTCATCACTAATTTACCTTTAAAACTACAGCCCACTTATACTTCGATTAAGACAAGCACACTTTTCTGGTCTGCATTAATATACTTGGTACTTCAACAACAACCAAAAAAATTAGCTTATATTCAGCTCATTGTTTCTGCTGGGAGGAAAAATAAATAAATAAAGCTGTTACTGGAGTTTCATGTAACAAAGAATCAGCCATTGGAATAGCCATAGGGGAGAGAGCAAAAGTGCAGCTAGATGAAATGCATTTCTGACAGTAACTAATACTGGATGCTAAGGGAAATGCTATACGAAATAGCGTAGTCAGAGAGTAATCCTTTCCCCTGCTTATACACCCATTCTTCGGCAATCAGCAGCTGTGAGTTCCTGAGGTGATGGATGCACTCCAACTACATTTAACAGTCACCAGTGGACCAATCCTTCATGATTTTTCATAATCTTCTTTCTATGTGAACTTTAGTCTCCACAGTATCCTGTAGCAATGAGTTCCTCAACTGAATTTCATGTTATGCGAAGAGAATTTTTTGTACTGATTCTCCGCTGATTTTGTACTGATTGTCTCCACAAGCATGACAATATTTCATTTGCCCTATAAAGACTTCTATGCAAAAAGGTAGCTAGAAACTCAACTTCCTAATGTAAAAACCCATAAAGGAAGTAATCCCTTGAAAATAATATATATGTCTTAGAAACCTCTTTTTAAAAGGTGAAACCTTATCCCTTTTTCCTTGATAAATTATCTTTACCATTAATTTTTAAGTCTAAAGGATCACAGGAGGAACATGCTACCAGCAGGTCATGACTACATAGACACAAAATGCACCAAAGCCACATTCTCCCTGGGTTCACCACTTGCTGCTCAGTCTTCTTAAGGAGAGAATCCATGTGAACAGTTATTCACATGTCTTAAGTGCTAATAGGTGTGGTTTTGCTTTATTGATTTATACCAGAGATGAAAAACTTACCTTAAAACCGTGTGCGCTCTAATGCTTTTTAGGCATCAACGCTCTTTAAGTGTACTATGCACAACCTACTAACTGAATTTTACAAACTAATATACATACATATCTATACAGATATATATGTGTATAGATACATACATATTTATACATATAAAAGACAGCTAGATTTTTCCTTTTAATTTGGCAATTCTAAAACTATTCATATCATTCAATGCCTATTACTGCAAATAAAACTCAATCCATTTATGGTAAACAGGGAAACTGTTATTTCCCTGTTAGCTTGAATAATTCCAAAGCTTTTCTTACTATTGTTATGCCTTAATTGAGATTACATATTTTAAATGTCAGCCTCCTACACTTGAATGTAACACATAAAGTATTTTTCTTGCAACATTAACTAGTGGTGCAAAATTAGCTTTACTGGTGCCTAAAAGGGAATTCATACAGCATATATAAGTGTATTTCAATGAAACAGAAACAGAACATTTTTTATTAGAACATCCTGTTTCTGTCAGAACAAACCATTTTGCAGGATCTTATAATTTTTTATAAAAGCAGTTATATATGAAAGATTTACATCACATCAAACTCAGAGTATTTGGGATTCAGTCCTTTCTGGAATATTGCCTCAATTTCCTCCTTTCACATTATTTAAACTCACTCATATTTTGTTAACCAATATGATACATTAACCATGTATCATATGAAATATTTTACATTTTTACAGGCAGTTTAACTCTGCCACTTCCTAACTTTAGACTACTTAACTTCCCAGCTTTATTCAGCTATTATATTTATCTCGAAGTATAGCTATAAACAGTGTTAGTTTACTTTGAGTTCTGTTTGTTTTTTCACCCCTGACAGAATTTACCTTGCCCTTGTCATTTGATAAACGTTTGGCAACTATAGCTTTTTGTCCTCTTAGCTCTCCTCAGACATGATGCAGTCTGGTACTGTGCCAGTAGATGGCACTCTGGACCACGCAAAAGAAGATCAAAGCCTAAACTAACACCTTCCCACCTGCAAACAATAACCCCAGTTTCAAACCAAAAGATACGTCTTTCAAGACTGCACCTTACCCATGTGCCCTCTCCAGTACGTACACTTTGGCCTCTACCTCAACGTTCCTCTGTGCCTACTGACTGTGCTGACACAACTGCACATGCTGGAAAGCAGGTCAGACGCCATACAGCAAAAACTCAATTCTATCCTCCTTTCATTTCACGAAAGAACAATTTCTAAGGTCCTTAGTTTTCAATCACACATAGATACCATGAAAAAACTCGTCTGTGGGGTGCCTCTGGGAGAGCCAAAGGGCAATGCTGAGCACAGTGTCTCAGCTTAGAGCAAATAATCCAGCAAATGAGATGTTTCATGGATTGGATCTAAAACCAACTAACTGCTCTATTCCTGCATTGCTTCTTATGGTTTCTGTTTCCTTTAGTCTTTCTGGTTGGTTGGTTTGTAGTTTTCTCCTGACTGAGTTGTTCCCAGTGAAGCATTTCAACAGTTTGTTGCAACTCCCCCAGGGGAAGGGGGGTGATGATAACTTTGATCTTAGGGCAAGAGATAGCAGTGGCAAGGTGAGGTGCTCCCACGTCTGTTGGGTGGATTCTGCTGATGCTGAAATCCTGGGGGGAAAAAACCCACATAGTGACTTCTCATGGCAGCAGGATCAGAGTCTAACTGCACTTAGAGTGTTCATTATATTCTCAACCTTCCACTCTAGCACATCATGGCATTTTATGCATAAACCCCAGGGAGCAGAGCCGCCATGTCAAAACAGGACAAATTTTAAAGTCCCCAGATTTCCTGCTGACATGACTGTATTGCATACAACAGCTGTGGAGTTTTGGGCGCATGTTGGAATTTCAGCTGAAGGGAAAAGTCCTGCTTGGGATAAGACTTTTGTCCATTGCCACACAGTTCCACTAATTCTAAGCAGCTGAAGATGGAGCATCTTTGAAGTACCTTGTAATCTAATCACACTCATGTCTTCTTAGGCAGAGCACCTCATATGTCACAGCAAGACAGGGTTGGATTAATTTAAAAGGAAATGAAAGAAAGGATTATAAAACCCCAGAGGTTATTAAAGGTTCTGCTTTCTGATAACAGAGGCATTGTACCCTCCCAGAAACCACACTGCATACACACACAGAGGTGGAAAGCCAAAAGAACAGGGGTTGTGGATATAAACCCTAACAGCCATATAAGTAAAATTAATTTTGAATTATGTGAGAAGCATGGCACCGTCAGGCTGAGAGCTCACATACCAGAAATAAAAGCCTTCATTGGGAGAACTTAGCCCAGAAACCACGTGCTTAGGGAAGCAACTCTTACCCCTCCTCCAGAGACGGGTACTCCAAGCACAATTTCTTGGGGGTCACATCACATGGCTCTTTTAGGGGGCTCCCAGTGTGCCTAAGACAGAAGTGACAAGCCTGAACACAAACATCAAGGATCCAGGAGTACTGCAAAAGATAATGAAGTGTTCCAAGTCCAGCCTGGTGTGTAAATATTGACTTGATATCAGCATCAGGTGGGGAGTGTTCTTTGGGGTAGGAGTAAAATATTTCAAACTGAGAGGGCCCATTTTCCAGCAGGAAACATTCAACTTTTGACTGTCACCATCAACTTTACCACGATAAGGGGCAAGCTGCTGCTCTGCACGCTGGATAAAAGATGGCTGAAGTTGCACCACAGCTGTTCTCCAGAAAACCTGCTGAATGATTCAGCTGGTGTCCTTAAAGGCTCTGAGGGTTTTTCTGAGAAAGTTGTCTTCTCAATCTGCAAGACAACAAAGCATGTCTTTTTGTCCCAACTTCATTCCCTTCAACAATATTAGAAAGGGAAGTGAGCATCTCCTCCTCCATTACACCCTCTTCAGTCTCATTTTCTTTCCTCATTTTCCCACATTCATCCAGAAGACAACCAGAGTCTCATCCCAAATCTCTGTCCTAGGACATAGTAAATTAATGCCTGCCATCTCCTCTGCATTTCATCTTATGTGGTGGAGAGAAGAGACAACATTCTATTGTTGTTCATTCTAACATTGCTTCCAGAAGGCTATACAGACAAAGACTTCCTGTTGCTACTTTAATTTGATGTCCTGGGAGGGGTGGATTACTGTCTCCTAGTCAGGATGGGTCTGCAATGGAATACACTGATTAGCAAACAGAAAATGTATACAAAGCAAATCTAGCCTTCCAAATTTTCTCTAGGAAGGGCTTTACAGGATTTACATAAGAATTTGCTTGCAGGGAAGGAGATTTGAGCATCTAATTTAAAGCATCCTGTTCTGTGAAGATGAAATATTTCTTTGGGTGCTCACACATGCAGAGATGCTTTGGTTTTTGCAAGTGTTTCTGTGTTTGTCCTTAATCAGTACTGCAGCTGGTGCATCAGTGTTATTTTACAGGTATTAAAAACATTCAGCAGGGTAGCTGCTAGCTAAGGTTTCAGACTCTTGATAACAGATGGCAGATGTTCTTCATGGTAGCAATGAGGATAGCAGCTGCCTCTGTTTTGGAACAGAAAATGGAGAAAACTTAATCCACGCTGATGTTTGGAGAGGCTGATCTCAGGGCTTCCGGTATAGCTACCAAGGTTTAAAAAAGCACTAAAATCTCACTTAAGGTCAGAAGAAGAGGTCAAAAGAGATCTACCTTGCTGCTAATGTGAGCCTGGGAACTAACATCTCCACCTTTGCAAGGCAAATTCTGGGTAAGGATTTCTGCCATCTATCTACTCTGTTGAGAAAGAGCTTTTGAAGAACTGTGTGTATACAGAAGAGAGGAAATTTACCAGTGCTACAGAGAAGAGGAATCTGTGAAGCAGGGATGGAAATGACCCAATGGATAATTTCAGCTCAGCAAGAGGGAAGAAAAGAGTCTGTGCTACTTGATCCTACTTTACGCAAGTTGTGGCAGAAGGCATGGATGTAAGAGAGCTATGGTGTCTCTCAGGCAGGCTTGCACAATGCTCTCAGGGGATGCCCAAACCATGGCGTGAGGCCATGAGCTAGCACCACAATTACAAACAGCTTGACTGTGCTAGAGCAGTGCTGAGGCACAAAAGAGCTCAGGGACACCAACAGAGACACACAGTCCTGCTGGGACATGAAGGAGTATCTCTGGACACATACTGCACTGATGTAGCAGCTCACTCCTGATCTCCAAAGCACGGTGCTCCCATGGTCAGTGGGAACAGAAATAGCAGCAGCCTCTCCTCAGAGTGAATAATGGCAGATCTGAGAGATGAAGAGCAAATGTGCAGATAGGAGAAGGACAAGCCACCAAATCCAAACATGACCTGAATAATTTTTGGAGGTTCAGTTAATCCCTTAAGTGACTTCTGATTTCCTCTATTTCACTCCATGTCATTCAGGATTCCTGATGGTGTTACCCTGTTTTTTCTTCTATAATCATTCTTAAATATCTAGCTGTGGAAACACTTTCAAATAGACGCTGCATCTTCAAACCCCTTCTCCAAGCTCCAGGTTAAATTAATGTAGTCTGGCAGGCAGACAGGCAAAGCCCTAACTGAGAACTAGAAACACTTGCCTCTCGCTGACCTAAAAGTCATGCTTACCTTATGGCAGTGCTATACTCATCTAGTTCTCACACCAATATATTTGGCAGTAACTGTGTACTAGTGCATCATGGTCTACTGTGTTGTATAAACATAATAATTACAAAATTACAAAAGCCCCCACATGAGGGGTAAATGGTCCTCTGGAATTCCTTTTCCAACTCCTTGGCATTGGTATTTCAGAGAATACATGTGCCCGTAACACCAAAGCACAATTATCTCAAGTCAGTGGAACAAGAGCACTAGCAACTTCTGCAGCTGTGCTGCACCCACTCCCAATGGCAGCTTATCTGTTGTCCAGAAAACCTATCATCAATCACAGGAGTCTGTTTAACCCGCAACAGGTCATAGCTCAAACCAAGCTTAATTCCCTGGACATTTTTCGGGCCAGATTCAGGTATGCTCAAAGTAGACCTGGCTCAATAGCGTTAATAGACAGTGTTAAGTGTAGTGATTACTCAGTCATAATCAGGTAAAATTTTCTAGCAGTGCCATAACTGAAATACACTCTAGTGTTACTTGTGCTTCTCCAGGAATTATAGTGGCATCCTCTGGGGGAATTTCTCTGTTGTCTCAGTCTTCATGCAGATTTAACCCAGCACCCTCTTGACATAGGCCTCTCTCAATTCTGTAACCTCTTTAACTCCTGTCCACTCAAGCAAGCCCTCCACAACATCACTGAAGCTGAATATAAGAACATTCAGCAGGAGGTAAGACTCAAGATGCTTTTTTCATAGCCTGGCACAGGTGGGAAGAGTACCTGGTATCGCTGCTGCCAAAAGGACAGCAAGACAGTAAAAGATGCTTTGTATGCTCATATTATTACATCAGAAAGACATGTGGAAAGAGAATGAGACCATGCGAGTCTCCTGTGGTGAGGGATGAAATGTTATGTACGGTAGTACGTATAGAACATAGTGGTATGTATTTCACACAATATTAAATCATCTCATGTCCAATTAACTGTGTTATATGTCTTTTTGCAATCAAATCATGATTAAGGACTACTTGGGCATGGGTTGTTGATATTAATTTATAATACTTTAAGTGATTTTAAGAACCCAGTACTTTATAAAAAGCTCTAGTTACAAATTCCTGTCCCCTGTCTTTCCCAGGTGTTTGCATGGCAACGTACTTTGCAATCAAACTAGTCTAATAAAAAATCCAATTAAGAACATAACCAAGGAATCTTCATAGGCACCTGACAATAAACACAAATTTGCTGAAGAGGAGTAAGTTACAAAGAGGATGACATGGCAAAGTCATACACAGATAATGTATATGTGTGTGTGTTTGTTCACAGCTTATTCACTGTTATGGTTTGAGAAAACCAGTAACAATATTGTCGTTTAGACAATTATTCTATCACCCGATGACCCCTCCCTACCCGGAAAAGGGAATCGAACAGAAAGAAACACAAGGGTTGAAATATAAAGAGATTTAATAGACTAAGACTAAATAATTAACAATAATACTAAAGAACCAGTATTAATCCTGATATTGATATAAGATATACAAGGATTACCTTCAGCCAATTCTCTCAGCAGGAAGCTGTGCCCTCCCAGCAGGGACAGCAAATGGCGGACACTGCCAGCGCAATGGCTTCAGGAGGAAGGGAAGGCCTCAGGGGTCTGGCACCGGGGCAAGGAGTTGTCTGGACCTGCCGCCATCAAAGGGAGAGAGAGCTACACAGCAAACTTTTCTAATTTATATTGAATGTGACGTTCATGGTACAAAATAATCCTGCTGGCCAGCTTGGGTCAAATGCCCAGGCCTTGCTCCTTCTTGTCCCTGCGCCTGGCAAGGCTCGAAAACACTAAACTTGAATCCCACAGAGCCTGGCTGGCTATAACGTAAATATTTTCACAAATTCAGACACTAGAGTCTTCTGGAAGTGCAATTTTCCCCAGAATTAGAAGGGAAGTTGGTCCTGTGTCTCTTAACCCAGGACATTCACACACAAAAAAAAATGTGAACCAAAATGTTAAACAAAGCACACACACCATAGCCTCCGTAGCAGAGGAATTAGAGATCAGCTATGCATCTCCCATTCATCTTCCCCATCCTGGAATGTGCAATATGTGCTTTAGCCCATCCCATTGCTGAGCACACATTCAATGTCTCGGCACACTTGCAAGTTTTCCATTTGTTTTTCCACAGCTCACTAATGACTTATAACTGCCCCTGATCACCACCCTGCTGCAAAGATGATGATGATGAAGTCAGCAGACCCTACATGCAATAGAAAAATATGCAAAACACTAACTGTTGGTACCAATACACAACTGGAGTTTAGCAAACCTGCTGCTGTTGCATAACATGCTGAAAATATAGTTTCAGAGAATAAGCACCATCTTTTGCCAGTACAGCTCTTCTTCTGCAATATGCCTAAGAGCAAAGAACCATTGTCTGTAAAGTAATTCAATTTTACTCAGTAGGTACTTTAGTTAACCTTTACAGGAAAGAAAGAAGTGAAAAAGAAATAAATATCACTATTTTGGTTTGCCACTGCTCTTTTTAGCCAGGAAAAAAATGAAGCAAAGGCTTTATTGATGAGAAAAGTTTGCCCTAATATTGCTCCACTGATGCATTTAGCAATACTACAGTGGTGTGATGTACACCAGTACATTTGCCAATTTATAATGGTGAAGTAATCTCTGCTATGGTTTTATCACTGACCTAGCTATAGAGCCCAGACAGGCTCCAGCTTTGGGAAATGGAGACACAATTGAAGCTCTGTGATTAATTCTTTCAGTGTAGACTCAGCATGAAAGCACGGTCCCCAAGGCATGTTTTTTTGAGTATGTCTGCTCATTCTTATAAACAGAGCAAAGCAATGGTCGAAACACAGGATTCAGTATATGGGTTTTCATACACTTCCACCCTAACAAAAGGAAAGGACTTAATATTATCTCAATGAAGCAAGGAATTTGAGAAGGCTTCTTCTCCCATCTCAGATGTTACTGGCATTGCTGTGCTTCTGTGGGGATACACACATCTGCACTTTTAAAGAAAAGTCCTTTAAGTGAAAGCATTTCCCAGTCGCCACAGTGCTCAGTGTGATTCTTATACACCCCCATATAAATCTTATTAGCTCACAAATCTCACAGAAATATTTCCACTAACCATTCAGTTCAGTGAAGCAAACTGGATCTGCTCCATTTTACCTTTCCTAGAAAAAAGAATGCATTTTAAAGCATGTTCTCAAAAGTCAGCAGGTTGTTGGTTTGTTTTTTTCTGCTTTTTAGTGAAAGAATCAAAGGGAGCATCCAGCAAGCTAAGGGTGCATTATCTGAATATGTTCAATGCCTGTTAGTCAATAAAAGTACATTACCATGCCATCCTCCGCATTGCAGTCTAACCCCCACCACCTGCACAGATCTCCAATGCAAATAAATACGAATACCAGCTAAATCAGCATACTGTGAAACTGTAAGAGGAATTCCTCTTTCTTTCCATGTACCTCCTGGATATCCTTAAGCTAACTATTTTTAACAAAACATGTTTTGTTCTGAATTCCCCGACCCAGAATTTGCAGGCGTATTTGGCAAGATTAAAATTAGTGGGTATTTACACCTATTTACAGTTAGGTGAGTGTTTACATATCTTGCCTTGGAGCTTTCAAACCTTATGTCCTGAAAACTTTTGCCATCCTTAACTAAGCTTGTTGATATATCGCCAAGAAAGGACCCTTTTTTTCTCCCTCTTTTTTTTCTGGCATTGTGTTTTATTTTCAATGGAAGAACTATTTGAGGTTGTTTTGCACTAACTAAACTTCAAGTTACATCTGTCCAGAAAAAACACAGTGCGCTTCCTCTATAAGACCTCAGAGTTGATCAGTGGAATCCTGCAGTAGGGCAGGAGAAATACTTTACAAACTGGAACTGCACACTGGCATTAGCTTTTCCTGTTGGAAATGCATTCTTTTTTCAAAAAAGCAGGCTTAGACATTATATACACCAGGTTTTGCTTTGTTTTTCAGAGAAGTATGGAACTTTGAAAACAGAAAGATCATAGAGAGTTACACACACGCACAGGATGATGAAAAGACAAATCCACATGCAAATGCTAGTTAAGAATTTGATGTGAAGCATACAACATGAAATATAAAGCAATGAAACAGCAATTCTCTGATTGGTATAATTTTAAAGGCTTTGATGGATATATTTCTTATTAATGCTGGACAAGTGAAAGAAGAAAATTGGAATCCCTTGGGCTAGAGGAAAATAAAAATGGTAAATGATTAAATCAACAAAACAGCAGGAGACCAATTCCAAATATTTTTAGAAGACAGCTGTGCAATCCAAAAATCTTTCCAATATTAGCAGAAAAGCCCAAAGTAAAAACAAACTGAACATATAAGAATAAGAACAGACCCTGGAATGAAGGGTTACAAGTCACTGAGAGTAATCTGGCACACAAACAGAAAAGGTGGCAGCTTGGACATGCAAACATGATCACCTATATTGAAAAGCTGTTGAAGGGTAATGAAGTAAAGGGAAAGCAATAATGAAGAGCAAGGACCGGGAGGATTGTCTGGAACAGTACTGCAATGTTGCTGGAATTTGCACTTAACAATCAGGAAGAGGGTTTTAAGCAATATTGTAATGAAATCTCAAGCGATGTGAACTTGCTAAGCATTATGAATGATAATGAGGGCAGAAAAATGTTTCTGCAGAGCCAACAGAAATCAGAAGGACAAGAAGAAGTTTCTGCTGGGAAAAAAATATAAGCTATAATTGGTGGGAGGAAATATGGAAAGGAGGGAGGTTGCAAGGGAGAATTAGGGACTAATACCAGGATTCACTAGTAGTCAGTTCTGAATTTTCACAAGGATGCCAATAGGTGTAAAAGAAACTATCCCTTGATGTGGAGAAATATTCGTTATTCTCCTTTGCTTCTGCTGTAAGAGCACGAGGCAGATTGTGTGCTGTCTTTGTGTGCCTGATTTCAGGCAAACATTGACCTGCAAACTGTTCTTAGCAGGAGCTGAGCCAGAAAAGGGCAATCAGCACCAAGGGAGCACAATCCAGTACAAGGCTACAAGCCACATCAGAGGAGAGCTAGTCCTGGCGTGGACAAAACAGGCATAACACACAGGGGCATCAGAACGATGGTGCTTCCATTTCCTCTTTGACCGTGCCCCAGCCCAAGCAGCCAGCCTGGCTCTTTCCATCAGAACAGGGATGAGGTTTTGAAGCAGTGGGGAAGGACTGCTGCCCCTCTCAGCAGCAAGTTACTGACAGCTATCCTCCAAAAACTGCCTTAATTCCTGTTGCTGTGGGACAGCCTTCTGGCCCAGCTCCTCCCTTTAGGTCTGTCCATCCCATAGCAGAAGCACCTAGCATCAACATTTGGCACCTCATTCTTAGAGAAATAAAGTTAAAAGTTTCCTTTATTTCCAAAGATTCTTACACCAACTTTGTGTCCATGAGCACGTGGAGGTGCAGCCACCCTCTGACTACTGGCCCCAGGCCAACTGCATTCACCACGTGTCCCCCAGACACCTCTGGTTACGATCTGTTGTAAACTTAGACCTCTTGCAGTTCAAATGATTTCTTTGTACTTCTCCCCTGTTAATTTAGGATGGCAATGCTTTCAAGGTCCTTAGCAAGAAGCCATTATAACCACACCAAATTGTATCACTTTTTTTCTATTCTCTATTAGGTTCTCACATCTCCCATTCTTTCTGAACACTGATGCCCTTAACTCTGTTTTCTGGCTTATCTCTCAGACTTCTCTCCCCACGCTCTTCCTGGCTATTGTGTGCCACTCCTTCTGCCTACCTGGGTTTCTGGGCCTCACCGCTTTCTCTGTTCTCCTGCATATTCTGTGCTTCTTGAGTCCCCATCTGTGCAACAGTTGCTCATGTGCCTCCCCCCAGTTTGCCTATCTATCCACGGTTTTATGGATATTCAC
Source organism: Tringa tobata (assembly GCA_033628505.1). NCBI lineage: Eukaryota > Metazoa > Chordata > Aves > Charadriiformes > Scolopacidae > Tringa > Tringa tobata. Next base: position 3,414,399 of record JAHREE010000375.1, read on the forward strand.
ATTTTTATGTGGTCTGAAATATGGGCTTTTCATTATGAAGATTTCAGTTCCATAAACTGGAAAGAGACAAAAATGAGCAATTTCATGCTAAGCTTTTAACAGTCCTCAGCAAAGCCTCCTCCCTTCCCTGCAACCCCCACCATTGTGCTGGGAGTGTCACAAGAGAATCAACTTGCAACCCTGCAAAAAATAAACAGAAATAATCACAAAAACAGATGGACATCTCCTAATCCCTGGTAGCCGAAGGCAGGATTTTGCTCATGTTTTTAGAAGTTTCCTCTTTCTAAAGACCTCCATCAACCCAAATCTGTTTTTTTAGCAGAAGATATATGTGTCAGCTGTATTCTCACTTCCTTTTCCCTATCCATTACCATTTAAGCTATAGTTCAAAAAGTCATTTTTTTCAATTCAAATCAAATTTTCTGAACTCTAGAAAGAGACTTTCCCAGTAGTGATTTGTTGCTTTCTAATTAAATAAAGTAATCCCTGAGACATCAGCCCTTAAGAAGAATGTTTTCAAAGGCAGCTGCTCTGCTAATTAGGTGAAATGCCTGGATGATGGCAATTTACTTACAGTCATCTCAGAGAGGGACATACAATACAATACATAACCTGGCAAACAGTGCTAGCACAGAACTAACACTACCCAGTGTGGGCAACATAAGGGTTTAGTCCACTTTCAGGATATTTTTAATGGCTGAACTTAACATTCCCCAAAAATGGCAGAAGGCTCCATTCCACATCACAGCAGAACCTGGTACCACCAAGCAGTGTCTCGGTTCTTTTACATGACAGGATATGCTCAGTACACATCTTCTTGGGCATACGATGAACAAGAATGACAGCTAAAAGAACTGCACTTTGCCTTATTTTGGGTAGGATAACGGCTTGTGTTAGGCTTGGCTCAGTCCACATGTGACTGCTCTGCAACCTCCAACTAACGTGCTAAACATCTGCCAGATGTCAACAGCTCAGAAAATTCTGTTAGGCAGTATCTCTGCATGAGATCCTCAGTAGGACTGATAGCAAGAGGCTTGTGGAGCTCACAACAGGACAACACAGAGGTCAGAGAGGCTGGCTGGCAAAGTGAGGATGCTGGTACACGCACTGAGTTTCTGTCACGTCAAGAGATAGTCCTAAACAAACATATTCTTCCTCAACTATTGCTACCCACGCCAATGTCAGTACAGGCTAAAGACATAACTAAAATACACACTGGCTGAAAACCTATGTGGGGAGACTCTATATCCCTCCACAAGGAAACATTACCAAAAAACCCTCTGAATTATTTTTCCAAAACAAAACATAAGCAAACGCGGGAAGGAAACTGCAATTTAGCTTTTGAAGTTGTCTGGTATACCAAAGCATTTTGTGTACTCTGGACTTCATCCAAAGCAAGCATTCAACTACTTTTCTTTTAAATACATCTGGAGGTCAATACAAATTGTCATACCCTTAACATTAGTCCCACACAAACTGGCTAATTATGCATCCACAAAACAGGGAGTAGAGTCATTTCTGTGGTCATATGAATGATGTGGCTTCACTTTCAAGTCCTACCACAGATTTCCTGTTCGGTCCTATGTAAAAGGGTTAACCTCTTTGTACATCTCCATCTGCCAAACAGGGTAAATAACACCTGCCTCCTTTCTGGGAGTTTATGAGGCTCTGAGGGCATGCCTCTACCACAGGTGCAGGCACACCCAAGCTGGCTCCGTATGAGGAGCACTAATTGTGTTCCTCATTTTTCTAGGGATTCAAATTAAAATGCCCAGTATTCAATTTACCAAAGTGCTGAGTGCTCAGAACTGCAACTGAAGTCAAAGGGAACTCTGCTTGGAACAATAAAATATATACATATTAACTGTATAATACTAAGTACACTGAAAAATCAGGCTAAAGGCATCTCCAATGGGCACCTAAAATGAGCCAGCACATCTGAAATGAAACTCAGTGCCTCAGGTACCCTCCTAGAACACAAAAACAGTTTTATACCTTTTGGGATGTTGTAAATACATTATTCATTCATGCTGTAAGGCACTTAAAAGCTAGAATGCTAAGTAAAAAAAAAAAAAAAGCAAAAGGACAGTTTATTGGCAGTGCACAGCTTAAGTGATCTACAGTAAAGGCACAGGCTGGAGCAGGAGGACAGAGGACATTGTGTAGTTGCCCACTGATCACCCATCTTTCATATAAATCAGGACCTAAAATAAGGTTATGTAGACAAAATGTTTTATTTCCTACTGTTTTGGTGTCTGATTTTAGAACTGTACCATTCATTTACTACAACTTTCTGATAAAGTTTAATTTAATTCAGAATCCATAGGTGGAAAACAGGAATCTTATTCCAACTCTTGCATTAAAACAAGAATAATATCTTTGAAACTAATGGAATTACAGTAACACAAGTGAAAAGTCGAACCTTTTGGCTCCTGAAAAGTGTGAGCTACATTTCAGCTTTGATTTCAGTGCGCTAAAGCTAGGCAGCAAATTGGGGTGATAAAAAAAAAAGGGAGCAGTTTATATGTAAGTCATTCTTACAGTCTAGTGAAACTTTACAGAGCATCATTATTGACCATTCTTCTCTATCAGAAATTAAGAATAGCAGAAGTTTTATAAATCCCTAATATGAAGCTTTCACCTTTACTGCTACACATAATCTCATAGTTTTAAATTTGGGGGCGACTCACACCTTTTACTCTCTCCTCCAGAAATTGCATGACACAAGCTATTTGTTGAATTACCTGTAAAGATTAAGTGATGTCACAAAGGTTCGGGGGAAGAAAGTAATCAGTAAAACAGAGGGGATAATCAGGAAGCTGATTAGAATAAAGATACTGCTGTGATATAGCCCATTTGGGATTTAATGTACGAAAAGATAACAAGATGAAAGAAGAGGAAGAACAAAGAGCAAAGGATAACAGTTCCTTGTACAGGAAGGCGGAAAAGAAAGAAAGATATATGGCCCTATATTATTTAATTCTCCTAGCAAGTATATACTAACCAGTATTTATGTCGATGACTCCTATTTGGTCATGTTAGAACATGGTTTGAATAAAATAAGGAACTGTGCTGTATGTCTGTTTTAACAAGTGCCAAGCCAAGCAATTTACAAAAACACTTTAGCTCCTCATACCTGGAATGGCATTTTGCAAGATTCTTGCCACATGCCACACAGTGATGGTTGTTTGCCACCCTCCATCCGAGAGGTGACAGTGCTTCATGCTGTCTTTTGTCAGCACCTTCCAGAGCATCTCAGTTTTGAGCTCAGTTTTTCTTTCCACCTTGTAGATGAAGAGTTCCATCATCCTGGCACTGAGGCATTGCTCTGCACAGGGAGGTTCAGCAAGATGAATGGGGGAGGAAGAAAAGCAGAGATAAATTCATTAAAGAGAAAAAAAAAAATCAACCAACAAATAAAACCTTAGGTGCCTTAGGTGACATCATACATGTCACACCTCGTATACGCTTTAACTAAGCACTGTGATGCTGTGACTGTCAGTCATACCTGTTCCTGCAGCTGGAGACATTTGTGAATATTTGTGCACAACTTGTCAGAACAAAACCTCTCTGGACCTCTTCTGACA
>JAHREE010000375.1:3422763-3565778 GCA_033628505.1 Tringa tobata
ACGCAAATTCAGGCTAATACAAAGAAAGAAATCTACGACACACTTCCTGTCAAAGTAGATGCATACCTAAGGCTGCAGCATCCGGTATTTTCTCAGTTGTTTTCTCAGAGGACATATTTATAAAAATTGGTTTATTTGATTTGAATGATTTTGTTTTGCAAGCTTTCAGGCAGCTTCTGATGTTAGAAGAATGTGAGCAGGGACATGTTACACTGAAGAGGAGGAAAAAAAAGAACCCACACTTGGTACCCTGCATTTTGAACAGATTTTTTTCCACTTTAGATAGTTTTAAATAGAAGGGAACATATTTTAAACCAGGGGTTTTATTATTTATTTTTTAATATTAAACTCACTTAAAGTTTTTGTCAACTAAGAGAAAGAGGTGCTTCCAGAAGGAATTCACCTCATTCTAGAATAAGGGTCTGGGATAGGTGAAGTTATTTTTCCTCTGAAACCAGATGCTTTGTACCATCAGTTACAAAAAGATCCAAGGGTAAATAGATTTTAGATGTGCAAAACTAGATAAGGTTACTGCTATCTTTTATCCATTCCAAACTACAGTTGGATTAATAAAATGATCAGGTGCTAATCTACAACAAATAAATGTCAAACCTCCCCTGAGCAAAATAGTCAAGTATGACCAGTGGCTTTTGGTGCCTTGATTTGGGGTGCCAGTTTGTGTTGACTTAAAGGAACCTGCTTTTCAGAGAGTGTTCTTCCTTCTGAAAAATGAGTGGTATGATGATATCCCAGATTTGGCTCCCAGAAACTGAAGGGCCACGGATAGCACAAGTTGATTTGGAAAGTCTGGTCCTGCGTTAGGCAGTGTACAGAAGTCTTCACAGCTGCATTGCCCAAAGCAAACAGATGGTTTTACCTTCAAGGTTTTGTCTCATGTAAAATTCATGTTGTGAGTTGAGAAGGAGTGTGTTTAGGGTTTATTGTTCCTTGTGCTGCTTAACGTGGTTATTAGAGCAATAACAACCTCAAGCAAGCACACCGGAAAAGTCATCCTTATCCAAATGGTTTAAGGAACGCTTCTCCTCTTAGAGCACAGGAGGAGTTAACTGAAAGATCAAAGCTCTGAAGTCTGCCAGAAACGTGAAAACCCAATGGTGTGAGACACCATAAAAGGGTTAAAAATGATGATGTAAATTATGTGTGTTGTTTAAAATGCTGTGAAAGCGCAGACAGAACCTGGAGGTATAATAAATAATCTTTGAATACCTGAGAGCCTTGTGGCCTCTCTGTCATTAATCAGAAACCACAGGCTGAGGGATTGGCTGGCAAAACATTAATCATTAAGCAATTAATTCCAGCCATGAAAACAAAACTTTGTGATTTCCTGAGTAGGTGGGATTGAAGGAGGCATGGCATGTTTTTGCCTTTTCACCATAAAGGAAATAAGGAAGTACTGAAGCGGTCATACATTCATCATTCAGATGGGATAGAAAATCTCCTTTATTATCCAGTTCTTTACGTGAAAGGGGAAGATGGAAAATAACCATGGATTTTCCTAGGAAGCAGTAATGAGCCTCTTGAACTTAAACCTTTCTAGATGTGCAACACTAACAAAAAGGGGCTTTATTTCTTGTGTCTTACATGTTCCTCCAGTTCTCTATAAAAGCATGCTACAAATACTTTTCTCTTTTTTCTTTCTCAGCAGCATCACCAGCCTTAACAGTTGTCTTGTGAGACTCAGGACATCTGTCTTTTTTCTCTTTTCCTTGAATCCCAGTTTCTAATCATTTACGGATTACCTTAGGATCTTGGCTTTCCTTGCTTTTTGTATAGCTATGGAGAAACCTAAATTTATGAGTCTATATCAGATATTAAAAGCTGAATAATCCAAACACAGGGAAAGTGGAGTCGAAAATGTCTACATATTGATTTTGATTTTTTGCATGTCATTTAATTTTGCAGATACTTTAATTCGTTCAAGGGACCTAGATTATATTTCTTTCATATTTGGGGTTAGAAATGCTGCTAGAACTGTCACTTGTATTTTTAAGCCTGAAATGTACATATAAAGAAGAATCTTAGTCATGTTTTTCTTGCCATAACTGAAAGAAAACCTGGCCCCTCAAGGGCTGTGAACACAACTTTATAACCAACTTCCAAGACACTGCCTTTCTGTAAAATACTATTGGATAGATGGTGAGGTGTAATATAATTAGAAGCTGCCTAAATAGCGACCAGGCTTAGATAATTTGCCAAGTGACATGTGAGAAGTTTGTGACAGAAACCAACTGTGGTTCTTTGGCTGGTACCTAACGCCTGGCCATCTGCCTCGCTAAGCCGATGGCATAAATACTTGGGGAGCAACTACAGGAGCTGTTACCTCAGATCAGCTTGGCCAGTGATTGCAGTAGGCAGAGGACTGTGTTGCTGGCTTCTGAAGGATTATTCACAAACTTGAGACACCACTTACTTTAAATACAGTCATTTTCACAGCAGAATTTAAATGCCACCTTCTCCTTCCATAAAATGTGTGGAAATATCTAGCCATGAGACATGCAAGGAAAACTTTCAGCTAAATAGGTCTCACAATTCGTGCAGTGGACCCTTTCAACTATAAAGTGATGTCATCAAAGCCAAGGGTTTTGCAGAAATGAGTGTGCTGCCTTTACTTTGTGTGGCAATAATACACCCTTACATACAGCAGTTTCCTTTCATCAGGCGACATCTTAGAGTTCATGCAGACAATCTGTAATGTTTATCTCATCTTCTGCTCAGAGGCAATGTATGGCAAAACACAGTGTATCTATTAAAATGTTAATTAGTTAAAAGATTGCTATCCTTTTCAGAGATACAGTTCCTGCCATAGGTGTTAACAAAAAAACCAAAGGTTAAAATAAGTATATTCAGTATGAAGAGTTTTGAGAACATGTTCAGCTGGGCAGAAGACAGTATATACTGAGAAACAGAATGTTTTGTACTTGACCATTATGTCACTCTTGCTACAGAGAGCCAATTGCAACAGTCCCTAGCAAAGGAAAACATTTCATGAGAGCAGAATCTGTCCGGCACAGATGGCCTGAATTCATGCATTGCTGCTGAGATTCTAACTGTGATTATTCTTCATTTCCTCCTTCTTCCCTCAACTTGTGAATTAGTCTCGTTTGAGGAGACAGGATGTCGGCTTGAAAAGCCACCTGGATCAGCTAGACCAGCGAATAAGTGAGCTGAAATTGGACGTCAGTAAGACCTCCAGTGAATACTTGGATAGTGACAGCCGTCCCAGCTCAGGTAATTTGCACTTGATTGTTTATTCCTAGGAGTATGGTGCTAGGAGAACAGAAAGATGTCAACTGCTAAGCAAAACTCTCGGTTGCTTGGTCAGAAACAGTGCCCCATGGCTGAGGTGGAGAGGAGTTATCTGGCACAGAGCACACTCACAGAGCTGGTGGGAATTTTCCCGCAAAATTGATTTAATTGGAAAATGTTTATTTACTCAAACAGTATTTTTTCTGGAAATTTTTTATTTTAAATTGGATACTTTAGCCACAAATGGAAGGAGGAGGAGAGAGGTTTATTTGTTAATTGCCTTGTCTGGTGCAGAACGACCTTTGGCAAAGTGGCTAGAGTATTTATTAGAAGTGAAGGAGACCAACATCTATGCCGATGCTCTGCTTGACTCTGAGAAGGGTCCTGAACCTCACTAAAGTGTTGAAGATCACTACCACTGCAGTCCTCTGGCCAAATGAATGTTCGATCACTTATATAAAAATTAAATCCTTCTATTAAAAGACACTGAGAAAAAACACCTCAACAGTTTGCTGACTAAAGCTCTCATGGACAGAGAGACAGTTTCAGGGTTCTGGTCTGATTAACAGAGCTCACTGTACTGCAGTCTTTAATAGTTTGGATGTCTGTTAAAACCAGTTTCTGTTATCTAGTCTGAGACAATGGGAATACTTATTTTTAAAGAAAATTTTGAAAAGTCTTAAGTCTCCAATGAGACAAGGAAAGAGGTTTTTTTCTTTACAGCATGTGGATTTGCAGCCTGCAACTTAGAGCGGCTGTAAAAAGTGCAAGGTTCTATCAGGGTTTAAGTTCAGGAGTTGTGCACTTAGGCACATACACACAGTTCAAACGGAAACAGCTTCCTTTCTGTTTGCTTTATATAGACAGGAATAATAAAAATTCCTATCTTGAATTTATACAGAACCTTTTTTTTAATACTTCTATAATTAATTGGCAACGATCACAAGACCTGGAAAGGGAAGATAGACTCCATTCTCTGCCCTTAGACATTCCAGCTATCATAGACTTGGCAGCTCTGATCACAGGCTCGTTTTACTCTACTTTCCCATCCAAGCTGTGTTTGTATGCACCTAGCACAAGTTACAACAGCGTAAGACGACCCTGTTTTACATCAGTTGCATAATAGTCCCCAAAGACGTTCTCCAGTGAAGAGCTGGGTGTGATGGTGGTGCACTTGGCCCCATCCCACCCTCAGAACTAAGCATGCATGTGCGTGCCAAGCTGGCTCAGCGCCTAAATAAATAAGCAGAAGGCAAATAAAAGATGGTTGAATTAGACTATACCTCTGCTAAAGTTACCCAAATAAATGATAATAAATTTAGGCCTGGGGCACACAGCAAATGAAGATTTATTTTATTCTCTGCATTTTTGTTCTACACAGCATGATTAGTTATTGTTAATAAGAAATATCTTCCTATTTATTTTAACTCTGCAGGCTTCTATGACCTGAGCGATGGTGGTTCTTGCTCACTCTCCAATTCTTGTACCTCTGTGTACAGTGAGTCCATCTCCTCCTCCCACACCAGTCTCTTGCCCGGCTCTCAACACCCGAAAGCAAGGCTCAGTGTGTTTGATTACCGACCCAAGTCTGCAGATGAAACTACTGTGCACACCACCAGCTTCCAACAGCAGGGAACTTATGTCGGCGATGGATGTCGGATTACAGCTAGTACAGACATTCCTGGGACTCCTGCCAGGTCCCGACCAAGGCCAGTTTCCACAGGTAATCCACTGCAGAACTGGATACTCATTCAGAGAAGGGCAAAATCCCGGTTATTACTTTTAGGACCTAATATACCAATGTGTAATCAATATATAGCACTCATTTTCTGTACACAAAGTGAGAATTAATTGAAACCACAGAGCCAAACCATTTACTGTCCAACTTGCACTTGTCTCCATACACAGATACTTTTAAACAATAACAAATACAAGGCTGTATGTGTTTAGAAATGGAAAAAGATTCAAGTGCATGAGATAAAATTGTAATGAATGTTGAGCTACAATTTTTAATTTACCTGCTTGCGAAATCAGAAAAATTGCAGTATTTGAAATACCTTGTGTGAAGGTGCAGGGACGTATGGAAAACACAAGGTGAATTCAAAATTAGAAGTGATGCATTTTACCAAGAAAGACTTTACAGAAATCTAAGGAGAGACCTAAGGAGAGACCTGTGTATTCAAATTAATGTGGACTGAAATGATACTCATTTTCATAATTTATCATGTACAGTTAGGGGTAGCAGACACCAAAGGTAAATTGACTGTCTAGGAACCAGTCATGAGCCTCATAGCATATCAACCATGAATTTGCATCATATCTTTAGACAAAATGGTCAAGGCTATTAATATTCCAAATCTCTTGCTTACCCATCTGTTAAGTGACAAGTAATTGTATCACTTCTTAATTTGGGTCTTTCTGTGGCCTCAGAGCAACCTTGTTTTAGTGCAGTTCATATGATAACCCAGTCAGATGTGTGACAGTTCCATTCCAGAAACAGGGAAGCCATAGGGAAGATCATTTCAATACTGTGTCACTCTGGAGTCGTTGCACAGCTTCTTGACCTGAGCTAGCTCATGTCTGGCTTGCTTGGAGCAGAAGCAAAGCATGTGTTCTGTACCTCTCTGTGCGGACACACCTGAAGCAATGCTGATAAATCATAGCATAAAAGCAAAGTCTTCTTAAGGCTTCTGAGAGACTTGGGGATGGAGCTGAGCTTAATGATCCGTGGATTTCATGTTCAGATTACAGGCTTCTTGTTGTATCAGAAACTTTCCTGCCTTGCAACATTTTGCTAAGACCCCAGGGGCTTTATGGTTTTTTGGACATGGAGATAGACTAGCAGAAAAAGGGATAGCTGATTTTAAGTATGGGTGCAGGAGTGAAGGCTACAAAGCTCCTTCAGGCCTCCTTCCTTTTTGCACCATCACCTCCCTTCTTCCTGGCTACAACCTCCAACTTCCTTCAGTGTGAGAAACATAAGTAGTGGAGTAGTAGTGGTGTAGGCTTGAGGGAACAGTTCTCTCAAAGTTGACTACATTGCAGGAAGTGAGGCAAGATGTTATTTCAGGAAAGCATCATTTGGAGGGGGAAAGAAATGTCTCTTTTCCTTTTCTTAGCTTGTCCCCACAGGTTACTGCAGGCACAAGCCAATGGCCTTTTCCTTCAATGGCAAGCAGAAAGCTTGTTGAGACACTGCAAGCACAGCATTCTTTTGACACCTTCCTGGTTTGTTTGCACAAGAGAACGCCCCTACACACTGCCAACAATTTCCTGAATAATTTTCATTATGAGAATATGTTGTTTTAGAAATCATCATCCTAAACTTTGCTGTAGCAGGTCTGTAAGTGCCTTAGGTAGGGCCCTGCAGACTTCAGGCAAATTTTGAAGTCTTTCAAAAGCTTCCTGTCACAGGACAGAAATAGTCACTGTACGTGAAATATATGGTTGGATTTGTTGGTTGGGTTTCCTGGTAGCATGAAGCAGCCAGGAAATCAGTTAGCTGAGCATTTGTTGGCACTGAAGTCTTTACTGTTGTACAGAGAAATACAAGCTAACGGCAGATGGTTCCAGTACTCTTGGTACCAGAGGTAACACAGCACCACAGCACTGTATAGGATGACTTATCTGAATTTAACAATCTTGCTTCACACAAGAACACAGCCTGTCCTCCCAGCACACAGGAGATGCTCCTGAGAGGAAGGTGCAGCAGTCAAGTGTAACTTAAGGCAGCCTTGACAGTACTCCAAAATTGAGAGATCTGAAGTGGTGTCCATAAATGCCAGCTTCAGGGACTGAGCCTCCCATCTGCCTCAGTAATTACCCTTAGATATTTTCTTTGTCAAAGTAAAGGTTCTTTAGTCCATTCCTCTGTGTCCTTCAGGTTGACTTTTAAAATACCCACACATAGAATTACGGCATTCCTGATTTTCTGCCTTTTAATAAAATCTCTGAATATCTGTCTCTGGAATTAAATACTCCAAGCAGTTACTGACTTGAGAAAGACATGAAACTGGTAATGTTGTTATCAAATGAAATGAGAGATCCAGTTAGGAGGTATCATTGTATTTGGGATTACGGAAAAGTAAAATCGCATCGCTCTGGCCTATGGGACATGTGAGTCTTAATGGTTCTCCGGTGTGCATTGAGTGCTTCTGTTTACTAATTCCTCAGTAAAGCAAAACGCAAAAGAATAAAGAACTACAGCTTTCAGCATTTAAGAGGTTAAGAAACACTATAACCTAGTGTCTTGTGTAAATCCTCTTAAAGCAACTGGTTGAGTAATACAGATTTTTCCAAGACACATGATATATAAGGGTTGGAAGAAAAGCTGGAATTCAAATTTAACCACTTTAAAAAAATTACTATTTATTCTGCATAGTGGAAATTTCAGCAATTTCTGAGTTAGTCATATATCTAGAGGAAGTCTTTATCCTGTCCTGGGGATAAAAGTGTTCAAAAACTGTATCTGTTTTATTGGATAATTTACATGCCGTTCAGCTTCAGGCTTTAAGGTTGTTGGAGTCACTTTTTATCTTTGCTAAGAAATAAAAATAATCCCTTGGTTTTGTTTAGTTGTTGGTTTCCTGTTAGTCTGTGACATTCTAGAACATTTTTATATATTCACAGATTTACTTTCATCCAAGTAGGACAGTTTAAATTTCCTGCAAAGCCATGAGTTTTATTATTGGCATTAAAAGGCATTCTAATCTCCATTACGCTCAGGTGGATAAAAGCTTTGAAGTAATTCAGTGATCTGGGAGATCTGAAACTATTTTCTTCATTCATGCTACTGATTTTAGGAAAAGCTAGCACATCCCTCTGAAATAGCACTTTTAGCATAAGCCCGTCTGAATGTAATTGTCTGTGATTTAATTAGGTTATTTATTTTCATCCATTCTGTAGGTGACTTGGAAAGACTCATTCCAGCAGACACTAGATTTCAGAAAGAGACAGATCCCAGTTCCATGTTGCCTCTGTGCCATGCCGGAGACATTCACTCGCTCAGCATGGACCCCAAATTCCAGAATGACTTGGTCTCCAAGAACGGCATTGATGTGTATCCTTACCCAAGTCCCCTTCATGCAGTGGCTTTACAAAGTCCCCTTTTCTCCCTGGTGGGGACATCCCCAGAAGCAGAGCTCCAGGCTTCTCCCAGCAGGCCCATGCCTAGTGTGACAGGTCCCAGCTTGATTAGGACTAGGCCAACCACTGAGGCCAAGCCAGGGGGTTACATCAATAAATTACTGCAGCTGACGAGATGCAAAGGGAACAATCGAGCTGATGCCAGTGAGTGGGTTTCAACAAGGAGCCAGCCAGCCACAATGCACCAGAGACTCATTATAACCCCCAGCACCGGTGGAGTGAAAATTAACAGCAGCAGTAGCCAGCTGGAAAAACAAGCGAGTTCTCTGGAAAGTAACAAAGCTGAAGGGAAGCTGCAGAGAGAGGTGCCGGAGGGAGAATGTGCCAAGCAGCAGGAGACCATGCACTGTGTGAATGAAGAACAGCCATCCACTCGGCCTGACACAGAGCCATCAGCTGTGAATAGTTGTTATCCTGCCAAGGCAGCAACAAGGGGCTCTCCTCTGGCAGAAGCAACGGAGAGCAGCACAGAGCACAGTTCATCCTCCTCGCAGCTGTGCCAGGAGGACTCCAGCCTGGGCACCTGGAATGCTAAAGCCGTCCCACCCAGAAAGCTGCCCCTCAAAAAGTGTGGCAGTACCAAATTGGCTAACACCGGGGGTCATGAGCGAGTGGCACGGAGTGAGTTTGTTCATGCTCAGTTCGTCCCTGCAGAATCCCACCAAGTCCGGGTCAAGTTTGCCAGCTCCAAAACAAAGCCAGTGAAGATAAAGAGGAGGAACAGTGAAAAGGTGCTACGGCCTGGTAAGCAAGCCTTTTGCGTGGAGAAGGCAAGAGGGTCCCATGGGGCTGCCAGGCTGTCTGCTGAGTGGAATCAGCCCCAAAGACTACACGGAGCAAAGAGCCTTGTGCGGAGACCTTCATACTCTGGTGACGTGACTGGCAGGTCATGCTCGGAGTCCAGCCTGTTTCCTGGGCAGGTCAGGCTCCCCGCCGTACCATCCAGGCCAGAGCTCTACAGAGCCTCTGCCAATGCACTGCATTCCCTCGAAGCAGCTTGCGTAGACCCGGCCAACAAGAAGAAGCAGCGCAAGTGGCAGTCCACAGTGGAGATCTCTGCCAAGGCCCACCTGGCCAACCTCTCTAGTAGCTTTGGCCTGGGAGCAGCAAAGCAGCCAGCAAGGAGAGCTGGTGTCCTGCGCACTGTCAGTATGAGGGCTCGCTCCAAGAGTCAGCGCCACGGAGCTTATGCCAAAAGCGAGTCAGACCACTCTGAGTATTCTGCAGAGTGCGCTTCCCTCTTCCACTCCACCATCGCAGAGACCAGCGAAGGGGAGGTCAGCGATTTCACCACTAACCGTTTCGGGGACAGTGAGTCCAGTGAAAGCGATTCGGATGGCAGCAGTAACAGTAGCAGCCTTGCCTTTGACTATGATGAGGGGGATGAAAGTGAGCTGATTTGGCCTGAAGGTTCAGTCAGACAATCGGGGACTGTCCAAGCTTCTTCCAAGCCCATTCCCCCAGTGCCCAAAATCTGTCGCATCAAAGCTTCAAAGGCACTAAAGAAGAAGATTAGGAGATTCCAGCCTGCCTCTCTGAAGGTCATGACCATGGTTTAAGGGAGAGCAAGCATCTGTTTCTTACAGTGAGACATCCTGCTGGCTCTCATTTGCAAAACAAGAGAACCCATGTGAACTTGCTTAAACGAACTGTAAATAACCCCTGAATCAACACAAGGGATCTTGTTTATTAATGCCTGGACATAAATGTCACTGTATCTAATTTGCTCTTTTGCCAATTATTCTGTAAATATGAATCTGTGTATATTGTGTGATGCCTTTTTTTACTATGCAGAAGGCTCACCATGGTGAAAATGAAAACAACCTTGGCCATAAGATTTTACGGGCAAGCTCTTGATAGTTTGTTGACCATGTGTACCCACAGGATCAGTCCCAGACACAAAGGCTTCCCAAGAAGAGGGGCTCTTCCCAACTGGCGATTTGGTAGCATCCCTCCCTCTTGTGAGGAATTCTTTGCAGGCTGAAGTCCATGTTAACCATCCAGCTGTCACTGTGCTTAAATGGAAAAGCTCTCAGTGCTCTCCGTAGTTTTACTTTCTTTCAGATCAGCCATCCTATACCTTCTCCCAAACATCAGGAGTGCGAGTCTGTTCTTCCATAAAAACATACTATATTTAATCAAGAAGACAAATGTATTTGTGAATGAGAACAAGACTACAGGTTGTCTCCTGTTTTCAAAATCGGGAGTATAGGGTCTTTTTTTTTTTTTTCAGACCCCCTGTTTATGATGTTCCATGTTATTGTTCATTTGTTGAATGAGTGAACACGACGGCTCAGTGCCACAGTGTGTGAATAACTGGGACTGAGACTGTAGCTTTGCCCCTGAACTGGCAGACTCAATAAATACTATTTAATGTACTTCCGAAAATTGTGCGTGTCTTACTTTGATGTCGAAAGAAAATTATTCTGAACTCTAACATCACATCAGGAGTGCAGAGGAGCTTTCTTTGGTGAAGCAGATCTGTGTTTTCATGATCACTGTGCAGAGGGGCTCTTTACGATTTTTCAGAGGGTTGCTATAGCTCAGTCAGAACCAGGGTCCTCTACCTCATGAAACCTGCCTCAGCATCTGCTGAATTTAAAAACAGTATTTGTATTGAGGACAGGGTACTGTTTAACTGACTCTCTTAAACTGACACAATTTTGTCACAAGATACTCTCAATTTAAAACATATGTATACATACCGCATTTTTAATGCATTCAAGGACACCTGTGTGAAGTTTTGAATCTGTTGCTAAACTGGTAAAGTATTCTTTTTTGTGTTCAGACAAGCAGTCCTAATTCTTTCCTGTGAGCACAGCAATCTGGAAGCTGAGCTGAAGTTCACCCTGTGTTTACCAAAGTGCAGGTATTATCCTCCTGTTTCAGTGCCCAATCTGAATACATTCCTGGCCTAGGAGATGTAAGCATTACCTCATTCAGCGGAGTGTACTGGGTCTGAAACAAAAGGCAAGTGCTTTGCAGAAACTGTGGGTAAAAGAGTTCTTGTTTACTCCAAGGATTCATTAGAAAACAGAAGTATTGAAAGACTAAACTTTTAGCCAGTGCCTTCTATTCTTTGGAAGCTACGTTATGTTTTTAAACCATTCTATTTTCAAATTATTGTTGGAAAATGAGGTAGAGAAAAGCAAAAGTTACGTAAAGTCATTTAATTCAAGTATTTGAGCTAATGCATAACACCATCCTACTGCAACTGGGAAAATATTACATTTTAGTCAGTGGAATATGGTTAAGTATTTTTTCATGGTCACGAGAGTGTTGGATGTAATCACTCCGGTAGGATTAATGGGAGAATTTCACAGGTCTGGTGCTGGTTTCTTGTTCAGCATGTCTAGCAACAGAACAAACAAAATAGTGATTTATACCTTGTTGACTTTCTACACCACAAAAGGATTCTTTTTCTCATTTACACAAAAGGTTTCATTTGGGGGAGTGTGTCAAAAGTTACATATGAAACTTTAACCCATAGATTTTCTGTATTGGGGTGGGCTTTATTGGTTAGATAGGAATTTTGAGGGTGTTTTTTTTCATGGGAGAGGAAATTGTTCCTAACTGGAAAACTGCTCTGGGTAGGAGCATTCTGAAACCTGGTAAAAACCGCCACCCAGCAGCTCCCTGCCTTTTCATCAGAGTAAGCTCAAACAGTAAGTCTGTGGTCCTACAACTAAGTAAATCTCGCTCTAGGGCTGTTAATACGCTGTCAGAAATGTTGCCAGACACATGATGAAAGTGCTGATCCAGAATGAACGCACACTGCCAATTCAAATAAAGAAAATGATGACTTAATTTTGTACTGACAGGTTTTATGCCAGATGAGGTATCACTGCCTCTACTGCTCACGTTTTCTGCCAGGTCAGATAACGTCTCTCCTCCCAGGGCCACCGTAAAGCCAACATAAAAGCATAAAGCTAGCACAAACATCATCATCCTATGCATTGGCTAATTTGACAGAAATATGACTATGTGCCCACACTTGATCCAGGGGAAACCTGTGGTGCTGGAGAGCCCCAGCAATGCAGAGAACCTGCTGTTAGGTGTTGCAGTATCGCCATGTGCAGTGATGATACTGAGCTGTGATTTTCTGGGGAAGGCAGAACAGGTGGTGCCACCTCTCCTTACGCCAGGACATTGGACCTTCTCCCTAGCTTTGCCCTTGGAAACACTGCTTTCCTGTGCTGGAGCAGAAACTGCACTGGGACCAGAGCTCTGGAGGGAAGAAGTAGGACAGTGCAAAGCAGGGCAGGAGACTCAAGTGGCCAGTAGTCTAGTTACACTGGCACCAAAAATATGATTGTAGTTGAGTAAACTGAAAAATTAGCATTTAGTTGGCATGTCTGACTGGGTACAAGCAGGACACCTGTTGGAGCTCTGTCCATCAGAGACATGGGCTGGCTCTGCTGACAGCACCCAGGAATACCTGTCTCCTAAGCAAACAGATCTGAAACATTTAAAATCAACAAATGTCGATAAATACGCTGATGCACTATTCTTTCATATGTCTATACTAAGCATTATAAAAACAGCTTTCAGTTCCATACGAAGTGTCATAGCGAGAATAAGGGGTGCCCAGCTTTACACATAGCCGTGTCAGTACAAAATAGAAATATTCACTGTCTATTTTCCCTTCCAGAAGGAATCCACAAAATCTTTTTATCTATCTTGCAACATCTTCTACTATAAAGGCCTAAGAGAATGCAAAAAATGTCAGTTGGTAATTCAATTAGTAGTCTAGCACCAAACCTGATACACTGCAGGAGTGAGAAGTTTAGCACTTTCACTGTGACTTGATTAGCAAGTGTATAGATCTGAAGGCTGTTTCAGAACAGCTTTATGCAGCGTCTCTATTGCAGGAGCTAACATCTGCCATCATCGCTCCAAGCTCTAGTGAATCAAAACCATCCACTGCTGAAATCTGTGCACCAGATCAGAGGTTTCCTTCCATCAAAGGCACACATTTACACTTCGGTGTAGGAGCAAATTGCTCCTAAACCACAAAGGAAAGAAAAGAAAGGAAAATAAGAGAGAATAGAAAGGGAATTAAGGAAGCTTTAACATCAATTTGTAGAATATATCAGAATTATCATTTTTAAAACTTTGTTAGTCCTTTTATTGCTCTAATAATTTTGGAACTGGATAATTACCAGCCTTCTTGGCCTTGACGCTTTCAAGTCCACAGCCAGTACCCAAACCATAATATAGAGTCTGATGTCTCCAACAAAACTGATGTTTTGTTGGAGACATCATCCTTCAGACCAGACCTTTGTTTGAAGTGACTTCTGATCAGGCAGGGCACTGGTCAAAAGAAAGGCAGTTTTCATGCGGTAAGTCTCAAAATCAGCTATGGATGATTCCTATGCTGGTGAACTTGAGTCCAGCGGACATTTTAATGCTGTGCTGGAGTCTGGTTTGTGTTTGCTTACCTATCCTGGTCCAAAGCTCTGAAGGGGTGAGAGCTGAAGGCGAGAGGTGTTCCAGGAGCAGCTGGAAGTCAGGAGATAGCAGCAGTTCTTTGGGAAGCGCGTTGCGGCCCACAGGATGAGGCAGGCTGACCATGGCACTAGAGGCTCTGGCGGTTCCAGGCCCTGCAGCCTTTGGTAGCTTCTTTGTCGCTGCTAGGACTCTAACCCAGCCCCACCACTGCTCATGTGGCAGTGCTGGTATTTGGGCTGCTGCACTTGAAATAGTCACAGGCCACATGGACCCAAGGCCACTGAGCTACAAGGTCAGGGAGTACTCCAGTCCGGAGTCTTCCAGACTACCAAGTGCAAAATCCCCAGTTGGGTAAAGATAGCTCAAAGGGAGTGTGCAGCAAAATGAGGTGTCTGTGAACATTGTCTCTGATGGGGAACAAGGCAACAGCATGCCAGGTAAGGACTGCCCAATTGCTGCTCTGAAGCATTGGCAGCTGCTTTCATTTTCAAGTCCTTTTTGAGCCCTCCTCAACCATCCTCAGGCTGAGGGCATCACCCCAGCTGTGCTCAGTGGAAGAGAGTAACTCAGCTTTTAACTACAGTGGTCCCTCTGCCCTCCACACCACACCAGACCCTTTGGCTCCTGCAGGACCTATTGCTCCCTGATCATAATCTCAGCCCTCCTCGCTGAACGTGCTCCCCAGGAAGCTGCCCTGAGACGAGCAGCTTGAACAACTATGTAAAGGAAAGAACATATGTTCATCTGGAAAATGAGGAGTCCTATGTCTGAAACTTACCTGTGAGGAATACAAACATACAATGACACCAATACAGCATTTAGGCAGGGTCTCCTGTATCTTACATGGATGTTGAGGAGGCCTGGGATTCCAGCATTAGCTGCTACTCCATCAGCAGACAGCTCCTGTGATACTTCAGATACAGGTGAAGGGCAATCAACAGGAAAATCCTCAGCTAAGGGCTGTTTTGTGATGTTTGTACTTCTCAGGTTTGAAACTGTTGTGGTATGTCTAATTATACTGCAATGCAGAACGTCGGCAGAATCACAGCTGAAATGAGCAGAAGTGCAGCCACCATCAATTCTATTAATTCTGTGTGTTATCATCACGGTGAAGGCTTGTTAGCTAATATTGATTTTTTTTCAAGCATTCCATTTTTTTTCCTTTGTTTTCCTGGCTCAGCATTTGTAACTAGGGATGTAGTGCATCAAATTCACCCATGACATAATTCCTGGGAAGACACTGTAGCTACCCCACAGATTCATTTAAGCCCCTCATGCTGTTCTCAAGATGTCAGCACGTGGGATGATTGGCATGACAGATGGAAAATAAGGATGATTTCAGACCTCATGTTCATTCTGGTTTGGGCTGCAGGCTGTGGGAGTAACTGTGTTTATGGCTGGCTTGCCAGGGGAGACTCCTGCTGCCATGTCACATCTGTGCTAGTGGCAGAGCAGGGGAAGTGGTTAGGGCTGTACACAATGATGGCATTTCATGTTTATTCTGGTTTTCAAAGCACAAATTGAAAGAGTGTCAGCAGTCTGGTGATCCTGTAAAGTTAGAAACCGGGAGAGGAGAAAGCCCACAGATCAAATTGACCAGGCAGGGCTGACCAGGCAATGCTGAACCCAGACTGCAGACTTAACAAGCCCCAAATGAAGAATCTCAGTTTCAGCTGAAGACTTGAGCAGCTGGATGTGCTCAAAAGCTTGTCAAATCTGTCAGGGTGCCTAGTCTTCGGCACCCAAGACAGAGACATGAGGCCAACAAGTTCCTCTGAGAAATGTGCGTTACTGAAAACCTTCACTCCTACATTTACATGCAGTATTTTCTCTCCATTCCTAGTGTCCCAAAAGTGAGAAAAAGGCTAAAGGTTGTAATTCACTCAAGTCATTATTATATTTAAGCCTCTAGCAAACTCTTCTATAATTTCCAAGATGGAATGATACAGATACATTGACTCTTGAGACAACAAGAACCATCCATCAGCAGCAATCCAGAAATGAAACTTGCACCTACACAACAAGTTGTAGCATCAACAAGAGCTTTACTATTTAACATATAAAAGTTCAAGACTTTGTCTGGACCACTGCAGTGCTAAACCACAAATAAAATCTTAAATCTAAAATTATTAGCTCATTCACTAATGAAAGCCATGAAGTTCAATTATGAAAACAGTCTTTGAGTTTGACCACCGCCTGGATACACAGAATTTGGCAGAAAATGCCAGTAGTATGGGGTTTTATGCATTTTTTTCTCCCATTTTCTACTTAACATTCCCTAAAGAATAAAATCTGAAGAAGAGAAGCACAAGTTCATTTTCATGCTCTTCATTAGGAGGGTCATCTGATCTGACCCTCCCTTGAAGCACTTGGACATGTAAAAGGGCAAGAGCAGAGACAGGATGAAAATTTGTTGTATCATAAACATACAACGCAGAAACCATTTTTTAACCTACCCGATGGCAAGAAAGTGGAAGTTAATAGTTTAGGCATACCCAAAGTCTCTTATGCTGAGATCACTGGAATTAAACAGATTCCTTATCACAGACGCAATTCATGGCAAAGGGCTACATGAACGGAAGTTATTTGCAAAAGGACAGAGATTTTCCTGATTATATACTGTGTGCTCACTGTGTTTCATGCCATCCTTCTGTGCATAACCCAATCAATATCTCTTGTGTCCCCAATATTGCTGTTTCACTGTGGCATTAGTGGAAAAACAGGGTTCTTATCAGCTACGCTGTGGTCTCTGATTGCTGAGAATATCACCTTGGCATAGAACTCCCTGTATTCTCTAAGGACTGAGGTTTATGAAGTTATTTTTTGGAACGGAAATTTGCCATACATCTTCATAGAATTAAATGTATACACAGATATTTGGGAAGAGGCAGTCCAGTGTATGGGTGGATGTGATTATGTCCACAGACATTGCTTTGGAAACAAAGCAGAAAGAGTTTTGGACTACACTGCATCTTGTCACTGACTCTGACTATATTTTCTGAAGAAAATAGGTCTCAGAACTAGAGGGGCATGGAGAACAAGTTGCTGCTGATTAAAATTAGTACTGTGAACATTTCCCTCTTTTGTTTTAATCACACATACCGAAGCTAATGAGTTTGGAGTTGGTTCTACCAAATCTGACTTTGGAAGTGGGCTGAATTTCTTGAAAATACTTCCATGATGTATGTTATTAAACCAAGATGTTCAGGGAAGCTTCATACGTCCTTACCTGATTTGCACCTGAATTCTGAATCATCTGAAGTGCGTTCATAATTATCTATTAGAAAATTCTGCCTCTTTTTCTTCCTCTCCCAAAAAAAAGTAGGCACATGTTGCACACGAACAAAGTACATAATCATAATAAAGTTATTGTGATTGTAGAATGGCTTTCCTAGCTCTTCATGCTACATTTAGAATCTGTGGTTTTGATTATGTTTGCATCCTGGGTCTCCTTTGTTGTCACTGAGGCCCTGGAATTGATATAATACTTGTATGCCTACAACCACAGCTTTATAACCAGTATTTATAGAGCTCAGGCTGCTTCCAGGAGGTCAGAGAAAGGTAACTATGAATAGTAAGCCTAATGCCAGCAGGCTTAACTACGCTGTACCACAGTACGAACTTTCATTTCAAATTTTTAGGAGCTCACAAATCAAAAAAGGCTGAAAAACCACATACTGTCTCCTAGGTGCCCAGGATGAGGAGGACTTCAGAACAAGGAATCTATGAAGCCGGAAATAGGAAGAATTCCAGGAGAGCTGAGATGAGAAAAAAACCAATTTCACAGTCTGATGATAAGTTACTGCAAATCAAGGGGAAAAGCTCTCCACAGATGGTGGTAAATAAGTACAGAGGACTGAAACAGGCTGCAGGATAGGCAGGGAGAGTGATAAAAAGGGACACTTTAAAGCTCTGTTATTATAGGAGGGTTAATAATTTTCTAGCACTGTGGTTAGTATATAATCACAGCAGCCTCCCACATTAAGTAACGTCAGTGTGGTTGTCAGGGAGGCGTGTGTGCCACGGAAACACACCGGGGTTAGACGCCAAGTATCCCAGATGTGCTTGCATCATCCAGAGCCAAAAGTGCCCTCCCAAGCTCGCCCTGCAGCGCCAGCTGCCTGGGGGTCACCTTCCCACCGGGCTGGTCCTGCACCCCGTCCCCCAACCCCCAGCTTCTGTCACTTCCCTGGCTGCCGTGTCCTGTGTCTGAAGCCAGGAACTTTCCTCCAGAGGAATTCCTCTTTTTCTCAGAAGATTCGTCAAGTTACAAAGATTAACCTCCGAGTGTGCAGAGAACTTTTAACACGAAAATGTTTGGCCGTCTCTCCACAACCAGCCTGCAGTAATGTACTCTCATGGTTCATGTTCATTCGTATGCCTCTGGGGTATGTAGTTTGGGCACACTGGGGGTTAACTGCCCTAGATAGCAAGGGAAGCTACTGCAGAGAAGGATGAAGCCTGGGCTAGAAATGAAAACCAAAAAGGCAACAAACAGACACTCGACTGTCTTTTTTTCAGGTGCAACCAGGCACTTGATGCAAAGCAGACACCGTGCATGTTGAGTTCCACGTTGGGCTCACGTTATGCAGGGGCGAATGACGCCACTCAACACACCACCCCTCAGTTTCCTCACTCACCACATCAGTTCAGCTCCTTCACACAAGCATACATGATTTTCACCTTGGCAAGTTAGGGGAAGATCAAGCCCTGTGCGGTTGGCACATTCTGAAAGCTCCACAGGCAGCCATGAGGATGAACAGAGACAAAATATAGCTATTTTCATACAAACTTTTCTCTGTACCATCATCTATAATTAGATACTATAATTACAGAGCTAATTTCTTCCACTTTCCCCTTTACACCATGCTTTCCCTGACTTTTCGGAGATGGTTATCCCAGCTTGCTGAGGTAAGAGTGTGCCCATGGAAGTTGGGCTCCCCACCTTTTGGTGTCTGTTTGTTCTATCACATGCTAGGAAGCACAGACATGACCTGGAGTTTCCTTCATCACAGCAGACTTTGCTTCTTGAGCTGCCTCTCTCTAAATCTGAACATTACTCTGCCTGATTCTCTGACAGAGAGCACTATTTTTTGCATATTCCAAGACCAATTTGAGCACAAATTGCCCTTAATAAAATTGTTTTATAGAACAAAACTCAGTGTCATAAGGTGGTTTGCAACAAAGAGCCGCTGTTTGTATTTCCCTATGGATTCAGTTCACATCAGCTTTCCAGGTATAAGGCAGCCAACTCTGTATCCAGACTATAAAGACTATACTATATATATGTATAAGTATATGCTGTGTATACTATAAGTATACAGACTTATATGAGACTATAAGGAAGGCAGCTGGGATAATTGCTGTCTTCACTAGACACATAATGCTAAGAGAAATCCACAGCATGAATACAACAAATAAAGTATTTTTGTAATATATAATACAGTCATTGTATGCTGAGCCTGCATGGCTGCACAATGCTACGTCAGTTTTAATTGCTCTCATTTACTTGAACACCCATAGGAAAAGCATCTTGTTCCTGTAAAGCTGAAGGTCTTTCTTGGAGATTCAAAGCCTCCTATCTATGGTTTACTTGGCTTCCTGAATTAGTAGACATTCTGTTCTTCCTTTAATAAAAAACTCTGGATAATGATTGTGGTTTGCTTTTAATATTCATCTGAGAGGTTATAAAACTATGTTTAAAGAAGCAAACACATAATTAACTCTTCCCTGAAACAAATCTGATTTTTAAAGAGACTTGGAGCCAAAACTGTCTCTGTATTTTAAACTCACCTCTAGCAGTTCAACTAGTGTTTGTGAGTTCAAGCCATAAGAAACCAAATCTCTGGAAGAATATAATGCATTTTCTAGTTAAACATTTGGAACAAGATTATAAAGTGAAGTTGTATCTTGCCAGGAATTTTTCTTCATGGAAAATTATTGCATTATTTCATTAAAAGCTCTTTTTTGGTATAAAAGTAACACTTTCCATATTGTCAACTTGAAAAACCAAACCAAACCAAACCAAACCAAAACAAAAACAACCCAAACCCAAATATCTTTATAATTTGATCTGTAGTCCATGGTTTGTAATGTGCAGGAGGTCAGACTAAATCCTCCCATAATCCTTTAGAGCTTTAGAGTTTATTAACTTTTATTCTGTTTCCTATACTGTATTTCTGTTTTGAGAGGAGAGTGATACTTAGATAACAAAGCAATTTTAAAATTTCCCAGTAAACTAGGGGGAAAGTCTCTTCCAATGCCTTAAAGGTAAGTTAGCAATGAATTTAAGATGGAATTTTTTACGTCTATCTTAAGGCACATAAAATTTAGGAATCTGGGCTGAACCAGTCTCCTAGGCACTTTGTATTGCCAGTAGAGAGCGAGTAGCACTGCTGCCAGCAGGGAAATTACCTCATTCCAAACGAGGACTCCCAGATAGGTGGGCTGAATCGTTTTCGGGAAGTACTGACTGTAAGGAGCCAAAATGACTCAGTTCAGTGATACCTGACTTTTGAATAAGTAACATCAGATTAGACACGTTTGATTTCTGAGGGTGTGGGTAGCTGCTTTGGATTGTATAGAGCTGTCATTGAGATATCTAAGGAATTGTTAGAAGAAATGGAAGGGGATTAATACATTTGGGTTTTTTATAAAGGAGTTATTTTAGACAGTACTGGCAATGCTGGTAATAAGTTTCAGGGTAGGCACAGCACATAATGGTACAAGTAAGGGCAAGCCATAACACATACACAGCATAGAGCTGTGACATTGTTGTAAATTATATCCAATTCCTGGATTAATCTAAGAATATAGAAATAAAACAGGAATCTATCAATCAAAAATTGTTACATTAAAAATCCCTTAGACCTGTACTTTTCTTTCTTCTTCTGCAGAGATGATTATTTATTTTTTACTCCAGAGGACACCAAATCTTGAACAGGCTTGCAAAAACTGAGTAATATCTAATAACGCCTGGGAAGTTGCAGCATCTACCTTTTTAGACATTAGCACGTAACGCTGTGTCCCTCTTTCTTAGTGGCTTTAGTTACTGTTCTGTTCAATAATCTGTTTAAGAATTGGTTTAGTGTTCTGTTTCAGAATCAAAGAGGCCAGATTACCATTCCTGTGCACCTTATGTAGTCACTTAAATCAAATCAAAGGGAATTTGCACATAATTGGTTTTCACAGGCTTTGAAAAGTTCTGCTTATTTTTTAAATAGCTATTTTTCATATGACTTTACACTGTTCCAAAGGCAAAGGAATGAAAACTTCCATTCTTTCCATAATAAAAAAAAAAAATTAAGAATAGACATAAAGGAGACTTTCTCTCTAAATGACAGTTAAATGACAAAACAAGCTTTACTCCGGGGTAAAAAAAAAAACAACAACCAAAAAACAAAAAAACACAAAAATAAATTCTCCAGCTCTGTCAGGGTTGTCCAAAACCAAAATCCAAGGCATGACCAAAGCTTCATTCTCCACTCGATTCAGTGGAAACAGAGAGTACGTCTTTGGTAGCCTGGATGCCTGCTAGTCCTAGATACACTCTCCACAACTATGACTATTTAAATTCCTTCATATGTCTGACCTGTTTTTGTGCTGTTTGCAGTAGTCCGAATTACCAGATGCAGGATAAGAAGGAACCAAGCCATAAAACCTCTGTAGATTTACCTAAACACACAATTTCATGTAATGAACCCAGAACTCCTATCACAAACATCCGTGTGAAAAACGGACTGTAAATGTGAACTACTGCATCTCATTTCATTTGCTGATACTAAATGTGTAAGTAAATGAACTATACTAACCCAGGCATGCACACATACTCAGTTTTTGAAGCTCTGTGACTTTTCTAGGTAATTTACAGTAAAAACAAAAAGGCAAACTTTGAAGAAAAGAAGTTTAAAGGGAAAAACCTTATGGCCCCAGAGACAGGGATTTTCCCAGCAGGATACTCTTTTGGGTGGGCTGAATAAAGGTAACATGCATTCTTTTTCTTTTAGTAAGAGGTGCACTTTCGTAACTCATAAGGGAAATTGCTGAATAGTTTTGACAGTTGCACTGCTGTGTTTGTTTCAGCTCTGGAATGTAATTCAGATATTGTTTGAGACTTAAAAAAAAACAACAAAAAAACCCAACAAACTTCAGAGCAAGTTCCTGCAAGCTCCATGAGCCCTTAGTGTACATATGAATGGGAAAGGACAATTTTCCTGCATGCCAGAGGAGAAGGGTAGCTTTTGATGGTAGGTCATTCAGCTATAGGGTGCCACAGGACTTAACTGTATCTTATGCAAGAGATAGCTTCCTCTGGTCTTAACTGAAAGCTCCCCACCCAGGGGGTCTGGCAGGAATCTCAGTAGCATTTCCATTTTGTTCAGCAGTCTGTATTTGGTTGACCAGTTCAAATGCACCTGTTTTCATAGAAACTGCTCTCTTTGTTCAGTGTACATTCCAGCACAGTGTTAAAAACCACCAAACATGGTCAAAAGGTCAGTGCTTGTGTCTCAGCTCCGCTCTAAGGACCGTCCAAAAACCACCATTTCTGTCGAATATCCTGCAGAGCATCTAAATCACAGTAAAGATGCTGCACGTGCTTGTGTGGGACTATCGAGGAGGAATAGGTTTCCTGTTAGCTCTGTGATAACACCAGTTACAGAGCGCTTGGGATAACCAGACCTCATCCCAGGCAGGAATTTATTATCACATTATTATTCCTCATAGGGCTTTTTGGCTGTCTGTTGGTTAAGCCCCAGTTCTCCTCCAGAGATTTCCTAGGTGGTGTAATTTCATGTCCAGGGTCTGCCAGGTTTGTTTCCGCACACACCCCTTTCCCATGTCTGGACAAACCTACCTTTGATTTCATTAGGAGCTGTTGGATATGCCAGCCTCCATCATAGCACTCCAAGTGACACGGGCAGACTACGTGTTGCTGTGATCGCATAGTCAGCAGGTGTGGGAGCAAGTCTTCCCTGTAACCAACGAGGCTTTATATGTGCTTTATCCATCTCTTCCCGTGTTCTGTAGCTACGAACAACTCCACATGACAAATGTCTCCACACACCATCTCAGCACTCACTGAGACGACAGAGTTTAGAGAGGCTGGAGTGACAGTAAGAGTGAAAGGCTTAATAATACAAATGACAGCAACTAAATTGTTGTGTACGGAGACCCTGCGTTTTCAGAGCTGCTCTGCCCTACCCGGCGTTTCTCACACACTGTGAAGGAGCCAGCTCCTGCTCTGAAAGAGCTTTAGATCTCAACCTCTCTCAGCTGTTCGCTGAATTTTTGGCATCCTCAGCTTTTCTTACACATTTCCCTGCCACCTGCCCGAGCCCTTCTGTCACACGTGGTAGGTGCTGTGGGGCAGAGGTCCCCTCTGCCCCTTTGCCTGCACGTGCCTCTGCAGGGTCTCACCTGTGGTAACACATGTTCATGCCATCCCAGTGAGCATCCATGTAATAACAACAACAAGATTTTGATGAAGGGTGAAAAGGGGCTGTTAATGGGGTAAGCAAGCATAACAAACTTATATCTGCCTCGCTGCTTCAGGAAAACTTGCCCTTCGCTGGTGACACAATTCTATGTTTCATACTCACACTCCTGCAGTGCATTTGCTGTGAGATTTAAATTCAATGGAAAAAGTCTCAGCTGCAGCCTGTCTGTACTAAGCTATCGGAAAGCTTCAGAAACTCCATTAATCACTGGACCTTTGTTCTGTGTCCCCAGTGTCCCA
This sequence comes from Tringa tobata, assembly GCA_033628505.1. Lineage (NCBI taxonomy): Eukaryota > Metazoa > Chordata > Aves > Charadriiformes > Scolopacidae > Tringa > Tringa tobata. The sequence goes on from JAHREE010000375.1 coordinate 3,446,363, forward strand.
ACGGTTCGTGCCTCACCTATGAATTCCTAAGGTAGCTTTACTTGCTGCCACCCTCCCATTCCACTGTGCCAGAGGCCTGAAATCCCCAACAGCCCCATTTTGACAAGCAGAGGGATGGAAAACCTCTTAAAATAAGTCTGAATCTGCAAGTGGACACAGTTCACCTCTACACCGCCGCCGAGACCTGCTGTGCAAACACTAGACAGCCCCACCCAAGCTGGGAAAGAAAGGTTCAGGGATTTAATGAGTGTCACGGCCATTCCTTCGTTATTTGCCCACTCACGGACAAACCCAACTCTTTTCCCTACTTTGTAGCAAGCTCATTGTACGTCTGCATGGCACAGAGTCTTTTCCAGTGCATAATGGTATCGCTAAGTGGATGCCTGGTTGTTGTTCGTAAATTAAGCGTCTTTTGTTTTTCCACCGGGAATCTTGGAGTGTCGCACTGATTGACTGTTATCTGTCAAGGCATCAGTCAGCAACCCAGCAACTCTCTGCTGGAGACTGCCCTGCTTTTACAATTAGCAATAAAAAGCTTTTGTGGCTGCACAATGATGCTTCTGAGGTCTGGTTCAGGGTTTTAGGAGGGTTTTCTTAATCAACAATAAGATCAAAAACTTACATATTCTGTTTGCTTTAACAGTGAATTGGGAAAGAAAATATTTAGCTCAAAGAGAAAGAAACACTTCTACATACTGGGGTAATTAATCTGATGCATACAAATAAGGTTTCAGAACCTCATTTCCTACTTTTTCATGCATTGCCTCCTCCTCTTCTCTATTAATGTGGAATGTTTTAGAGTACAGTTCTACAAAAGACACGAATAACTGAAATCATCATTTCCACCATGTCTAAAAGAAACTTAACCAGAACAGGATCAGCTTCACTTCATGGAGAGGTGTTATTTATATAAACAACTCTCTTAGAAAAAATCAAGCCCTTAAATGGACAAGCTGGATACAATTAGGGTCACTTGATCCTTCTTCTAAGAGCAACTAAAGCCCACACATACTCATCATGAAGCAGTCAGGACATGCCATGTTAATTATATATAGGTTATTTGAGTACATTTAAAAATACAATTTAAGGCTACATCTGCCAGAACAGTTCCAGGTACATAACTAGTTCACGTGCAGCATTACGGCTTCTCACTTCTAGCAGCAACAGGATCTACTGGATCTTGTGTATAGCCAAATACACAATTCATACATACATATACGCAGTTCATACATACAAACACACCGTTCATACAAACTGTAATTCTATCTTTAAAGAGCATCTTTATTTTGTGAAAGCTTGAACTTGCATCAGATGTCTGGGCCTGAGCAGGGTTGGGGGGGGATGTGACAGAGAGCAGGAAGATTCGTTTTCCTCTCACTGCATTACATTTGTGTCATGGCAAAAGTGTGAACAGTGTGTGTAGGGGGGGAATGTAAATAAAGGGAAAAGGCATATACAACAAGACTGAGGAGAAGTAACATGAAAATTTCATGAAGATATCAATTAGTATATTAAACCTGGTAAAAAAGATATGTTGTAAGAAGGTGGGAAAGAATAGAGTAGAAGAGGAAAGACATCTTTTAATTTAGAAACTGTTACATACTAGAACTTGTCAAAATCAAACAACAATCACACTTTCTTTTTTCTTTCATAATGACCTGCAAAAGCAATAGCTGAAGACTGGTGTAACTCGCCTAGAGCTCTACCAACTGAGACTCTCAAAAAATCTGGCGTTCATGGGAGTATTGCACAGAAATGAAGTTTATTAAGGAAATTTTAAAATGTTCCACATAGAACCTGCAAAGTTCTTTGAGACATCTGTCCCTTTTTATGGTTCCAAATTGTATGAAAAAAACTGTTGTATTCTTTGTAATAGTCATAGAAAATCATGTGAGCAAAAAAATTTTAGAATGCACTTCTGTTGTTCAAATATAAAACACTCTATTTGGATTATAATGAGTTTCCAAGAAATACAGCAGCTTCAAACAGCAGCTGCAGTTTTTAAATCAACTTGACAGAGAAAAGCTTTTATTAAACATAGAAACTCTTTTCTAGATATATTGCCCATCTTGGGCCAGAGCCAGCACCCATTTTTTAGCTTGGAATAGTTAGTTATATGTGCAGACACACACACACATATGTATATATTAGTTCTGCATTTTAATATTTACTATTTAATGATCCAAGCAAAATTTGTATAAAATATTCATTACTTTCAAAGTATTTGTATATGTAAGGCAAGTTTATAGACACAAACGAATTTTTGTTTATCTACAGAGTTTGTTCTCCCTGTGTAGTGGACACAGGAGAGGCAGCATTTGATGTCATTATGAAGAAAAATGGAAAGTTTAGATCATTCAAACTGTATATTTCATACTAAAATCTTTGTCTCAGTAAAGTTGCATGTGAATTTGTCTTCATCTGTTACATTTTGCCTCTAATATTGGAATGCATAAATCAAGTAAATAAGATTTTCCTACACAATATCCAGTCACTGGCCTTTCAGTAATGCATAGTATATGATACTAATAATCAGGCTTCCTACAAAAAGTACTCCATGAAGAACATAATTTGTGATTATGTTTCAGTAAAACTTACCCAATCCAATAATTCTATCATTAAATTAAATTCCAGCTAGAAAAGAAATGCTTGATCTGCCTCAAGAAAAGACATGAAAATAAAAGATTAAATCAGTATCAGTATGCCAATTTCAGGGAGCAGAGGACTTGGCCTTTAAAAGAATTAAGGCTTAAATGGCAGTGGCAAATCCTCAGCTCCCATGTAAAAATGGGCTTGACATCTCCAATCTTTACCTACTTCTTCACTCATTTCCTTACTAGTCCATACCTCTCCTTAGGTATTTCTTTCCAGCTGTTCAACAGATTCTTTGTGAAAGGTACAGTCATGCTCCCCCTCCTTGGCCCATCACCTACACATGTTTTTATATGGGTACCAATTTTGTGGGTTCCTAGTGGGATTTAGGCACCTTGGGGTACACCAGCACTGCCAGGGAAGTGTGGCTGGAAACCTGCTCTCCCTATAGTCCTCTTTTACTCCCCATACTGAAGACTCCCCAAGACCTCACTCAGCAGGTTGCCTTAGCTGGACACCAGCCCTCCCACTTCATGGGTATATGACACAACACTACTGCTGCACCTCTCATCCAAGTGGCCTGGCAAGAGCACGTCCTCTTGTATTCCCATGTGCTTCAGTGGTAAGTACACCGAGGTCTACTTTTCCTACAAACAGTGTGGATCATCTGAGCAGGAGCTGCAAAAGCAGAGAATTTAGACCTGCTCTCCATGTCCTGGTGCAAAAGTAGCATGAGTGTTTCAGGCCCCTTAGGATTCCTCCAAATGGAGGTGGATATTTTAATAACAAATCATACAGAGTGCTGATGAAGCAGCAGCCAGGCTCTGCCTTGTGTTGAACAGCTATAAGGCAATTTAATGATGATGTGGAGGTGTAACAACGCCAGAGCTGACTTTGCAGCTGGGATTGCCCATGCATTTTTTACAAAGGAGAACTACCTGAGGCACCTCGTAAATTATTAACTAATAAACAAAAAGCAGTTTCTGAAGTAGGAAGGGAAGATGTTGTCACACCTTTCAAGAGGAAGCCATTAGGCAGTTGAAAGGAAATAGTTTGAGACCAGAAAGGCAGAATATGGGTTTTGACCAAGCCTATTAAGAGATCATTATGATTGTTACGCTAGATAGGCCTCCTGAATCTAGAATAAACTATTTCAGTTGATTAATATAATATTAAATTCACACACCTCTCTTTTTTAGTTTTTTCATTTTTAACATAGTATAACAAGAGATCTGTGCTAGGCTGTCCTGGGGGTCACAAGAACCTCATGCCTAAGTCTCCTCTTTCTGAAATTCCTGTCCTAAAAGCATTAATCAGATGCTTTTCTTCACTTATTTTTATATTAACCTCACTTATTTTGCATTCTCTGACTGCAGTCCTCCTCCTGAGACTCAACTGCCTAAGGTTACACCTGGAGCCAAATGTTTTGGAGAAGGTTAAACAAGGCTGCTTTCATTTGCTAGTGAAATACCGACTGAAGAAGTGACACCTGTGAAAGGCATAGAGCAGACACACTACTGCTGGGTCTCTGCCCTTCCCTGCAGCCTGGAACCTACCTATGGTGTGGGCTGCCCCTTTTTCAATATATTTTGTCTTTTTTCTTCCCAAAACAAATTAAGGTTTGCTTAGGTTTGCTTGATCAAACATGTAAACATACACTCAGATGGTTGTGTGTTGCCTCTCCTCCTGGCTCCTCCTGGCCAGCCACATCCTGCTCCAGAGGGTACTCAAGCCCAGCGCAAAGACCAATAATTGCTGGTTTTGGTTAAGTTAATCCACTGAACCACTCTGCTCTCGGCCAAGGTGAGCACTGTCACTCATGGATGTTTGGCTCTTCTGGAGTGTTTCTCCTCCCTTCAAACTGGAAATGCTGTTCTGTAACTGAAGTCCTGAAGAAATTTAGCTAAAATAGGCATGTCCCAATAGAAATTCTGGTTTCATATGCTGACATTTTCCAGTGAAAAAAAAGTGCTGTCCCATCATCATTTATGGTGAGGAGAGAACTTGTTAAATGCAAGTATGGGCCAGACAAAATAGTGTTGTAATGCACAAGGTAAACTCACTTCTCTGCTCTTTCTTGGCATTTGTAATATGCCTTGATCTTGACTGCAGATTTGAGGCTTTGCCGGGATCCATATAAACTCTTTTCTCTGGCTTGAACATAGTTTTCTCGCCTAAGGGCTGTAATTGTCTTTGGACAGATGATTATTTTGACTGTACTTACTTAAAATGGGACTAGACTATGTTGTTTTTCATCCGGGTTGGTGACTTGTAGGGAGCGTGTGGTACATTTTACAGCAGCACTGTGCTTCTTCTGCATCCTGTCTCATTAATTGAGTTGTCTGCATGTTTTGGAAGGCTTTTACCCTCAGGAACACCTACAATTAAAATGACAGATTTTATGCTTGTTTTTAATAATGCTTTCTAATCTGACCCACATAGATGCAAATAATTCTGCCCTCAGTGACCACAGATGGCTCTCATCTTCCTCCTTGGGAGTACATACGTGCTCAGGGTACAAGAAAACAACCGTGCAATTCCTGCAATTTATAGCAGAAGTTAATGTCCCTGGCATACCCTATGAGACTGTAGCCTGTTATTAAGAGATTATAAAAATGAGAAATGTTCCTGATATATTCAGTCTAACTTCAGTAATGACCTCAGACCTTGAAAAGTCTATAATCTGCACCCAGAGATCTTGCTGGGAGGGAGCACAGCAGCTATGTCCTGTGGTGACACTTCTTTCATTCACCTTCTTTGGAATTTATGTGTTTTATATTTACTTACTTTCCCTTTTTTTTCCCTTCTGTTACAAATGTTTAGTGAGCAGAAATTGCAGTTGCCTTCTTTTACCCTTCATTTAAACAAATGTGTTATTAGTCCTCTATATCTCAAATCAACCTACCAGACCGGTGTGAGACTGAATACATACCCTGGATAATTTATCTCTCCTATGATAACAGTAAAGCTTTTAAAGAAAGAGCTGTCTTTCTTATTTCTTTCCTTCTCTGTACAAAGAAGACACATAGGAGCAAAGATTGGGCAGCCTAAGGCCTAATGCCAGTAAAAATTTCTGTGTGTAATTTGAAGTTATTTACAAAGTAATCTCACAGGAGCACGGAGGCAAAAGTCCTGTTGACTCAAAGTCCTATCCCTGGCTATTGCAGCCACCACCATCACATCATCCCCTACAAAGGCACCAGGTCCCCTATTTAGTGCAGTGCAGTGTTTCTCCCTGTTAGGTCCACACAAAGCTGTTCCAACTGAGTTACCCCCTTTCCATTACTTACCTGGTTTATACACACATGTCCTTGTGTCAATATTGGCCTTTTGTTTAAAGGCTTAAGGGGATTATTTCTAAGATTTGGTTAGTCCCTCAGCTTTCTTTGAAAATACCCGTCTGTGAAAGTCTTATAAAAAACAGCTTGGATCAATAGCATGATTATCTTTTAAAACACACAAGGAAGGAGACTTTCCTGCATCAATGATAAACTCTTACATAGCTGCTAAAGCGTTTCTAAGATCACATTTGAGGTCGTCAGACTACACCCTAGTATACTAAGTTAAGATTTTGTGTAAACCTATGCAAGGTCAGTATTTCAGTTATTATATGATGTAGTGCCTTTTCTTCCTCTTCCTCCCTTTCAAAACAAGTCAGTAGCATGGAAAGAAGGGAGAACATTAAGGTATGCCCCCTGGGTACCCTGTGCCACACTATAACAGACAGTTTTATAGGACAGGCTCAAGCTTTCTGACACCACCACCCTAATGCCTCATATTGCTGGAGCCATGTGATGCATCTGTGACTTGCCATGGCATCATCCCATGTCACCAGTGTCTGCATTTACACCAGTGAGCCCAAAAGGACCAGGGTACCGGCTCAGGTGATGCTACATGTGCATATCAGGCTTCCCAGTTAGGCTTGGTCTCATGTTGACCAGCCTCTACCAGAAAAACATGGACACATTTTGGGGAGACAGCATGGGACAGGGGCTGTTCCAAATAGGTAATTTAGACCTGCTTAAGGACAGCAAAATTTAGCCATATGGCCCCAAGCCATGTGCCCCTTTCCTGGTCTGTTTAATTCACCTTCGAACTATAGCTACTACATTCAACTAAATTAAAATTTGTTGCATCAGCTGAGAAAGCCATTCTTTTCTCATTTATGACCAAATTTTTGAAAACAGCTGCCTGACTCAACAGCTCCAACTGCCTGTGATTGGCAGAAACATGTTTATTTCTTGGACACATCTCTTTTGCAATCTTCTGAGTTTTGCAAAGTATGAAACTGCCCTGAAAGGTTAATTTGTGGTTATCAGTGTCTAATTGCAGGTGGAGATGTGGAACATGAATTTGCAAAGCTATTTGCAGAGGTCATTCTGCAGTGTGCTGCCTTCTTGTGCTATGTAAACCTGCAAAAAACCAAAGCAGGCCACGTTACAGTGCTGAGGTTGCAAAGATGAACAGATAGGTCAGAGGCAAATTTAAAACGAGTAGTTAACATCCTTGGTGAAAATTATTCTTCCCATGACAGCACACAGTGTAAAATCACTCTCCATTCTTCTCTTCCTACATAATAACACTCATGCTTTTCTAAAGTGTATATATATTAAGAGGAACCAATTTGAAATATGATTGTAAATTGTTGGCTCTGTTCTTCTGCTCCACTTTATTTAGAACCACTCAAAGCTTATCAAATTATGGCCGAAATTCTCAGTTAGTTGTTCATTGCATCACATATTTCATATGCATGAATTTGCGGTACACAGCCATAGTTGTCTAGATTTTATCTGCTTTATATTCACATCTTCTCCCATTGACCCCTTCACACTGCCGAATTCTGCTGCCAGTTGCACGCAGCAATAGCTTGTGCTTGTCCTAGTGAAATCAGTCATTCTACCGTTTTGACTGCTTTCCCTTAGATGCAAGAAGATAGATCTTTATTTGAGAGATTAATGTTTTTGCAAACTTTCATCAGCAAAGCTCTTTAATTCTTCTCATTTTGAGAATAGTCAAAGTAGGCTAGAAGCTCACAAAGTCAATCATCACCTTGTAATCTCCCTATCTGAAATACTATTGCTGATATCTATGTGGCCCCCAATCACAGCTGCACCTAAGAGCCTTGCAAACTTTGCTGGGCAACATCCTAATTTTTGAGGAGGCATTATGTTTCCTGTTTTAGAAAGGAAATGCCCTGAGCCCTCAGGTCTCTGTCCTTGGTGCATTGAAACCTGCTCTGGCCTGGGTGAAGGCTTGAGCAGTGCCCTGCAGGGTGCAGAGGGAAGCCCACCTGCACGTAGAGCCAGTGCAGAAAAGCCAGGCTCTCTGCACTGCGTTCTTCCTCAATAAGGTGCTGAGGGGCCCGAGCACCTAATGACCATCTAAAAGTCAGTCTGTAAAATCAATATTGTTTATTTAACTGTAATTTTCAGGCATGCAGCTTTTAACATAGATTTCATACCCAAGACTGCTTACTGTTGAATTTCAATAGGGAGAAATTCTCACTGTGAATTGCCTGCAGCTCGCTCAATTCCTACCAGCTCAGCCACATTGCACCCTTCAGAGCCATCAGTTCAGCTACAGGAACGACCCTCCCTGACTGCTGGGAAAGCTTCTACAGGTGCGCTCCATTCACAGACTACCAGTGAGAAAAGCAGACTAAAAGCTCACCATTTCTGGTGAGGCAGAATGTGGTTTACAGCAGTTTAAAAGAAGAGCCCCAGTTAGTGCTGCTGATGGGGGAGGCAGCAAGATCATTGGCTTTGCATCGGCTTAGCATGACATGCTCTTCCCACCTTAATTTTTTAAAAAATGTGAGAGGTGTCAAATATTCCTGCTTATCCCATTTATCCCATTCTGTGCAGAGGTTTATGGGCTGCAGTCACTGGCAGCAGATAACAGCAGGGGCAGGAATTTCAAAGGGCAATGAAAGGTGAGATGGCAGCTCCTAGACATCTCTCCTTCAGTCCAGGAATCAGCCCTTGAGCTATGGGTGATACGTTCTTTGGAGAAGTACCAGTCTTCTTCATATGTTGATTCCCTGATTATGAGAATAGCCAAAATATGTTTCACTTTCCACTTCTTTTAAGCGAGATGAAAAAGCTAAGACAAAGGGAAAACTATAACAGGATCAATTTTAAAACTGACCTAGGAGAAGGTTTTTTACCACTAAAACAAAACGGTCTTAGGTTATAACATAACTTTGCTTTCTGTCTTCTCCGTGAGATTCCCCCAGCAAAAGAATCTGAACCAATCCATTCAAAATCTCATTCATGAGAAAATAGAGGGTTGGTGGGTAGCACTGCTACTACACGATACAAATAGTAACACAGTCCTAGGAAAAAGGCAGTAAAGATTTGAAAGACCTCCATTTCAGAAAGGACTCAAATCTTTCAATAGGAGGCATGTCTCCCTCCTACTTTTGCTAAAGTGTTTACTTCAGCTAATGGAAATGGCCTCGCTATGCAGCCCTTTCTTATGCTGGGTGGCGAGTGTGCAGCGAAACCCAGTCAGGGTGTGCCTCATGCATTTTCTGTGAAATGTGTCTTTTGTTTATAGTCTATTGCCAAATTATGTCAGGGAAGTTGTATGTATGTGTCTGACCGATTGGGACAGCCCCCTCCCAGCGTGGTCCTCTGCAATTAAAAAGAATTTTCTTAAAGGTCAGGGGTACAAGCACAGGGACAGCCCCAGAGGTGGGTATTCTCCTCATTCAATGTCACCTGAACCATATGATTTAAGAATATGTGTATAAACATTTTAATGTGACTGGTAGCAAGTGGGGTGAGGCTGAAATTTCCAAAGCCAGTTCAGGTGCCACGGGGCCTTTGAAACATGCAGGATTCATGTAACAGGATTCCAGGGGGCTGTGAGGTGCCATCAATTTGACTCAAACATCAAACATCCTCCCATAGGTGTTAAAAAGTGGATACTGATGCTTGTTGGTACTCACCGCCTTGCATGTGGAAGTGAAATGCCCACACAGCGGTGCAATGAAAAGAACTGCTGTGAAAGCAATGTCAAACTTGTGATCAAAGTATCAGGTCTGATCACTCTGCAAACAAGTGGACATCTGTGTGCTCGTTCCCAAGGGTACATGTACTCGTTACATCTGCAAACCCCATGCGATTGTTGCAATGATGGTATAAAGAGCAGCCCTTCCTGTGGTATTTCAATCATCAGATTTTAGTCTGTGCTGGAGGAGAAAGGAGGGTGGAGTGCAGGGAGTTGCCTCACCTCTTGGGAGGCTGGAAGAGCTGTTTTTGCTGAGGGTTCATGATGAGGTTTGGGGTGGGAATGGGGAGGGAAAAATTTCTTATCTGCACCAAAAGAGATAACTTAGATGAAGAAACTCTGCAAGTCTTTAGTGTGTTACTTCCAAGGTAGTTTCTAATTTCCTTTTAAAACTTCTTCATTTGACAGATACAGTGGCAGCCTCAACATTTGAATGAGATATGCAACTTCCATTCAGATTGAAACTGTACCCTTTTCTATAAAAACCCTCAGGATAATAACTCTCTCTTGTACTGCCCTGTATTGCTCCAGGATGCTCTTTCTGCTGTGTAGCTTTTCAGCAGCTTCCTCCCTGAATCCCCTGCAAGGCTGCGGGAGGATGCCCCGGCCTCACCCAGGCTCCTTGCTGAAAAGGGTTTGGGCATTAACGTTTTTCCCAAATGTCTGAGTGGGAAACCCAGGCATGCAGGCTGCAGGGAGTTATAGCACACTCCAGCCAGACCAAGACACAGATAAAGGACTAAGACAGACCCACAGTCTAGATACACTCAGAGACAAGTTTATGCATATCTCCATCTCACCTACTGAAACTGACAACCGGGGGGGTTTCATTATCAGCAGGCAGCAGAGAACTTTCCCCATCTAACTCCAGGAGCTATGTTAATGCAAGATAAAATCCACAGATGAACACTTCTTTTCTTGCTCAGTGCACAGCCTGTTTAATATTAATACCCTGGGTCCCCCTCTTGAGACTTGCAGTTCTCCATTTGTGTCTCATTTTATTACTTATGCAGATAATTCTGGGATTTATCTCCTCCTTTCCAGTGATTAATTTTCAGCAATAGAGTATGCCAGCTGTAAACTTTTGCATGCCATATAAAGTTTTAAATGCTAACCTTTCAGGATTATATCAGCAGGTCTAAACTCCAAACCACATTGTTCCTTCTTGAGTTTCAGCTAATGTAATGGTACCTTTATGGAAAAAAAGTATTTGAGGGGATAACTTCATCAGCAAAGACAGCTAATAATCGTAGGCATGTCTACGTTCAGCTCTGCAAAGAAAAGTTCTGCGTAAAATGGCTGTGCAGCCTGCTGGCACGTGAAGTTGAACACATTTGGTGGTTTGTATGGCAATATGCCCCAAATTTGAGACCTTGCGTATGAAAGAAACTGATGTTCAGTTAAGCCCTCACGTTTGGTCATGCTCTTGCTTCAAGAGCATGTTCAGCCTGGCTTTCAGTGCTTTTTGCGTTTAAGACCAGCTAAAATCCTGTCTGATATCAGATTGACTATATCACATCTAGGCCTCTGATACAGTTGTACCTAAGGCACAGCTGAGAAAGAATTCCTCATTTTACATAGGGAGGAGAAATGAGGCATCGGAGCACATCCTGAGGCAGTCTGGGTACAATCTCTAGCTCTACATCTATGATAAGACATTACTCACTGAACTATCTCCTAATTATTTCTTGATTAAACAAACAAGCATCTAAATATTATTTTTATGAAGACTAAATCCATTTTAAGTAACACGTGCTTAACTATCCCAGTGACGATATCTCATCTACAAATATGATTTTTAATGCAAACTACTCCTTGCTAAACCAGGACTCACAAACAGAATTACTTCAAAACAAGAGAGAATAGAAATGAGCATATGCTTCTGTAACAAAAAAGTCCACCTTCTCACTGCTATGAAAGAGCAAATCTAAAAAGAAGTCACTGCGATGCCTTAAATCAACATCTCTGTTGGATCCAGCTTTAGACATCTGCTCAGATGCTTTATGATAAATTGACAGCTGGATGCCCCTAAAACAACCAAGATTTTGTCCACGCATATGGACAAGTTACGTTCTGACACCACCAAGCTGTGCAGAGACTAGATGAATGCCTGGAGGGATGCTCAGATTCTACTTTCCCCTGTCTGTAGCTTGAAGGATATGCTCTACTTCATCTTCTCAGAGGGTTCCTAATATCAAAGCATCTGGGGAGGGGTTCACTGTTTTCCCTCCCTAGCTTAGGGCACTCTCCTGCAATCTTTGAGACCCAGCATTAAAGCCCTATTTTACCTTGCTCAGAAAGGGGCCAGCAGCTAGATTTGGTGGGAGAGATAACATTTAGGCTATGGGATTTCAGAGGTGAAGTCTTCCTTTGAAGTAAGTCCACTCTTCAAGAATAAATGAGATCAGAAAACTGTGACTTCATACCACAGTGGTTAAAGCACTTAGCAGAGATGCAACAGGCCATGCCAAGGACCGTCACCGAATCCTGAATGACACAAGCTGGAAACAGGTTCAAGCAAGAGGACATTCATTCAGCAGTGCAGAAGTGGGGGTACTCCCATGCAAAATCTGGACTCAAGTTCCCAGTTCAAACTGGGTGGAATGAGGAATTCTGACGCAGCTCAGGTTCTTGTGAAGGAGAGAGCCCTCAGCCTGTAACAGGGAGGTCTCTTTTCCTTTTGAATCCTTTACTGGAGGTGTGGGCTGGGTAATTGCTGTTGGAAGCAGGTGTCTCCCCCATATAGTCTGTGCCTAGGTATGGGCACAGGCTACCTTCTCAACAAATCTTCCTGCCTAGCTTTGCAGGTCCTTGCCAGTTTGCTGGAGTGTCAGGGCAGGACTTCCTGCTCCAATGCAGAAATCTCTGGAAGACCATGGGGAGCAATAGCAGTTCAAGCTACAGTGCTCAGCAGAGGATGAAAAACAGCAAAATACCCTTCATTTAGACAAGATGCTTATTCTGTCCGCATAAAGCTGCTCAGCAGGCAGGTCAAAGCCAGATCAGGTCAGCGTGTGTGTTGCAATGGCTGGTGCAGTATAGATAGCCCATCTTCCTCCGTACAGCATATGGGGAGGGATGGGGTTGAGCATTTCTCAGGGTGTCAGGCAGAGTGTCACACAAGGCTGCGTGAGCTGGCTGCAAATGCACACCTCTCCAGTGACAGTGGCACTGTGTCTGGCCAATTTACCAGCCTGCTTCTCCAGGTGGCTATTTGTGCCTGGCGGTGCTGTGTCTCATTGCCTCCACGACTCTTGCTCTTCTGCACACAGGGATGTGGGGATGCTCCTGCTGCCTCTGCTCCGCTGCGGACAGTGGGTGCTGCCAGCCACATGCTGCAGCCCTGCAGGCACATTTCTGTTTGAGCACTGAGGATGGGAGGAGCAGGCTGACATCTAACTCAACAGACGGAGGCATTAGGCAGCAAAGCTTTGGAAAATGAAGTGCTTTACAAGAACTAATCTTCTTCTGAGCTTCTCAGCAAACAAGAGCGAAAAGAAAGGCTGGAACAATCACTTCTCAGAGTCAGACAACAATTCCTCCCGGCTGTGTTAGCAGGCATCATGCCCTCTGTGCCAGGGCATGAGTGGCTGTGCAGTGCCTGGCCCTCGCAGAAGCTCTAAGGTTGCCTGACAATTACACGAGAGTTTGGCAGTGCCTTCAAGCCCAGAACACAAATGATGAATAAAGTGACTTCAGAGAGACTTCAATCAGCTTTCCTGTACTGACACCCTGGAGACAAACTGGGAGGGTGTGCCTGCCTTTGCCAGTGATTACAGCCTGGAGTCAATCACTTTTGTCAGCCTTTTTCTGTCAGAGGAGACAACAGCCCCAGGCCATAGTTTTAAAATGCCTTGTCTCAGTGATGACTTTGCCCCAGGCCACCTTTCCCTCCTGTGCTCCTCCTCAACCTGAGGGACACAAGGCATTCCAGCTGCCTTTCAGTTCAAAGATTAGCTTGAAAACTTAACTTTGGTGAGTCAGTGTTTGGTGATTATTTCTTCTGGTCCATTTTTTTGAATACAGGGCTGTGATAACATGTGTGAATGGCAGCTTCCTTCCCCTCCAGCCCCAGCCTCAGACACCCATGTGGGATACTCAGGTGGGCATCTGGCATTTCTGGGTCTTTCTGACCCAGGCTAGCTTTCTTCAAGCCAGTTCTTAAGTTAGATCTCGGAGACAAACGTGGGGGATAAAAGAAGAAAAGGAAAAAAAAGCCTCTCAAGATTTAATCATCCCCAAGGGTAAACCAATGTGCAATTGGTAAAAAAGGTCACTGAGGGTCAAGAGGATTCAGGGAGGAAAGTGCCTTTCATGAGGCATTGCAAATGTTTACTTTAAACAAGTATTTAAAAAGTCAAGATCCTGAAAGAAGCCATATGTTTCGATTTTGAGACCAATTAGTCTGCCTCATCTGCAGTTTGTTCTCTGGACTTTTGGCCTTTCATTTCTTCTGAAGGCAAGGAGGCTAATGTGCCAACACAGCCCCTGAGAGGCAAGGGAAAGCCAGGGCAGCTGCCTGAAATGATTTTTCAGAGATACCTTGAGATTGCTTTTCAGAACTGATACAAGATTGACTGCACCAAAAAAAAAAGACGAATTTTGCTATGGCTCTTTGGTGGAGGAGAGCTCTGGCAGTCGGGACACCACAGCACTGATCTCTCCATGTTTTGTAATGCTCTTTGATAACAGGAGTCATTAGGAATTTGCTGGGGCTTTGTTTGCATATCTAATCATTCTGCTTCCCCCCTTGCCTTTCCGTAAAGATTATTTGAACATTTTTGAATTTAGGAAGGTGTTTTTCAGCACACAGAATGTCACAACAGAATGAAAACGTTGTACCTGATGTCACTTTATAAATCCCGCTAGCAGCATTTTATTTGATATTTGGTTCCTGTCAAAGCATGTAGCCTTTAAAAGCAGCTAAATACAAAAGAAAGCTAATATGAAACAGCTCTTCATGTATTCCTATTGCACTCTTCACCTGTGTCATTTATCGTGTGTACCGCAATTAATGCTAAATGCCATGGCAGAAGGGACCAGGGCCAAAATCTTCCTATTGCTCTTCAACAGTCCAACAACATAGATATGCCATATAAATTGAATGATTTGCACAACAGAAGTGGAAAATGCCACATCATCAGGCACTTAAAAACACAGCATCATCTCAATTTTTGCAGCCAAAGTATCCTAGGATTGAATGGCACTTGGGACTACAAGGCTCTTGAGTCCAGGTGCCTGAATTCAACCTCAGCCATGTTAATTCATCACCCTTCCCATGAATTCAGACGAAAATTAGGGTTGAGAGCAGGGGCAAAGTCCTGGCCCCACTCAAATCAACAATAAAATGAGGTACAGCCTGACCACGCTTTCATTCAGCATCCCGCTTTCCTGGCTGCCAATCCTGTATCATAAATCAGGTTGCACTTTACCATTCAGAGCAATCACTACAGCAGGGACAAAATTCATAACAGGGTCTGAAAGCTCAGCTTTTAACAGGTTTGCTGATGTTAGAGGAAGTAAATATGAATGACTCATTTAGGGGAGAAGAATGAAAAAATGTCTAGCTTTCCCATTGTTCAGAATTGAATATCTGAAACCTTACCAAAATTTCTACTAAAAATTGGAATGTGTTTTATAGGGAAATAAAGGGTGGTGGTTTGTTTGAAATATTACATTTCGCATGAAGCAGGAATCCACATAAACTGCAAGAAAAACCTGTCCCTTTTCATCATATTAAAAAAAAAAATAAATCCTTGGTTTTTCAGTATCCAGCAAATCTATCAGACTTGCTGGCTTCTCCATTGAGAATTATTCCGCTATTTTTTCACCTGAGGAATTCTAAACTCACTAAAGCTTAAAATCCCATACGTCTATAAATTACTAGATAAAAGGAGTCTTCCTGTAAAACTGATATTTATTACCTGTATAGAGACAGGAAAATGGAACTGAATTAAGGGAACAGCTCAGTCTAACATTGAAGAATATGGGATTTCTAATAGGGAAGTTCAACTTAATACTTTACAGAGTCTGACAGTATTGAGAACTGAAATGAAATGGAACGAAGTATGTATTTATTAACATTCCAAAGAAGTGAGTGGAACAGTACAGTGTCACCTACCACAAGTATTCTGTGAAAATAAGGATGGATAGTCTGGAAAAAGAAGTAATCCTCCAAGATCTCCTGGCAATGACATATTACTTTTAATTACAGTGTCTATGTCATCCTGTAGTCTCTCATCTTACACCTCTGAGAGCAATGGTATGTCTGAAAGTGGAAAAAAGCCACCATCTCTTTTGGCAAAAATAACTCACCCTGAAATCTTTCTTCAAAAGCAGATGCTGACTTAAGCTATTCATTCATTAAGGTAAAATTGGATGAATGATTTTCGACTTAATTGAAAAATTGAATCAACTTAATGTAGAAAGATACTAAGTTCATAATTCATTCATTTAATAAATCGAGAATGAGAGATTATTTTTCTCCCCAAGTCACTTTAAAATATGTTCTGAAGCCTGCCCAGATCATGAAATTGTGTCATAAATCCAGCAACTGAGACTTCCAGTTTGAGGACACACTATTGTACAAGCACTAAACACAATGGCACTGGATAATGCATGGCAGCTTCCAAAAGCAAAATACCTTAAGGACTCATCTGTTTGCCATGGACTCTGAGGGTACCTGATGAAGTTCCTGAATGGGAGATTGTATTTTGAACCACTTTCATTAACACAGACGTTTCCTACCTTGGTTTGAACCATTTAGCAGATGTTTCCAAATGCCTGGCCTTAGTTTTGCAATATTTGTGTTTGTCTGCACAGGTGGGCACCATGGGTCAAATCCTGCAAGTTGCCCAGGGCGGATCTCAGTAGCTCTGGTACAGTCAGAAGAAGTTTTGCTAAGCTAAAGTCTAGCTCTGTAATGCTTCCAAGGGGACTAACAAACCTTCACACAAGGATGTTAAATGGACAATTATGATTGTGAACTCTTATGAGATAAAAAAGTAGAGGAGAAAGGAATGGGAAGCATTGGATGAATTTTTAAAAAATCTATAAATTAATATAAAATAATATGGATTTCATTGAGTTCATTTACCATCATCATACAGTTAAAACCCCAAGATAAATGCTCAGCAGGATCAGCAGGTTCAGGAGCGATGGATCTGTACCCCATGGCAGTTGAGAGGTACATACCCAACCTGACACAGCCTGGAACGTGCATACAGAGCAACTCCGTATCTCGCTGGCTATGATCATCAGTCTAGGACTGCTGGATGTCCATCAGCCATGACAGCCATTTGTCAGGGGTCTGGCACATTATCAAAATGGAAGAGTAGTGGGTTTTCACTAAGAGCAAGTGGTAGCTGGCAGACCTGGGCAGATAGTTCGGTTTGTAGCAATGCCCTCTGTGGCCGAAACTAGTTGCCTAAGGTGAACAGCAATGTCCTCACTGCCTCCCATATGATCTGGCTTTGTTGTAATCATCTGCAGTGAGAAAGCAGGAGCCCAGGTCAGCGAGACCTTTCTGGGCAGCGTGAAGGCATGAGCTGGACGTGCCAGGTGCAATAGCCCAGTGGGTACTTTTTCTGCTCATCTGCTCTGGAGTACTCACGCATGTGCACTGATTTGCTCTTTGCATAGATGCTTGAAGTTTGTAATACTGTCAGCTCTTACACAACATTCTTCTGACCCACAGTTCTAACTGCTTTACAGGTAAAACTACATTATTGCATTTTACTGAATGAGGCATGTAAGGTATGAGGAGATGAAATGGTCTGTTCCCGTCACTGGCAGGGAGGAAATCAGCCCTTCTCCTGAGCTGTAAACACTTTGCTGTCTCTGCTAGACCCCACTAACCCAGCTGTACTTCTCACAGCACCACAGTGCTCAGGTTACAGCTACAAAAGTACTAAAGCACGTAAAATGGAGGAAAGCTAATGTGACCAATTCATTAATGACTGTTGAAGCCATTGACAAATTATAGACACTATCCATAAGGCCTAGAGGAGGAGAGAAGCTTTCGGCACACACTCATGTTGTCCTGACATGTGTGACGCGCTGCAGTGAGCTGAATTCTTTGCCCACTGCTTTGCTTTGAATTCTAGTAGCATCTTGTCCACAAACCTTAGAGAAGCTATACATAGAGAATCTTTGGAGAACATAAACACATTGCTCTTGGTTTTGAATCTGTCCCAAAGCTTAGACGTATTACTATGCTGGCTCCCTTTTTCCTTATTTCTCTTACTTCCCTACTTGCCACTCCAACCCTTATTGCAGACCCTGTCTGCCACTTCTCTTGCATAGCTCTGGGCAAATCCAGCAGTGGTTTACACCAGCTTCTTTTCCTCTAGTGAGTATGAGAAGGTGCAGGGGTCACTCTTGCTTCTCCACCCCATACTGCATGGACATGCCCATGCCCATGCTGGGCATATTTCTACCCTCCAGCCTCTGTTTGCTTCCCCAGCCACTTCTGAAAGATGGACCTACTTTCCTTGCTTTCCTCAGCTGAAGAAAGGTCAACTACTTGAAGCGGTAAATCTGTTTCACTGCTTCTGCTTCCAACCCTCCCCCAGGCACAGAGACATGCCAGGCACTTCTTCATTTTTCCTCGTTCTTCTGTTAGCCACATCTTCCCCACCCCGGTGTTATTTATACAATAAAATTGCAGCCAAGGGTTTCCTTGGTAACACACATGCCTTCCTGCTATCTATTTTACAAGCAGGCTTGAATTGTCCTGCAATAGCTTAGAGGCAACAATTTAACACAGCTGGTGGCACAATACTTCTATTCTGAGAACATGTTTCCTTTGCCAGAGGTGACTCCTGTGCTGATAACGGAGCTTTCATTCATCTGTAGTGGCAAGGAAAAGGAACATAGTAGAGTGAAAATAGAAGTAAAGTGAAAGCATGAGGGAGCAGTCAGAATAAAGCATCCCAGGAGCTGCACTTATTTTATATTGCAAACTAATCAGTTACTGAACAGCAATAACTGAGGTACCTAAGTTTACTTCTTTTTATGAATGAAAGAGGACATTGTGCTAACTCAGCTTGCACAAGGGTGTGACAGCTCACTATTGGCTACCCACTCTACAGCATCCTCAGTAGCTATACTTGCTGTAATTCTCACAATTTATTTTTCCCTCTGTACCTTTGTTTATAAACAAGGCAAAGTTTGCAAGGACAAATTAAATTGTTCTTAAGATGTTTAGTACACCAGACGCAATAGAGAACTCTAAAGTGCACACATATACATCAGGGAAAGCAGATAAGAGAAGTATGTTGCCACAGACTTTCTTTGGACTCTAGTCAGCCAGGCCCTGGAATAGACACCACTGAAGTCTGAATATGAATATCTATTTTATCTATCTTCTAGTCACTGAAGTAGAGAAGAAATCAAGGGGGTTGAGGTTTGTAGGTGTGCGTACAAGCTATATACCGCATATTCCTGTACCTCAGAGTACTCCTTCCCCAAAGTAGAGGGAGATTTTGACTATAAGAAAGCCATACATTTTTACCATACCCCAAAATTAGCTCTTTTCCTTTTTTTGTCTCTAATGCTGTATTTGCAGTAACTGCTTTAACAATTGTAGGTTCTTCCCCCAACAAACAGTCTCTATTGCATGTGTGTGGAGATCCATAAAATATTACTTGAGTACCTTTTCATGCAGAACAAGTTCAGTTAATAATTTGCAAGCAAGCTCTTCAGTGATTTTCACTGTTGTCCAGCATTTGGTGTTGCTGGTTTGTTGAAGCTGAATAAATTTTACTGCCAAATTTTTTAAGGTTATCATCTACAGTGTTTTCCTGCAGCCAGGAGTGAGTGAGGGCTGCCAGTGCTGAGGGCTGAGCAGAAGCTACGAAACACTGGTAGCACAGAGAGCCAGGACTGGAAAGCCTTGCTGTGATACTGGACATCTCTATTCAGGCTCAGCTAAAGTGCCAAGTTGAAGTCTGTGTGCAGGAAGCTGACATTTGGCCACAAAATAACAAGCACTTTTATAAACAAAATACTTCAGCTAGTCAAATTCTGTCAAGTGTGTCCACACAGGGGCTTGCAACACTTCTGAAAGTCTTGGAAGGACTGGGAGGATGCGGTCACATTTTTCGTGAGCAGGTATGTCTTTGTCCATCTGTTATCAAGACCGCCAGGACTGTGAAACTGGGGCTTCTACTTGTTTTCTTGAATAAAGTCTTGGCATTATTCACCTGAAGAAGTACTTGGCACTGTGGTTTTTTGGTGACCATCTGCTGTTGTAACAAATATAAGCTATTCTTTAAGTGGAAAGGGAACAAAAGTTGTTTCAAGTACCATCAATGCAGATCCACTCACTTCTGAAAATATTCCCTGATGGGCAGATTCTGACCTTTGAACACCAAGTATTCTCACCAAAACCAATTGTGCAACAAAGAATTGGTATAATCTAACACAAAGCAGAAAAATATGCCTAAGTGCATTACGCAGAAACATCCCGTCTGTATTCTTAAGCATGAAATGAACTCTAAAACAAACAGTGATATGCTTTAATATTGAATCAAATTGCAGAAGAGATCCAAATAATGACTGAAAATATGAAAGAAAAAGTATTTTGTTTCCAGTACACCCCTTCGGAAGCATTGAATTTATAATACCTGCCCACCTTGACAACAGCAGTGCATGGAGATTTATTGGTAGCAATTAAAGCCCATGATTTTTATTTCATCTGTCTCCAGACCAATAGGAAATTCAAACAGAGGTCTATTTACTTAAGGGACGTGTACACTTTCTAGCAGCATATTCAGCTGGGCAGGTTTTCTCCCCCTTAAAATGATAAATCTGGTGCATGATGGAGTCATCTCTCACTGGTATCAAACCTCACTTATAAGCAACAGATGTGCTGATCTGAGCTCCAAAGGTGGGACACTAATAGTTTGCAGATGAGCTTTTGTACTGGAGAGGAGATTGATAAAAGTGAGCCTGAATATTAATAAAAGACTAGCGCAGTGTTTTCAGAACTTGGATCTGCATGAAAGACTGGAAAAAACGTTCTCTTCAGCCGAGTTGGTTCAAAAAGTCATTCCTTACAGATTTTTGCTTTTAAATCAGAAAAAAGGATTGTTTGTTAGGAAATGGAGAACATGTGAGTATTTGAGGATGTTCTTGCCTCAGGGCAGTCGGGATTAAGAATGTACAGTAAATCTATAGCGGTAGAAGTTCATTCACATCAGTGGGAATTTTGCCGTTACCAAGAACCAGAAACAAGGATTCTTTCAGCCATCCCTATGAGTCTTTCTGGACAGAACCATCAGCTTCAAGAAAGGCTCCCATTTGGAAAAAGCGAAAATGAAAGGAGAAGAGACACCACACGACATAGCGTTTTGTGTGTGTGTTGAAAGCTTTAGCCATCCCTTGTCTTCAGTGGAAACAACCAGTGAAATCTTACAATGCTTGAGAGATCAGCCCAGGAGTGGCAGAGGACACCCCTTCCACCCACAGGTACCGCAGCACTCCATCCTGCTCCCAGCTTGCCCTTACAACTACGCTGTCTTTCAAGGTCTGCCCTCAAAGGGAGACTTGGGCTATTCCTGTGCAAGTAAACTAAACAGTGCCAGGGGACATTCCTGAGTAATGTAATTCAACTGTTCACAGTGTTAAACTGTTAGAGCAGTCTCCAGGCTCTATGTGAACTGAAAAGAACAGTGGGGCTCTATTTTCAGTGTTTCTTAAAACAGGGAGGCTACCCAGTACCAAGCAAAGAGAAGGCACCAACAACTAGGCAAAATCACCTGGCCGGTTCGGTTGTTCATTCTGTGCTACAGGTGTTTTTTTTTCACCAGGCAAGGGCTCCTAATGCAGATGAAGAGAAAACCTTTCTCTGTCAGCACTGACACTATGCAAGACTGGTATCATTCTGACATTTGGAAGGGTTAGTGCTGAACCCTTATGCTCTCAACAGGCCAGATATTTATGTCTTCTAAGTACATTGAAGCTATCAGGATTAAAAAGTGCAGTATGCAAGTCCTGATTTTAGCAGTTTGTTAAAAAATGGTCTTGTGAAGAATCCTCCTTAGAGGCACAAGATGAAACTGGGTTACTGTGAACAATGTGTGAGCTTTTTTCTACCTCATAGCGGTTACTGGCCTGGAAGATACTCTAGGAATGAGCAACATAAGCAGTGTTCCATGCCAGCACTTTGCTATAGTACCTTCATTTCTGACAATGAAACTCAAGTGATAAGGAGCTGTTTACCTCTTTCTTCTCTAAGTGCTGCTATATAAATTGTTCAATCCCAGCCATAAAAGGCCACAGAGGTTACTATCTTCTGTAACCCCGAGTGCAGAACAGATCCCTGTCCATGCATTTGGGAAGAGGAATCCCTCCACGTACACTCCTGGTTGTTCTTCGTGTGGCTTTGGTGTATGCCTGTAATACAAGCAAGGCTACAACAGCATCCCTCAACCTCTGAATTTACAACGTTGTGTGATATGAAGATCCAAGGAGAAAGGAATGAAGAAATAAAAACTCCCATTTTCATCACAGCAAGTGTCTGGTAGGACTGGCTTGTCTCAGCCACAAACAGGGATCTCCTTGGGGAAGGTGCTTGTCTAGGGACAGAGGAGATCCCTGTCTTCAACTCCTGCATACCAAGAAGCTGGGAAGGGAAAAGTCTGGCTGGAGGGTCAATATGGACCAAGATCAATAGGTACAGGTTTGATTCCTGTCTGCATTGTAAACTTTGTTCTTTGCTGACAGCATGAAATGGGAATGCAGGTATTGACCTACTCCAGTACAAGAGCTAGACTGTATTCTTATTGCCATATATATGGCAATATCATGTATCCTGAGGCTCCAGTCTCAGTCTGGAGCTTAAGTGATCCTTCCTGTAAGAATAAAATCTACCATGTATATATGAGGAGAAAACTGTGTATTTGCACAGGTAATAACTGATTAATTGCAATTCAGTCTTGCAAGAGATAAAGTATCAAACTGACATGGTTTGTCCTTTTGTTTTCTTATTCTGACTATATTTTAATCAGTTTTCTCACATCAACATCTGACTCACCTTGTTTTTCAGAATAAAAAGTCTTGCTTTTTGAAAATCCCTAATTGTGAATCACAGACATGTTTATGTGGTAGACTCTAAAAATAAATACCAGTCCAGCAGTCAGCAGCTGATTCTTCATTTACCATCTACATCACGCTCTGGACAGAAAGTGTCAGCTATCAAAGACATTGCTTAGAAATCAATACACCTTGGAACAAGAAGGAACAAGTATACTATTTTCTAACATCTTGTCAACAGACTACGAAGGTCTGTGGTAAACCACAAAAAAAGTGTGATAATCATTCAGAAAATAAACATTGTGGTAGCAGAAGAAACAATTAAACACCATCAACTGATGCCCAGTGCACATGGAAAAGTGTTCAAGGCATGTCTTAGTAACCTCCTTCCATCAGGTCAGCTGCAGGTTTAAAGTCTGCATTGTGGGTTTTTTTGTTTTTTCCGTAACATTTTTCTTGCAGTGAAGTCTGCCTGAGTTCCAATAAATGTTTCCTGGTTTGTGATGACCGAATTCATTCAAGCTTTCCCAGAGAGGTGTATTAGAGCGATATCGTAAACCATCCCTCATGTTTTTGCTTGCAGAAAATATGAAAGAGAATTCTCATAGGGAACAGTGAATGAAATGTAGCCAAAAACACCCGGCTGGAATTTACAGAACACGGTGCTGTATTTTTAAAGTCAAATCTCATATATTAGATTTTTCAGTGACAGGCTCAGTATCCCTCAGGATTAAACAAACATATTAAACAAAAGGCAAAGGCTCATAACGAGTAACATTCTTCCTTACAACCCTCCTCACTGACTGTACAAGTCCTGCCTACAACTGACAGTAAGTAAAACCCAGTCTATGGGACAGGTTTACCCAGCCTGGTCCTGATCTGGTAGAGACACAAACTTGCAGTCAGGAAGTGGATAACTAGTCACTGCCCTAGTCACCTCACCCAGATGGCATAACTCGACTGCCTCAGGCCTCAGCTTCATTCCTAGCTGTCACTGGATAGTTGTTCTTATTCAATAAGGGGAAAAAAAGAACAAAATCTTATGTAAAATCCAACAGCTTAAGGGAGTTTTACCATCTGAAATTGTGATTCTACTAATCACCTCTTTTTGACACAGCTCCAAACATCAGAGGATGAGTCTGCTTTTGTCATGGTAGTCAGCAGCTATATCTTTTTTTAAAAAATGAGGTTTTGCCTGTTTTACACACTACTCCACAGTTCTTCTTGGTGCAGAGTACTGAAATATTAACCTGTCTTCTGTGGGTTACAGGTACAGAGGGTTTCTAAGTTAGATAATATTCTCAGTTGTGATTAATTTTAAAATGATTCAGTAAAAAAAGCCCTGGTCTTGAGATTTTGGAGGTGTTAGAGAGTTTTTCTTATGAAAGATTATAGACTGACAGCCCTTAAACAGCTTTTGTTCTCTTCTGCTAAGTGTGGGAGGGGTGAGGACTCAGACAAGCTGTGGACTTGCAAGGCTGTTACTGGTATAATGCAGCCTTGATCTGGGAGAGCTAGTCCTGGAGACAGAGGGTAAACTGTGGCAGATGAGCCGGGGAGCTTGCAAGGATCACAGACACCCTCTGGTCATTTCATACAGTTTGGTATCGCAGCAGTTAAGGGATGGGCAGTAGGCACGGATCTGCACAGCCTTCTCCTACACACCATGCAACAGTGGTGGCTGCAGAGGACATAACTGATTGGACAGGCATCACTTCAGAAATTAGAGGGAGAAAAGAACTGGTCTGATGTCTCCATGGTGAAGTGGTTTAGCCTGTATCGTTCTTCTTTCTCAGAGCCTATGGTTGGAGGCTCTTAAAATGTTTATGAACACTAACCCTCTCCGTCTCACTCCTGTGTCTGGGGCTTCGCTGCTGGGTCTGAGGAAAGTTTCCAACATGACCCTGGGCACATTATTTTAATGTGTTTGTGCCTCATTCTGCGTGTACGCAATAGGGATAATACCATCTGACAGGCTGTACTCTGAGGCAAAAATAACTGAAGTTAGTGACGTGTTTTGAGAAAGTACCCCTGCAAGACAGAAAGTAGTCGCTTGGATCAGCTCAGAAATAAAGGGAGGAAGTGTAAATGAAGGAAGATAATGGTGGAATTGAAAACCCTCCAAACTGGCAAACTTCCTTAACTCTCAAGTACTCTTTGAATGTGTAAAGTACATAGCTACATAAAAAGGCAAATTATCAGGTGTAAAAGAGTGATAAAGCTGTTAACTGAGTTGCATGCCTATAGGCCAGCTAAGCCCTTGGCCCAAGGTGTTATGCATGCTGAAAAACCTCACTTCCAGCTTATAACTGCAGTTTGTCACCTTAGTTTTAATCATAGCATTCCTTATAGTCCAAACAGTTTTTATTTCCCATAAGCTTCCAGGTGAGAAATGATAGTTTTCCGAAGCTACAAAGGCAGTGAACCTCCTTACTACTTCATTTTAACTATTTGTAATAATTTAAACAATAGCTTTTTGAAAGGACTTTACTTTAAACTGTCTTTTGCTGCTCATTGAGCATCAGAGACTGAATTAACTTTGCTGAAAAGTCAATGTCAACCTTAACAATAATATAGCAGCTGGCTTGCTGATCTTATTTACTAAATTCACCAGAAATGACTTGTTGGTTTTGTTTCTCAGTTGTTAGTCATCTACTGGCTTTAAGTTAGGCTCAATATTTTTTTCACAAGATGCTGCCTCTGCCTCCAGAGCACAGCAGTGAGCACAAGGGTGTTCTTTCTGGTCTTCCAGCTTGAGCTTCAAGTCACCCTTGGAATCAAAAGGAGTTATCAGCCTAGAAAAGGCTCTTACGGGCCGTGAGAGAGGGTTAGAAGTTCTATAGATCCATTTGCACCTGGGTACAACCATACCAAAAACTAGAGACAATGAAAAATGGCATGTTGAGAGTGTCTGAGGCACAGCCATGGCTCATTAGGAGAAAAAACTGTTTCCAAACAACTGCTCTGCTCCTGCCTATGTTACTATTCACAGTTTTGTTCTGATTAAGTGGCAGTTGGAGTGGGTTATGAAAAATTAAGTGTAAAACAAGAGAGGATGCATTGCCTCCTATAAGTGATGGAGCAGCAGCTGAGAGGTTCACGGCAGCAGAACGTTATCTGTACAGATAAGGTTTCTTTTTTGTTGTTTTTTTTTTTTCTTAAAAAAATTAATATAATAAATCAGCGACACGGGCTGAACATTTATCAGACACTCAGAGCACAGAACAATCTACTTCCATCGCAGAGGTCTCGGCATTGCTTCAAAGCTTATCTCCATCTCCTGCAGGTCTTCGAGCTGCTCTCTCAGCTGCTCTCCCACCACCCTCCCCACCAAAGGAAGACGAAGCGGAGAAAATCAGAGGTTACCAGTGGGTGACACACATTCCTGGCACTTGCTGTGCTCTCGAGGGCCACAGCATGACCTTATCTGCACCCTCCTCCTGCTGCTGCCTTGCTGTCCCCTGCCCTGAGCCAGTGAGCACGGAGTAGCCTGGATCTGTGTCACCGAACCCTCTCAGCACGGGGGCTGCAGCTGAGCTGCACGGCTGGCACCGTTCTCAGCCCCACACCACTGCCTGAACCCTGCCTGGGAACAAGGCACAGCCCGAAACCACCCCTGGACCCTATTAAGGATGTATCAGCTGAGATGACCAAGTCCCAGGGACCAGACCACTCCTGGCATTTAGTGACTGGGAGGGACAGAGCGCTGGAGGAGGATGAGGAAGAGAGGTGAGGGATGGGATCACTGAGACTGTAATCACTACCACTGTCCCAAGCCACATATCTGTCCGAGGTGACTCAATCTGTCCTACCTATAAACATTTAATCCTAATTGTGGGCTGCCAGGAACGGCTGCACATAACAGCCAGGGCTGTTTTGTTACTGTCAGGTGTGATACAGCCCCTTAAGTACAGGCGCAATAGCAGCTGTAACCTCACTATAAGACCAGTTACGACTTCCAGCAAAATTCACACTGGTATCTCTACTGAAATAATTGCAGAAGAAACACTTTAAAAAACTTTATCCCTTTGAAAACACGGCTACAGATTCAATAAGGAGCTTGATTTCACAGGTATTTTGACAAACCAGATATTAACTCCAGCGTCAGACACAGATCTGATTAAACTACAAATGCCTGCAGAGGGGTTTAGATGAAGCAGTTTCAGATGTTTTATTGTACTGAATAGTCTTTTCATTGAGAATTTAATTCCTTTCAACAATAAGAATATTTAGTGACTATCTTTTTATTATTAATATTTTTTAACATCCTCAAAGATGTTCACAGATAGGAAACTCTTACACATTCACAGATCATGTGTGTTTGTGCCTGGAGAGGAATAAACACACCATGTTTCTACTGTAGCATCTATACTGTAGAAAGCGCAGGAATAATCTTGATCTTTTATTTGTAAATATGGAATAAAATAATCAAATAGTGCCCTCAACATGTACTGTAACTTTTCCTGTTTGACAGGTATGTTTTTAATAAAGGTTAGTAATGGCTTCAGCTTGATTTGGTGAGGTTTGACATAGACATAATGGGAACATACCTGCAGTGCATTTTATGTGCAGAAATACAACGAAGCCACAACTCCAGCCCTTGCCAATGCAGTGTGTGAGCTAGCCTCTCCTGGAAACTGGCTTTATTTACTCAATTTTATAAATTCAAACTTCTCAGGAAATATTCTGCCAGCTACATTTCTGTAGCTGGCTGAGAAGACTATTTTATTGACTTCCTTGTCCTGGTCTAATTTGGGCTAGGAATTCAGTTGAGTCTAGCTGTGTACAGAAAGCAAGAATTGACCCAATGTCTGGCAAATATTAACTTGTTACTACACTCTACACTGTAACAGGGTACTGGATCTCAAGAGCAGATAAGTATGATCTCAGAAATGGCAACCAAGGAGAAAGTAAAGTCGCTAGTTAACGGCTACTATAGTGACAGGCAACACTGGAGTCCCTGCTTTGCAAAGTAACCAAATAATTCATTGACATAATTATATCGGCAGAAGATGTTTAAGACTTCTTTTCAGACTTCTTTTAACAGACTGCTGGCCTGGACCAGAATGCTGGTCCTCACGTGTGAGGACCTTAACTGTTGCTTGTAGACTGAGGGATCAATTGACTTGGAAACCAACGCAAAAATATTACTTCTCAGAAGTGAGGAACAACTGTTCCATTCACTGATGGTGACTCAGGAGCCAATGGCACTGTGGAAAGATGAGTTTTAAAGAAAGCTTCATACCAAGCTGAAAAAGCTCCTTTCAGAAGCAGGATATGTTTGTGCAACAGACCTACAGTCTCCAATAACCTGACCTGTACAAGAACCTTAAAACTCAAAAATAAATAATTTAGAATATAGTTGCTTTTTTCAAGTGCACATGCCTTTTTTTTTCTTCTTCTGCTTTTTATTTCAATAGTGAGGGTATTGTCTGGATTTGGACATAGTGAAAAGCCAGTCCTATCATACTGCCTAAACTTGTTTCCAGAGGCAGAATTTCACTGAAACGCCTCAGAAACAAGCTTGTTTCTCTAAAATTACATCGCCTTCTTTTCAATTTATTTATTCACAGCAGGGATGCTGTAACCAACATACAGAATAATTGTGTAGATTGTGCCTCAACCCAGTGTAAGTAAGAAATGAAATAACTACGAACCATGTCCTTTAAAATATGATCTACTTACTTTGAAGAGCTGAAGAGCACCCAAAGTATCGCACAACTGCATTGATTTCATTACACCAGATGACTCACTGTTTCTTCCCACATCATCTATATTACAAACAGTTACATCACAGCCATGACGGTCTGAAAATTCAAGTCAGTCAATGTCCAAGGTTTGAAGCAAATACTTCAGTCTAAATGTCTCCCCACCTTGCAAAGTTTACTTTGCTTAAGATTATCTGTGCTCTTTTCAGGACACCTGCAACCTTTTTTCGCCACTTCCCATCAGCAGCTGTTACCAATCATGGGTTACCGTCACCATCAGCTCTGCCTTTTTAAGATGTGTACTGTGGTGTTAACCCAAAACATAGCGCTTGGATGGCAGAGTTTGCTAAGTGTTTGAAGTTTTGCTTTTTTTGTGGATTTAAAAACTACTCTCAAAGCCCCTGGCTAATTGTCCATTAGTATGCTCTTTTAAACATGAAACAAAACCCCTTTATTTACCTTCTCTCTTGCCTGATAGTCCTCAAGAGGCAAAGCTGCTTCTGCCTTAGCGACTTGAACCTATGTGACCTGAATAGTCATTTGAGATGTTAATTCACTGAAGAATGAAGTTGAACAATGATGGATCGAAGAATTTCCCCCACCCAGAAGAAAACATGGTTGCATAAGCTTTGTGTATTGATCAGCTTGGTTCAGCTTAATTCTCTCCAAGCCTCAGTGCTAGCCAGTTTCTAACACAAAAGGAAATGTTAATGTCTGGTATTTTAAGAAAGAACTCTTGATTTACTGTGAGGGTAGTCCAACAGAGAATCTTTTCCTTAGAAGTGTCGCCAGAAGAGCCAGACCTATGTGCCTGATACCTTTAACTCAGAAAAGTGATTTAGTTTTCTTTTAGGTTGCAGAATTTTAATGATTTTTCCCCATAGTGACTTTTCTATCATCATGACGAGGTCAAAATACACTAACCTCCAAACTTCAGTTTTTCTGCTCCCTGAAGGTTTCTTCTAACATGTCAAATACAACACCAAAGAAAGAAAATGTCTCGAGGAAGAAGAAAATGGGGTATTGAAAGAAATTCTGTGTTACTTGCCTGCTTTAAAGTCTTCAAGGTGGAATCCTATTGACCTCAACAGCAAACTTCATGTTGTTTTTATTGAAGTCCCACCATACACCTTTAGTTAGTATAAAACCATGTAGATTGCCGTAACTGTTTAGAAATATACAGAACTGTCCTAATTTACCACGGTTCAGAATATGACCTTACCTCCTTTAACGGTGATTAAAACATTAAAACCCTTCTGAAATTGAGAAGATGGATCCTGCTCCTCATCACATCCAGATTCCCTGATGATGGCTCTGTCAGTAACATCTGAACCTGTCTGGCTGTTTTGCATCTAAACAGGTGTAACGAGTAATGAGCAGATTGGAAAAAAACAATGAATCCGCAGGCAAGTATTATTGGATGATGACACAATCCTGTGCCGTTTGGTAGTTGCAAAAGGCCTTAGAGAGTTTTAAAAGATCAGGAATAGCCATTTGAAGAAAAGCCTTTTGCTTTTTAAAGCCTGCTTATAGATATCCATAAAGCTGGCTTTGGCTGAATGGAGTCTGGTGATTGCTCAGCAGACAAGTCAAAGTTGCATTAGGAGAGCGCTCAGAGCTGTATTCTCACCTTGCTCCCCGAGGGCAGGGCTCACTTCTCTCTGGGGTCTGGAAGGCAGCCCAGGAGAGTGAGGGCTTTTGAAGGGAAACATCTAACATGCTCTCCCTTCCCTTGCTGTGGCCGTGGGGGACAAGGCCTCTGACACAGCCTCCCCAAGCCCTGGTACTCCTCCTGGCAGACTGTGCCAGTTCAGAGCTTCAGAGGAATCTTTGTGCAAAATGATGCAGTAGGTGAGGTCTCCAGTGGAAAACTCAGAGGCAGGGAGAGAGAAAGGACGTGGCTCCAGTGTGCACCCAGCACAGCATCTCAAAACCATGTTTCCCTCAGGAATCCCATAGTGGGCTCCCCATTTAGATTTCAGAAAGCAGGCAAACAACCCTAATTAATGGAAAAGGAACGCATTGCACCTATTTGGGGTTCTCCTGAATTGCAACTACTATAACTCCATCAAGGGTAAGGGGCTTCCTGCGGTGTGCCATGGGGTCTTGGGCTGCTGGCCGTTCAGATCTGAGGAGAGGTTGGAAAATGCTGCCGTCCCCTTGCACCCCAGGCACAAGTGGGAAAGTGTGCTGGGGAGAAGGGAAAGGAGAGGGAGAGGTGAAATGTGTCCTGACCTGTCCTAGAAAGGAAGGGGACATGGCCAGAAGTGACCGCCTGCACCTAGGGACTAGGAAGCATTCCTTTATTTGCCAAGTTATTTAGTTGGAGCCCTTTATCTTAGTGTAAACCTCTATGTTTTCTTCCCCCGCCCCTATTACTGTATGTTTAAAGCAGAGTAGTGTGCACCTCAGTTTATAAAACCCCTGGTTCAGTTTATAAATGCCCACTCCAGTTTATAAATGCCTTAAAATGGTACCGATATTGCATTGTATTAATGAAAAAACATGATATAAAGCATAAAGTAATAAATCCGCACATAGTCCCAGCCAAAAATCCCTCCGTTTCAGTGAGCTAGGCAAGTTCTAGCCATGTTATAACTGGCATACAAGGACTTCCTTTTCCCCTGCTCTAAATGCCAAGGGATGGGGAGGACAACACAGCTCCAGCTCAGCATCAGGCGCCCAGGGTCCATTCCTTACCCCTCTATCCCACTTGAGCCCAGGTAGCTCTCCAGGTGTGCCACCGCTGAGCCTGACCTGAGCCATCAGACATCTGGTTTGCAGCCTCGGCTTCTGCAGGCCATACCACCTTGGAAAAGTCACCTATTGCTTGGTCTCCGCTTGCAAAATGGAAATTACAGTGCCCATCTCTACACGTAGCCTCCACCTCCATAAATGAGAGTGGATGGCACCGGGGTGAAACAAAGAGCATCTGATTCTTCTCCCGCAGAGGCATCGCATAACCTTCAAAAGCAGCAGATGCGGCGCAGGGTGCCTCCTGCCACACTTGGCGGAGGGTGGGCTTGCCTGGGCCAGTGGGGAAGACAAGTCACAGAGAAAGAGGTGGATATTCGTAAATATTTTGGGGTCAGTTGCTTTAAAAGCACAAAGCTTTTCTGCCAAGGAAGAGGATGCCTGTCATCCTGGTAAGGGGCAGCAGGCTGATGAGTATATTTTCCACTTCGAATAGGGCTGAATCAGCTAATAATTCTCTATCCCAAGCTGTGATTAGCCATGTACATGGATCATCCCAGATGCCTGTCTCTGCAAGAAGGACACAGCCTCGAGTCGTGGCAAGGGGAAACCAGGGTGATAACCAGCCTGGGTCAGCGGGGCCAGAGCCCGCTGGGCAGCCTTTAATTAGCAGGGAAGGCTGCATTGATTTTTTTTCACTCTGGGTCTGCCCAGCAGCCTCTGCGAGTCCTTCTGTGATAATGAGCACTGTTCAGCCCAAAGGCCATGAAACTGGGGTGACGGGGAAGGGCGAGGAGAGGACTCCAGTTGTACAGAATGATCAGGTCTCCCCTCAGCCTCCTTTTCTCCAGACTAAACAACCCCAGTTCCTCAGCAACTCCTCGTAAGACTTGTTCTCTAGAGAGAACAACTGGTCTCACAGTTAAAGACTGAGGCAAAGAAGTCATTAAGTACCTCAGCCTTTTCCTCATCCTTTCTCACTAGGTTTACCCCTGCATCCAATAGAGAATGGAATTAATTTCCAAATGTCTCATCTTCATCCTGCTAAACGTTATATCCATTTTGTGACTTCAGAACACATACATTGTTCTATTTGTCTTTGGAGCTTCTCTATATTTCGTTTCCTTCTCGTTTAATTCTAAGTTACTGATGCTAATAACACAGTAAAAATAATGTTCCCATATTAAGTACCATGCAGTCTTTTCAGAATTACCTCTGCCAAGGAAGCAGATGACAGCTTGACTGCCATTCAGACAGCATATTTACTGCGGAGCTTTTGAACATTCATGAGGGTCAATTGCTGCCCTGCATTGTTTCAGAAATAGTTAAATAAAAATATAGATCTCCAAGGCTGGAGGGTACCACAGGCCTCTGATTCTTTTAATGGAGAAGAAAAGAAGTGCAATAAAGGTCTATGACAAAATGTGTTCCCCCCTGAAGCCGTAACTATGTATTGTACAAGGATATGAAAAAAGCTTTGCAGTAGGAATGATTTTCCTAACCCTATACGGGGGTTAGCATGGTGGTTAGCTCTTGTCTCAGAGTCAGCACTGTTGTAAAAATGCAGTTCTTTCCAAATTTTCATCCATCTATTCTCAGTATTGATGGCACACTTATTTTTCAGTTTGACAGTCTTTCTGTACTATTTGCCTTAACAATATTTTTTGCAGCAAATTCTGCAAGTTCATTACATACTGTGCCTGAACAGCTATTTTTCTATTTCAGAACTGTTAGTCTTTGCCAGATTCTTCTCTTTCTTCTATTAAAGCTGCATTAAAAACTGATGAGCATTCCTTTATTTCTCATGAGCCTCTCGGCTTCTGTTCCCTCTTATTAATGTCTTCATTGATCTTTCTCAGTATCTGGAAAGATTTCCTTGTTGGAGATCATATCTGTTGCTCTTTAGGAGGAACCAATTTTTTTCCCTGGCCATGTTTTGATGAAGACTGGCCAAGTGCAAATGTAAACGTTATTAAAAGTGGGGGGGGTGATGAGGACTGAGATATGGCAGCCTTACACCATTCTGCCCCGATCTTGCTGCCCCTTCTTTAATGCCATCAAAACCTTTTGCTTTTACTAGTGTTAAGGAGAGGTTTCTTCTGGACCATCTGTAATATATTGCAAATCTTGCTCTGAAACTGTTTTAACTTCATTTAGAATACACTCCAGTGTTGCAAGGAATTTTGCTTATGCAAAATGCTTATGTAATGCTTATGACTTTGTTTTTGCTTATACCAAAAAAAATAAAGAAAACAAGAACAAGAATCCAACTCATAATACATTGCCCGATGTCTTAGTTTTGTCATGTCTGCATGTCTTAATCCTTGACTGATCTAAATCACTTAGCATCATCTGCAAATTTTGTTACTTTGCCCTGCCCTCAGATTATTAATAAACAGCCTCAGTCTGAGCAGATACATTGCAAACACTTCACTATTAACCTCATTTCTAGATGAAAGCTGGCTCTTTATCCTTTGTATTTGCTGTCTCCCAGCCCATTTCCACTGCACAGCAGAACATTACCTTTCACCTTCTAGGTGCCTGGTTTTCTTTAATAGCCTCTTTGAGGGACTTTAAGAAAATCTGAATAATTATATCTGCCAGTGCTTCTTTACCCACTAATTTGTTGACACTTTAATGAATCCTTATAGTTGGAAGGAAGGTTTTCCTTTGGCATAAATCAGTGCTGTTTCTGTAATCACCTAATTTTCATCTAGGTGGTTTTATAACAGCTACTTAAAATAGCACAACTCCCACTGAAGGCTCATCAGTCTATTACTGCTGCAACTACCCCACAAATTTCAATTTAAAATTCACTACTCTCCAGGTCTGCTGTTTAGCAATTGATTTTAAAGTTTGATTTTTTTAGGAGCTCAACAACTTCTTTTACAACATCCTCTGAATTCATAGATGATTATATTTCTAGTCACATTAGTTTCAGCTTGTCAATATCTGAATTTAACTCCTATCCTCACTGATGCCCTTTTGTAATGTATGTATATTCCCAGAAAATCCTATGCATTCAACGCAGTGTCCATGCACAGTCAATTGGAAGTTGAAAAATTATTCCCAATAATCAAGTGAACACCTTCTACCTTAGCTACAGCTTTATTTGTAACTGTCTGACAGTTACATCTAGTGTCTTTTTCTCTAATTCAGCTCAACTCCATCACCACTCAGCATAGCTCAGCTGATTTCATATTATACATAGCTATGAAGCTACCAGAGCAGCATAAAAATTCCTTTGACTTATAACTTATAAATGGGATTACATTTCATGACTGACTATGATAGGAAGGGGTTGGGAAGTGATGAGCTAAGCCATCTCTTCCAGTCTGATATTCAAAGTGTTTGCCACCCTAATGGCCATGGTAATGTCCTGTTTGTTCCTTACAGCAGCACACCCAGTCCATAACCCACAGGCTTCGGGTCTGGCCCTGAATCATGACATTTGCCTTAGAAAGATTCAGTTTTGACCTCCTTTGATTTTTCCCAAATAAATGTTTGCAGATTTGTCTCAAAACAGTGAACTTCCACATTTTCTTTTTGTCTTTTCCCTAGCCGCTTGCTTGCAATGACCAGTCAAGCAGCAAAGCTGACCAGCAAACCAGATGTTCCCCAGCATTTTTCACCTTGAAATGTTTCTGCAGGGGCACATGTAACAGCCAACAATTGCTTTTTAACATGCATCCCTGTTGCACGTGCCTGAGCAGAGACTCACCTAAGGACCCTCTCTTTTCCTGGTATTGTTTTCCTACCAGAGCAGATTCCTCCATCCTCAGTCACCTTCACTGCTGACTGCACACACACATGCACTGTGTGCTTTGCGGTGGTGGCACCTGATGTAATTTTCAGGACATTTTAGTGCTCACTTCTCTCATGGGTGTTTGTATATCCCAACAGGATTCCCTTTACACGTCCCATCCCATCGGCTGAGCAAGTTACAACCTCAAAGCCATTATCACATTTCCCTTTACTCTTACATATCATTATGGCCTTCACCTGGACATTTTCCAAAATCAAGGACTTCAGATGCTGAGGTGAGATAAGATAGTATCCAAGACAGCGTACTTATGCTTTAATGAAGGCCAAGGGGCTTCATGCATTATAAATGAGTCATTCTTTCTTTAGTTCTAGTAAGCCTTTCTCAGCTGATCTCTGCAACTGTTTCCTTGCCTGCTCTTATTTTTTAGTGTGAAGTTGACATTGGTTGTCCCAGGGTTGAAAATGTCCCCATTTACTGCTGACCCAAGACCTTTCAGATGAGAATTTAATCAGTGACCGGAGATGCCACAAAATTTTAACTTGCTGCTGTTCATATCAACATTCTATTACATCCTTTGTGTAGAAAATCGGGATCTTTTTGTCCAGAAAGAATATAAAATTCTAATTGCTTTCACTTCCCTAAGCACAGCTTCTGGAAAGGGGGACTGCATTTAACTCATAGGTATTTTATACTGTAACAGGGAGGTTTTTCTAATGTATCAGTACACGTGAACCCATGGATAATATTCTGGCTTTGTCTCTCAGTGACATTTTCTGGCCATTTCATGTGCAAACCCACTGCAATCTGCTTCTGCCAGATCACTTTTCTGAAATTTTGCTCACTGAAATTACATTTCTTCCAAATGCCATCAAGTACCCTTAGAGACATGGTACTCCTAAAAGAAGAGTCTTTGAACACAAATGCTCCGTTCCTTTGTAAATTTGTTGAATCCACTCAGGAAGGAGACGCTTTGAACTGAAGTGCCCATCTTCTAAAATGAGATGTGCTATGTTTCTTTGCTTCATGTCTGTAAATTTAATCCATAAAGTTAATTTTTTATTCACGAATGGGAATATGGAAAGAAAGGGATTTAAAAATGCTTCACATCTTCCTGGCTTACAGAAAAGAGCAAATCAATGTAAGAAAAAGGATATCCTGAGAGTCTTATAAAACTTTGATTTCTTAATAGTGGCAGGCAAACCTGGAAAATCAATGGATTCACCCTCCTAAGGAAATTGAAATCTTCCCTTATACAGGACTGTGCTACTGGATGTTATTGAAATTAACATGATTACTTGCATTCTGTAACAATACTAATCATCTGTAATGTAAATGTAGTCAATATTGCATTATACAAATAGCAATAATTTTAGTTGGCATTCTCTGAATCTCCCCAGCTGTATACTCTCAGAGAAGCTTATATTTAGGATAAGATTTCAAATTCTGACATCTTTGGCTCTGTTTATTTTGAGTCTTGACTTGAATATTACTTGGGTTTGTTGTTTTTGTTTTTAAACTCACTAATAAGCTGTTCTAGGAATTTTATTTAATGGCATTTTTAAATTAGTTACGTCATAATATATATTTATAACTGAAAGTATATATGCATATCCATACCTAACTAGTGTCAGGTGTAGGCATTACAGTACACACAAAAAAACCAGAGCAAAATATGACATTAAAAATTACACTTAACTTTAAACAATACCTGTGATGATAACTTAAGACAGGCAAATAATTATTAAAGAAGAACTAAAGGGGAATATGCTTCTTTAGTGGATCAGGTTCCCTGGCTCACTGGAGTTTGTGGGATGAAGAGCTCAGGATGGTGCTGGGAATCCACTGTCACCTTTGTCCCCCACTTCATAAAACCTCATATGGGAGCTTAGGACTGAGGTTGTCTTACATTCTGTAGCTCTCTGATGGTTGCTGTGGTGTATCCTTCATTTCAGCTTTTTTAATTCCAGCTTTCCTACTGAAAACAACTTTGGAAGCTCAGGGAATTAATCATACTAGTAGTAATGTTGCAGCTCCCTGCTTTGTTACCAGACACATATCACGCTTTTTTTCAAAAAGAAACCAGGCACAAAATTATCTTTTTGTGATGCCAGAGAAAATGGCTGTTCCTTATTCTATTATATTGTGTCATTTCTGCCCACTTCAATCTCAACAGCATTTCTCTAGGAGTTACCATGTAATATAGATATTTGGCTGGACAGGTGGCAGTTACAAAATTAGAGTTGATATATTCATCTAGGAAAAAATAGGCAATAGCGACATATCACTTTCCATGTAGCTCTTTGCAGTTGAAAAGTGCAGTTGAAACCTTTCCTTCATTGGTACAGAAGACTGTAAAGTTACACATAAATCCCTTGAGTACATTTTAAGTGCCCTGCCGGACCCCTCTAACCATACTCCTTTTAAAATCACCAGCCCAAATACACATTATTTTTGGTCATCCTGTTGAACCGATGGGTGAATTACGATTGGTGATAAGAAGAGAAGGCCTGACACATACAGATTTTCTCCTAGAATTGTTGTCACTCTTTAAATGACTTTTCTTTTAAGGGTGCTATATGACACTATCCTGTGGCCAAATGAGACTCCACTGTTTCCCAGTTAGAGTGCTAACAACTCTGGCAGCACGGTTGCAACTACTTTACAGTTGAGACAGGCAGTACAAGGGCAAAATTTCTACAGGCAGTCTAGAAATTTTTAATGACACCAACTTATCTCACGGGGTAAAACAGGGTTGTGAATCATCTTTTGTTGGTTCTCTCTAATATTTTCCATGCTGCTGGAGAATACGGCAGAGTATAAAGTTTCTGCCAGATTGACCGGGAGGTAGTCAGGCCAGCAATAGAGCCACGCTCAGAGCTGCAAAAGCTTAAGTCGGGCTGGCCAGGGGTCTGCACAGTAAGTGTAAGAGGTGTCAGAAGAAGCAGGGAGATGCCTGGACAATGAAGTTCATATCAGGTGTCCTGGGCTTTTTTATTCATCTTCATGGGTCTAGCTATGAATTTCAGATTCACGCTGAATTCTCTTCTCAGTCTACTTTGTGTAGTTCTTCAGTGGTTAATGCAATGGCCATTTTAATATAACAGGTGAAATAGCATATTTCAGGAGGAGGAACATAATACTTGAGGGGAGAGAGACCTCTATATCTCGGTCAGGGTGTTTTCCACCAGAGTCCACCAGCATGATGACAGAGGGAGCCCTCAACTCCCCAGCAGCACGCTTGAGCAGACCTGAGCAAAGCGATGTGCCATCTGCTGGCTCCTGGAGCAGCAAACCTCAGAGGCTGCTCCCTGGTGGGACCCCAGGAGCTGTCTGGGCACAGAGCAGAAGGAGTGGAAGTGGCACACTTCCAGGGGTCCTCTCCACTGTTTGTTTTCCCTGCAAGGCAGCCGCTGCCTTAACCTTCGAAGGCTGGCCTTAAGTATATTGTCAGCCCTTAGCTCTTAGTTGCTCATGGTGCTTGTCAGGAGCTTGGCTACTGTAGTAACCCACAAAAGCATGATTTCTTTAGTCATATTGAATGGAGGCTCTCCCTTTCATTGAGAAGACTTTTAGGAAATGCTGGAGCGTTCTGTCTAGGAGCTGTTACCTCTGTATAGGTGCCTGTTTGCTCTTCTTACATGATAATGGAGTTATCTATGTAGACGGGGTACATTCAGTTCTCCCCTGTATACCCAGGAATGCTGTGCAAGCAAACCATCCCTTTTTAGGCAGCTCCAACTGCCCTCTGTATTTAACAAATGACCTTCTTAAAGGTTGCTGGTCTGCCGTCCTCTTGCCCTGTTCCAACACCCAGGACCAAATCCTGACTTAACCCAGAAAAAGACAATGGAGACCTGCTATTATTACTGTGCAGCCTTATGCCTGATCTCAAATGTAAGGTGCTTGTTATGACCTATAATGCTCATCACAGCTGCCTGGAGGAAGAAATGACATATGTCATATGTATATACAATGGAATACACTGAATTTGCTAACCATTGTTCAGACAAGTCTCAGAAACACAAGCAAGCCCGGCCTTTGAAAGACATGACATTGACTTTAGAAAGTAATTGGAATCCTTTGGTGTAAAGGGTATTCCTGATAGCATGTGAACAGATAATGAGCTACATTCTTTTCATATAGATGAATAAAACATTCATTTTAATACCAGCTTCATGGTAGAATCACAACTATCTCTGCTAAAATCTAATTAATGTGGGAGGATGGAGAGGTTGGAAACCTGTTGCAGTACTCATAGGAACAGTGTCTCTGATCAATCAGAGTCTGCACTCTGGTTAATAAATAAACTACTGTGTTGCCATAATACAATGCTGAAAACATGCTACTGTTGTGAGAATAGAAGTGCTCACTGTGAACATCCTGTTCTGTTCAGCATCTCAAAAAAATCTTTTGGGAGCTTTTTTGGGGGCAGAAAATTAAGAGAGCCTGGCCAAGATGAGAAGTGTGAAAGCCTTTAGTTTTAAGAGACCTATAGTGGACATAATAGAAGTAATAAAAATTGAGTGGTTCAGAACAATTGCTACATGTGCTTGTCCTTCATGCATAAATCAAGACTGGAAAGACTTAAAAAAACAGTATGCAAATAGACTGGACTCCCTAGAAGATGTTACTTCAAGGCCTCATCATGTGTTCAAAGCTTTAACAGAGTTCAGAAAAGAATATTAGTATCCCTAAGGATTAAGTTTGTCTGCATTAGATGAAATAGAAAGTATCATGGGGTTAAGGATGTTGCTTTTCATAGCACAGGACAATTGCCACTACTGAGATTTCTTCTATGACCATACTGTAGCATTTCAGAGAGATTTGTTACATGTTGATTCAAACATGGGCCAGCATCCCAGCCAAAAAAAAATGGACCACGGGTCTGACATATTAGGACTGTCTATATGCTCATTAGTGTCTTTTACCTTGTGACCATTAGAAACCACCATTCAACCAGATTGCAGAGCCACAAATTTTGAGTAACTAGGACAAAACCTGACAGCAAGGGTGAAAACATACCTTGAAACAAGGGAGGTCAGGGGGAGTCTTTGTGATAAAAACTCAGTGACCCCTGATCTGGGCCATACGGAAAACCTCCAAAGCCAGGACTCCTCACTTTTCAGTTTGGCCTGAATTTCAGAACTTTCATGCAGGCAGCAGCATCATGACCCTAAACCATCTTTTCATCTTAGTGCCACTCTCCACAATAGTAGTATGACATTCTCTACTATATAAGAGGATGATTTTTTAGATACCTGTGTCCAGACTGAGGCAATGCTATTGCTATATTAATACTTTGGGAAATTTAAAGGGGAACTAATTATGAAATTATAACCTTACTGTTTTTCTCTTCTGAAAAAAAACCTAATTTTTCTACTTAGGAGAGGTTTTAAGAAGTATGTCTGTATTTACAAGGCTAATAATACACTCAATCTAATTGGATTAAAATTTGAGAGTAAATCGGTACCATTTTTTAAACATTCATTTTTGGAAATCTGATTGGTGGCTTCATGACAGTGATGCATGCTTCAAGCACAGGATCTTCTTTAATTGGATTCAAATTTCACAACCTAATCACACTTTAGTATTTTGAGAGGAACTTCATGATTTCAAAAGAGATTATGGCTAAAAAATGGAAAAAAAATGCTAGGCAACAGATGCCAATTTGTTCTTTGGCTTCTTTATTAAAGCTAGCAGAATATGGGAAGTAATTACTCCTTTGTGCTTCTTTTTTTGTGACGTTAGAACTATAGGAAGCTGGAGTTGCTGTCTGGGTGTATATAAATAGGCTCTGTCTAACCAGATTGATTTTACAAGGACTTAAGTGACAGATTTTGAAATGTTTGAAACTCCAGTTAGAACCCTCAGCTTTGGCGTGAGACAGAGAAATAAAAGAAGAAGATATTGGAAAAAATAAAACAATTCTGAAAGTCATTTAGAGTTAATTTTGGAAGAATTCAGAACATTTAAAACTTCAACAAGATTGTATCTGCTGCTAGGTAGCATTGTCATCCAATAAACCATACCTAAAGAGGAGTTTACCCCAGGTTTTCAAAGTGCTTTGGAAATTCAAATGTCCTCTTTTCCTCCATTGCCTTCAGTTCATATTCCCTGGAACATCCTACACATCACTTGCTCTTTCTGGTCAAGGCAAACCCAAAGCTCTGGTTCATAAGCGTGATGCTCGTTAAGGCCTGCAATATGTACCCTTGCAGTTATGTTAAACACAACCTTTACAGCCCCGTCTCCACGGGTGGATGCAGGCAGACGTGAGCTCACTGCCTCTGCTCCAGGCTGCTTGGCCATGAGCCAGCTTCGGTTTGAAAGCCACACAACTGTATTAGCTGTTCAGCAAGGCAAGTCAACCCGGGCACAGCGTTAGCACAGCTCCATCGTTTCTGAACCAGATGTAGTCAGAGCAAAGGAACTTGGACCTGTTTGCACCCATCCATGCGGACCAGCTCTGAAAATCCCAGTGAATCACCTCTTGTAAATCGTTTCAACTTCCCCTCCCTCTCCAAGTACAAAAGGCCATCTCGATTCTTGTGCTTCTGTGCTGTGCCTTTTGACTTCTCTTTGTTCAAATGCAGAAGGAAATATAAAGAGCATCATTTGCAACGATTCTCAGCTCTTGCAGGGCTACCCTGGCACCAAATGGGAACCGGAACTGCAGGTTGGAAAGCAGCTGGTAGGCTAAGCCTTGGGTTGAATAGGCAATTGGAGCCATAAACTCAGTTCAAATCCCAAAGTATAACTGTATAATTTTTGATGTATTTTAACCTCCCTTTTTAAGCTCCTACTAAAAATAACGTGAGATATATGTAGGCATTTGAGCAGAGAAGCTCAGCCAGATGGGAGAGGCATCAGTCCACTGGTCCATCACGTGCTCATAGGCTGAGTGTCACTGCTAATCATCATCTGGCCTCCTTCAGTAAGGAATCACTGCATTTGTCCTTTCTTATTTGCATTGCCACATAGAAAAGAATAAAACTGCCTTTACTATTACAGCGCTTAAAGGCCCCCTCAGTATAAGGATCCCATCACACAAGAGAGCGTACCCTTCCCCTGCAGGGCTTAAGTCACCAGAGGGGAACAAATGCCAGCCTATCTGAGAGCCTGACATGAAAAAAGAGGGAAAGAGATGGAAAAACAACTGCAGTACCTCCCACCTCTGGGCACCTCTGAGCGCAGTGTGCAGGGCAGATGACCAGAGTCCAGCAGCTCCTTCAGGCACTGCTTTGTCCTACTGCTATGGATTCATTATGCTCTCATCACAGATTGAAGCCAGGTTGCAATTAGCATATCCCTTGCTCTTGACAGTCTTCTTCTGGGTCTTATATGGGAGAAATCAACATTAGGTGCCTGAGGAGCCAATATGTTGTTGCAGCAGCATGGAGAAACAGCAGCAGGTAAAAGAAGTTCTGCAACAACTCAAGGCCAAAGACATTATTTAAAGCTATCTCCCTTTATACCCACCCATCAAGCACAAGACAGCTCTTGCATTTTCAAAACCAGCAACTTTATCCAGATTTCATGGCTGGGAAAGTCACAACCTTCCAATCCAGGCTCTGTGGCAAAAGTCCAGTTGATAAAACACCCAGAGACTGCAGACACTGGTTAGATGTAGCCAAGGGCAGGGCAGCATCACAAAGTGGTCTGGTTTGCAGAGTTAGCTGGGTTATTTGAGCATATGCTCAGCCTAGCTCAAGGCAGAATAACCATCCCAGGGCAAAGCCCAAAGGCTGACTGGAGTACTCCAGCCTATGTTTTGGAAGGTACTCACTTGGGAAGGGAAGTAACGGTGAGAATCAAATGAAAGGGAGCTTTCCTGTGGCTCACAAACAGAGAGTTGACTATATGCACAGTAAGTGTGGTTCATGCATATCCTTGCAGGGGAGTGCTAAGAGGCTGCCCACTGCCTCAGGTAAATCACAGCAAATAAGTGCTGACTGGTGGAATCCTGGTTCCCATCCTCAGCACAGGAATAACATCATCATCAGCCTCAGAAACAGAGACTCCAGCCATGGCAGATTTCATCTCAGGACTTTGATGAACAAGGCATGTTGAAAT
The DNA here is from genome assembly GCA_033628505.1 of Tringa tobata. Taxonomy (NCBI): domain Eukaryota; kingdom Metazoa; phylum Chordata; class Aves; order Charadriiformes; family Scolopacidae; genus Tringa; species Tringa tobata. Next base: position 3,489,248 of record JAHREE010000375.1, read on the forward strand.
AATTGACGGTTACTGTATATTACATGCAGCATTGCTCTTTCAAAGATTTTTACTGTGAGATTGGTGAGAAACTGGCTAGAGTAATATTTCATTTAAAAACACATTCATGGAATTAACTAATTATTTTTAGAATCAAAAACACTCCAAGAGAACCCGATTCTGCTGTTGATATAGCAAGTGTGCATGGCTTTGTGGGTGCACAGCTATGGGGATCTTGGTATATTAGTTTTTTTGAAAATCTGCCGTAGAAGAATGTGTCAAAGAGACAGGACAACGACTGAGATTTTGAAATCCTTTTGTTTTTAAAGTGCTGGTAAATGGAGAAATCCCTAAATGAAAAAACTCTGTAGATAATCCATTGTTGATAACTGGTCAGTCAATATGACTGTAAGGAGTATGGATGCCATCTAAAAAGGAGATGTGATTTCTGAAAATAAGCTGTTTCAATGCAGCTTTCTGCTGCATTTGTCTGTTGCCTCCTGGATGAGGTTTGTATTAGAAGCATTTTCAGTAGAAACACGCTTTGCCCTGGGGTTTTTTTTGTTGATTTTTCTTCAGGGCTAAACAAAAACAGGGCTCTGGTCTCCCACTGCTACTGTAATACAAAGAAACATCAAGAAATATCAAAGGGTGTTTAGGAGCCACTTTCTGTAATTGTGAGTGACTGAGCAAACACACTGATATTTGTACTGTTTTACTTTCTTAAAGAGAGTTTAAGATTGTCTTACTAGATAAAAATCAAGCAGAACAGACACTTTCCTTTTACTACCTTTAGTTTTGACTTTGTTCTGTTGATCTTGGTTAGGTGGCAAGGTGAAAGAAAGGCAAGTACCAGGAAAAAAAACTCTGTTATCATCTTCTGAGTAGGAGTGTCAGTAACGGACAGACTATTCTACAGCTTTCTTTTTTTTACCTCATACATCAAACACTCAGTGCTGAACTGTGTGAACAATTGACATCAATTCAATGCCAATTACTAATAGCAAAAAATAGTGTCGAAAGGGTTTCAGTAATGCAGCTGGGATTCTTTTAACTGATGTATTCAGTCATAGCAAAGTAGGTTATTATACTTCAAGCAGTATCTTTGTTAGACAATCTTTTTAAAAGGAAAATAGTCTGGATAGCAATACCTAAGACTTACACATTGCCTGTCATTTTTTACTTTATCTACATCCAGTTACCACACCCCTGATTACTAGTTATGCACAGTCCCTTCTTTTATGGTTTTCTTTTTTTGTTCTCAACCATTTTTGCTGTTGATCTTCCTGTACCAACAAAGGTTAAGCAAATGAACCCCAGAATAGCAATGGTTAGGTTATGAAGGTCTTGAGTTGCCTTTACCACTGATCTGAGCTTATTTCTTCCTAGGGAGCAAGCAGGAAAGGCACCCAGGTAGGCAGTGAGATGCCCTTTGCCCCCACACATGTGGATTCATCCCTGAACACGCCACTCCTAGAGCTGTGTCTCTCCTTTCTGAAACAGTCTGTTGCTGCTTGATCCAAAGTGACATTTGCTTTGTGCAAACTCTCTCCTACAGAAGCAAGTATGCCTCGGGGGATATAAGGTATCCAGCTGGTCATTTCGCCTCCCTGATTCAGGATTTCCTATTGCAAAGCTGGGGAAGAAAACAGGAGAGAACTTACTGTGTGCTGTCTGCTTCCAGTCCTAACTGGCATCTCTTCCCTGACACTCCTGGACTCCCCCACCCCATGTGTGTACCCTACACTAATCTGTAAATGCACAGACCACAGGTCTGGGAGGCATAACTAAGTTCTTACTCTGACCTCCCACATAGTAAAGGACATTCATTTTTACACAGTCACCACATATAAAGCAAAACAAACATAACCCGTCCAATCTAGCTGTGGACAAATGCGAATAATAGAGATCACGGGTGTTATTTCATCCACACAACCTGTTAAGCACTGGAGCCTATCCCAGAGCCTGTGAAAGTTAATAGGAGTCTTTCCAACCCAATGTTACAGAGCATGCTTAACAATGGCTTTCAACAGTAGATTAATGAGATTATAATAAACAGAAATATGACTAATTGTTTATGTACAGCACGCTGCTTGTTTCAAAGGATCTCAATTGGTATCTTTTAATTTATATGACAGTTTTTTCTTTGATGTCTAATTACAGAACAGGAGGAAAGTCTATGACTCTGCAGAATACTAAGAAATTTCCTACTGCAAACTAATTTTTGGCAGTAGATGCATTTTCCTTTGCAAAGGCTTTCAGACAACAATTCCTAGCCAAGTGTACTTTCTGCACCACTTAAATTCCACGTGTTAAATAGAGCATAAGTGGTTGTCAGCACAAGGGATAGCTGTGTCCTTCCTGAACTGTAAACTGTTACTGCTCTGTGCATTTTGTTTATGAAATAAAGGGCAGAAATTTAACAGCACTGTTCAATCATTAATTTTTTTGATAAATACTTTGTTCTCAATTTGTCTGTAAGACCACAGAGATTCTCCTCTTTTTCTAGTGGGTACGGTGAGATATTGACATTTTGTACACATTTTTTTAATAAATAGACATTACAACTAGTCTTGCTGCAGACAACTCTGAGAAGGATCCTTTCTTCTTAAAAAGTATGGATCTATCAATGCAGCTATTAGAATCATCAGGATACTTCTAATGCCATAATTAGCACTATGCTGGAATGACACTTCTCAGAATAAAGTAGGCATCTCGCAAAACCTGGTTGGTTGGTTTAGACCCATGTTTGAACAGAAGAGAGAAGAATTTTCAATCCAAGTCTGAGGCTCAACAAATGGAGACATTCCTGCCACAATGGCATCTGTCAACACTGCACTCAGCAGTCACCAGGGCTCTACACCAAGGTCTTTGGTCATCCCTGCGCCAGCCATCTCAGGCCAAGCAGCCAGCTCTTTGCCTGCAAGGGAGACCTGCAGTGTGCACAGTCACCACTTCTGTGCCCCTCTCTGATGTTTCTAGCTTGCAGGGATTTTACACTCCAAGTCTGTCTGTTCAGCAGCCAGCTACAGATTAAAGCCATCTGCGCTTCCTAAAACACTTTGCTGAAGATGCAGCTTTTTGAGCCTCTTGGGTGCTACCACGCTTCTGACACCTTTATGCCCTGGTAGTAGAGAGGTTTGGAACAAAGAGGCAGTATTTCAAGGGCTGTGTGATAAGGCTGAGGGTGGAAGCCTCTCAAAAGCAATGTTGGTTAGGTCTCTCCTAAAAGCAGTTGACTCATTAAAACTTCACAGCACGGAAAGGAAGTGAGGAGAGCAGGGATTTCGGAGAATCCCGGTAGTGCTTGGGATCACAAGCAAAAGGGTAAGTGTTGCAAAAGTGCACAGGGCTGAAACTGACAGCAAACCTAAACCAGCCCCTTGGTGACTGAGGGACTAATATTACTTAAACTACCTATTTTTTTCCCTGGTGCAAGTTACTTAAATGACTAAATAAGTGTTTGCAGTCAGATAACCCCACTATTTGAGATATTGGAGGTATTTCCTACAGTAAATATAGGGAAGTGCTGAACAAGGGCATACTGAAGGTACTGAGGAAACCCTATCTTTTTATCTTAGGTTCAAATGGTTGAAAGACACCACTCTTGCTTCAGCCACTTCCGTCCAACACGTCCCTCTGAAGAGAGGGCACAACTGCTTCTCCAGCAGAATTGCTTTACCCTCACACCAATTTTACAGTCAAAAAGAGAGAGCAGTTTTTCCTGCTGTCACAGGCGTTTTGTCCCCTCACTCCTTTAAATCCATTTACCCTTCCCCTTATCGCTGGCAGCCAAGGGGGCGAGTGGTTGCCGACCCACGTGGTGAGGGGTGGGTGAGCCTCGGCATCAGCGCCGGGGACCCCAGCCCTACTTGCTGTCCCGTCCCTCCTTCCACCTCCCCATCTGGTCCATCCAGCAGCAGGATGTCCCTTCCTGACCACACCATCCCTGCACCCTGTCTGCCAAGCGTTTTGAGATGGGTGGAGGTCTCTCGCAGTGCCCTGCTAGTCCAAGTGCCGTCAGTGAAGACTGTGGCTAATTTAAACAAGCTGTTCCTTCCAGAGGACACCAGCTCGCAAGGACACAAACACAATGCATGACATGTCCCCACCCCGTGTCTCCCGGTGCGTCACGTTTTATAGCCCTGAAAGGGTGACCCCTGAGGCTGTCACCTTTGTCCCAGAGACTCCCCGCAGCCTGTCCTGCTTTGAGGATGCCCTCCGAGCCCCTCTCCCAGAGGAGAGCCCTGTCCCCGGCGGCAGCAGAGGGCCAAGGAGGCCTCTCATCCTGCCTCCCCCTTCACTCACCACTCAGCCTGTCCCTCTGACACCTCCACAAANTCCTCCTGCCTCCCCCTTCACTCACCACTCAGCCTGTCCCTCTGACACCTCCACAAAGGGAAAAGCTGAAAAAAGGGTTTCAGGGCAATTTGCTGAATGTCCAGTCAAAGGCAGGGACCCTCACACCATCCTGGCTTCCAACCTCCCCCTAATTCTGGCTCTGATGTGGGGAGGGTCAGCCAGAAGCTGTGACAAGAGGACAGTGACAAGGTGCCTGCTGTCTGCCCTGCTTCTTGCCCTCAGGGGTATGCAGATGTTTGATCAGCTGGTAATTGCAGCACCACACGTCAGGGGATCACGACACCCACGAGACCTTTTATTTCCCCTGCTGTCCTATTGGCCTGCTGAACTGTTTCAGCCCTCTGGGATGCCTGTTTGCAGGAGGTTCAAGAAAAAGCAAGATCAGGGCATTAGACGGGTGGCTCATACAGCAGCCTGGAGGCAAACAGCAGCAGGATGATGCCCTGTGAAGAGTCATTCCTGCTGCAGAGCCCTGGTGAAAGGGACAGGTCCCAGCTACAAAAGCACCCACAGCCACCAGGGTAGCTAGGCCCTGCAAATGGGTACTGCTGATGGAAAGAGAAATCACTTTATTGGGCTGGGAGAGATGTGGGACTCGGAATTCTCTGCTGGTCAGACACTAGAAATGTAGAAATGTACTGCCTTGAATGCACTAGAGTCTCTTGGAAGTTCCAGAAAGTAGGACAGAAAACTGTCCTACTTGGACAGTTAAGTGCAATTATCGGCAGCTCAAACTTCCCCCTTCCTGTCTGTCCACTGTACCTCCAGAGACCATGTCCTGGGCTCAGATTTTGGGCTCATTTAAATGTCAGCCTCTTATATTAAAAAATTATTATAATGAAATAATGCTGCCTCCCTTCTTCCTTTGCAGTCATGATCCTGTTGCACCAAAACACCACCACTATTATGTTGCCTTTAAATCAGCTTCATTGATCTTGGCAGACGCCTTCCATCCCTTTCCTGCCCATGCAGGGTATGCTGGTCCAGCTCCAGCTCTGCCTGGGTGGCAGCCAGGCTGCAGAGCTCTGCAGCTGCTTCAGACTCAGGGTTTTGATCACTGGCTGAACTATCTCTTTTTGTGCTCATGAAAAGTGCCAAGCATCTCCGAAGCGGTGACATAACATAAATAAGGAGGAGGAGGAGAAATGAGAGAGCTGCACTGAAGACTCATGAAACTCCACAAACTGCCACTTTTCAGTGTCTACACTTCAGCAGCAGGGCTGTTTTAATCAGGCTTAGATGGCATCTGCCACCCCTCTAGGGGCTTTCTCCAGCTGTGAATTTCTTACTCTGTGCCTCTCCCTGCACCATCCCTGCACAGGTATTTGTGCCGCCTTGCATCAAATTCAGCAGGGAACAGGGCGAGTCTATGGTCAACGTGTTGGCCTTCAACATTTCTGCTCAGCTGTGGTCTAAACCTGAAAGCCTCTGAGATCTCCCGGTGCCAAGCTAATTTGTCAGTGGATATATGCTGGATGTTTTTAGGCAGCACAGACATTTTGGCTTGGAATCAGCACTTCTGCCTTTCCAGATATGGCCCCCTTTGGTGGGCTGTAGGTGAACTGAAGATGCAAATAAGCATTTTTTTGTCCTGAGGCCTGATGAATGCAATTGCAAAGCATAAAGCAAGGCAGCTCTCTTCATACATGAAGCTGAAGGGTTTGCTAATCTTTGGGATTATTCCCAGAGCCAGATCAGTGCAGAATCCATGGTGGGCAGCTATCCACAGAGCAGCGCTTCAGGAGGGTGGAGATTAGGACAGTTTAGACCACCTTCAGAGACTGGCTGCTTAGTGAGGTGAACTTTCAGGCTTGGGTAGCACAACTCTTTTTATTAGAAAAGTGTCAACCATTTTCAAATGCAGCACTGCTTGCAGTTGTACAAAATAAAAGCTAACTAGCATTTTCTCACCAGTTTACGAGAGGAAAGACAGATAGCTAAGACATTTAAATGGTTATGTCAAGGGAAAGTAAAGGAATGGGCTTCTTTGTGACTTAAGTGCATGGTGCGGAAAGGGAAAGATAAGTAAAAATGTCTTTGTAATGTGGGAGATGTTAATAACAGTCTATGCTAGGAGTAGCAATTCAGGATCCTGTCTAAGCAATTGTGCATTAGACCTTATATATCACAGTGCCTTTCTTCTTTATCGCAGTACTCAATAATACAGAAACAGGCAGCTGAGTGAGGACACCAATTGTCTTTAAGTAGTGATCACGGGCTACGCCACAGCTCGTATACCCTGTTATGGATGTCAGCAGCACTTAAGGCGAGAGGAAGTTTAGAAATAGGGAATGACTTAAGGAACATAGTATAGGAGAGAACTCAGTGAAGCGAAATTAAAACAACTGAAAGGATTGAAAGCAACTCATGAAAAGTGATGATAGGAGTTAAACATGTTTAGCATGGCTAAATGAGAAAGAAAGAGGATAATAAAAAGCTAGTTCTTTTCAGAGCATAAAACAGCCAAGAGATTATTCGGTGTGGGGCAAAGCTAGCAGCACTGGGTTGAAGTAGCGAAAAAAGAAAACGTTGGCTCAATGTCAGCTGGAAAAAAATGGAAGGGTCAGATCCATTAGACTGTGGAATAGCCTCCTGAGGGAAATGTGGGAAGTCCATTGCCTGTTCATTTTAAATAGTCTGGATAATGTGATGAAAATTGCACACAGGGAAAAAAAAAATCTCGCCTCAGCAGAAAACACACAGAGAAAAGCGTAAAAATCCCCAAACCCCAAACCCTCACGAACATCTCTTCATTTGTAGTGGTTTTCTCTAACCAAGTTCACTTCTAAGTGGTGCAGAGTGGCTTGCTGAACTTTCCCAAATTATTTTTGATCATTTGCGTGGAGCAAGGCTGGAAGTCAGCTGTAAGGAGTTCAGCAGTTCCTCAGCCACTGAGCAGGCAGTGAGTTCGCAACAGCAAACAGTCTTTATAGTTATGGCAAAATATACTGCTCTTCATCGACATGCCTCTACAGCATGTAAGTGCAGGAGAAGTTAATACACATTTGAGATCTCATTTAGTTTCTCATTGTGTAGCCTGACAAGAATACTGCTACACAGTGTTATATGACTATTGGCAGTGATTGTGTCCTGCCACTGTGTCATCTCGGTATTTCTATATATAAAGTCACTTCTCCAGAGTTGCAAGGTAAACAGATGATATCAGCATGTCTCCAAACTCTGCTGAAATCAATTTCAACTGAAGGATCTAAGTTACGTGCCCAAGTGCTTCACTGAGCTGGGAAGCTCCTTCAGAAAGGGAAAGAAAAAGCTAGATAAAACTTTTGACATGAGTAAGAATAAACCTGATGAACATATGCACTACTCTGCCACCCAGAAAAGATGTTTGTTGTTTTATTTTTAATGAAGAAAAACTTTCGAAAGACCTGCAAATAAGACTTCTGGGTTTTTAACCTTAAGTTTGAGAGTGCCAGTCATCCAGACTCAGCAATATTTATTTTTATTTTTTAAAGACTATATATCTGTCTTTGAAACTACCAGTTCAGGTAGTTCTGATACTTTTCACCACTAAGTATCACATCTGAATTCTCTTTGGCATAACATTTCAGGGGAGTAGGTGTTTGAATATATTCGCATATGTCCAGGTTATAATTGCTAGGCACAGTATATTGAGCATACTTATGAGTGATATAAACTTGGAATGACTGGAATAGTGCCTTAAAGTCTTATGTTATAAACATGGGATAAAACCTGTTCTTTCATATCAAACATATTCACCATGGAAGAACTATCTCTTAGGGATATTGGAACTGTGAGAAAAATGTAATCTGATACTTCCAACTGCTCCCATCTTCCCACGACTTTAATCTGTGAGAAGGTCATGAGGAGTCATTCCAGTCATTACAAGACTGGAAAACAGGCTAAATCAGTAGCTACGAACAACTCTTCTGATTTGGTGGGGGTTTTGTACTTGGTGAAGAGGTTCAGCAACATTTAATATTTATGTTCTAGCCTGTAGTTTCTCTCCCACTTTGGCATTTTAGCAGGTGCAATGCCGATGTGAGCTGAGAGCCATCTGAAGGAAGAGACCCCGTTTTCCACCACAGGGAGTGAACTGAAATTAGGCCTTTTCTATTCCCTGCAATCAAACTGCAGTGCAAAATTTATTCCTCCCGAGGGCCCCAGCAGAGAATTAATTACCTGTGAAGCTCAGAAGGAAATATCTAATCCCACCTTGCACGCAGACACAGCAGGCACCGGAGCTGCAGACAAGCGGTACTGATGACTTTCCCGTGGGGACCCACCATTGACTTGGTTGACAGGTGGGATCAGCTGTGCACATGCTAACGTAGGCCTGTGAGACAAACTCATCCCCCTGAAAACAGTTTCTGTGGAGCTTCTGCATTTTGTTTGCTTCTTCTTTATTTATGGAAGCGCCCTTACCTTTAAGTTCTTTTCCACGGTACACAAATTTCACTGCTTTGTCATCCTTCCACATTTTGGGGGTTTTAGGTAGCCTTGCATTGGTCTTGTCACCTGTCCTGTAGAGGAAGGACAAAACCCAGGAACATATGATACTCAAGAGACTTTGCTTGTGTTCCTTCTGCACATAGATCCCCATATATATTGGTTGCCCATCACAATGTCTGTCACACCGACAGCTAACTATAGCCTCCAGCTGTATCATTTTAGCTTTTTCAGCTTGTGATCTCTTCAGATTTAACAAAGTACATAAGGTCAGGGAGGGTGGAAAGCCTATGGAACATCAGAGGCAGACTATCCTGGATAAATAAAGTCTTTGGTCTTTTAATTGAGACCTGAACAAAAAAATACCTCTGTGGGAAGAATGTCTTACAGTAATGCAATATAAATCTTTGACAGGATTTTTAAAAGAACTAAAAAACGTTTGTGTCAATCCAAGACATTCTGTTTGACTAAATTTAGTTCATTTTCAAACTATTGAACCACCTCATTGTATTTCATTTCTTTTCTTCTATCTTTTAATAACACTTGCTCAAATTTAGTTGAAAAATACCATTTAAAAATTAAAATATGAACTTTTATTGTTAAAACACTGATGCAACCTGTTTAAGTACCTAAATTCAAACACTCTAAATAAAGATGTTGAAGTTTTGAAGAACCTATTAATCTATAAGTCGTGGGTAATTCTCCAGTGATTTCATCTGTAAAATACGTTAATTTTTCATTGTAATAGAGAAGACACTAAATAGACTCCAGATTGTGAGAATCCATGCTATGTCTGACACCTTCACAATAATTAATTACTCTGATCTAAAACCTATCAGGCTACATAATGAACACAGCAGTCAAAACATGTATCTGCTCTGTAGTATTACTGCACAGACAGTTTTACCTGTCTAGGAACTTTCTACCCTGTGTCAGAGAAGTTATTAAATCTGCATAATGACACTGCCATTGTTCCACCCCCTTTATCCACTTCCTCAGTGACTACTAGTGAGAAGCAATCAGTTTAACACTGTCTGCTTTCTAAATCTGTGCTATAATGTTTGTTGCATAAATACACATCTACTTTAATTGCACTCTGTGAAGGAAGATGGGATGAGACGTGAAATGACATTATGTCAGATTTAGGTGCTGGCTTACAAAATATCCAGTATGGATTTAATGTACACAGTCACCATATACATTTAAGGTGAAGATCCATGTTTCATAATTAGGTCAGCCATTATTTTAGGAAACAGCTTCACAATCAGCAGCAGCAGACCGCTCAGACAGCAGATTAGTCAGACTGTGCATGCAGACAGCAAGCCAGCTGGGCTGGGAGAGCAGCAAAGCCGGGTTCACATGGCTGGGCTGAATCTGCTTGATGGAGTCCCTTTTCTCTGGATTATTTTACTCATCTGCTCCTTTTTTAAACTGGCACTTGACTGAATTTGTAAATGTCAGAGGAGCCTGAGCCATGGGATTCAAATTCAGTTTTATTTTTAGGTATCTTATTTCTCAGAACTTCTCCTACTCTCAGGTACATCATCCACCCTGTCCCTCAGTTTCCCTATCTAATTGGCTGTGAATATTTTAATATCAACTGAGTTGCTCAGATCTGAGTGACAAATCTAAAACAAGCGCAGGCCCCTTTGCTGTAATTGAATGACATTTTTAGTTCAAATATCTTTTAAACAAACATTTTAAAGAATTTTGATCAAATAAAATGGAACGTTATTCTGACCTTTGCTCAAATCGTTTTTGCCATCTTTGGTTACCTTTCAGATAAAGATTCATGGTCTTAAATTTTATGACTACTAACATTTGTTGAATACAAAGTGCAAAATCCACTATGTAAGTAAGTACAAAAGCAGATTTTAAAATCTGTATTGTTTTAAATACTAAATATTGAATAATGTTTTCCAAAACTCAAAATATTTCAAGCAATGTATTTGGAATCTATTTTATTTTTGTTTCTAACATCTTTTACAAGACCTTTTTTATGGGTTTTTTTAAAAAATCTTCACAGCTGGAAGCACTACAGGTTTTTACTGGAAGGTAAAGATCTTACAAACATCTGATTTCTCTAGCTGAAGATTTATAGAAATCACTTAATAAGGTTCACAATAACATCTTGGCATTGGTGGCACTGCAGTATGAATATTCACTACAGATAATTGATCCATGGAAATGTATTGAGTGAATAATGAATTAACTCAAGGGAGTCATGAACATACACTCCAAGATATGTCATTAAAATAATGGCCAAAACTGTCCAAAGATTCATTGCAAAAATTTTTGCCCAACTCAAGTGTTTTCCCACCACCACTAAAAATTTATGCAAAAGATATAGAGTGTATTAGATGAAAGAAGCTGTTGAAAACTATCAGTTATTTTCCTCCAGTAACAATTAAAGAAAAATACCAATCTTGGTTGTTTACTAGTTTTTCTCATTTCATGACTGGTCACCATTTTGCAAGCTCCTGCAATCGCTCCATCTTCTTCCTACCCCCCAGCTATGCCTTTTATCCTCTGATCCCTATGTGGACTTCACTCACATCCCTCACCTCCTAAGGCCAGTTCTTTCATTCTCTTTAGCCAGGCCTTATGTGAGTTGCCCTTGGATTCCCTTTGTCACCCATCTGGGTCTCTGTGTGACCTCTCCAATGAGTGCCCTCCGTGTGTCTTCCAGCTACATCTTTTCTCTTTTGTAGCCTCTTCTCTGAGCTCCCCCTCTGTCTTTTTATCATGTCATCCCTTGGTCTCCCAGCTGTCTAATCTTTAATCTTTGGGTTGCTTTGAGATGTCCACACTCCTTCCTGGTACCCTTTCTGCTCTTTTTCCTTCCCAATCAGATTTACATCCACTTGGAGTAAGACTTGGGGGACAGAGGGAGAAAAAAAGTGGTTGAGATGAATGCCGGTCACTTCAGTCACCACTGATGTATTAAAAGCTTTTTAAAAACACAACTGGCTGGCTGATATACAACCCATGCACTAGTTGAGTGTAGAGATGCATTTTTTTTTTTTTTTAATTTTATTAACCAAACTTGCTTGGACAATGATCCATCATGCCCAAAACATGCCATGTGTGTTTCCACAACACCCAAACACATGCAGTCTACCGTATATACTACTTCCCACTGGATCACCAATATAGGCTTCTTATTTTTCCTCCTAATGTTTGCTACATGAAGTAATTATCTGTCTCCAAGTTGACTGTTGGGCCCCTGATAGGAAGGAGGTGTGGGTACCATCTGTGGATTTAAGAGGGCTTTCCTCAACCACTATAAAGGTAGCAATGTTGGCAGAGTCTGTTGGTCCTCGGGCCATGGTATGACAGGTACTACTGAGATAGCCCGCCATATGCAGAGATTTCTCAGAGTCTTGAACAGAGATCACTGACATCCTCTGAGTAGGAAAAGCGGATGATCACCTAATTTCTCAGGACACACATGGCAGCCATGCCGATTTGATAACAGAAATCTTCTGTCAACATAGGTTCATCCATTGTATGGATAGGCTGAACTTTTCTGAGAGTAAAAATTATCCTACCAACTACCTGGTGCACTGAGAGGGATGAGGGGCTGGGGAAGAGATGTGCAACATCTCTGGAGAAGCAGTGCCAGACCTGGAAGGTGTGCCAAATCCCAAGCATGCACAGGAAAGCATCAGCCACTACTCAGCTCAGTTGAAACAGACACCCACTGAAAGAACAAAAAGCCATGTCTATATTAGTAAATTAAATGTGTCCAGAAAGCATAAACCAGGCACAAATGTGCTCCACACCCTCACATGCTTCCCCCAGGATTAATCTGTTTAAGGGACAACTTCTTGCATTACCTTTTGGTTCCTGTTGATCACGTGAGCCCAATCTCAGATGTTTCCCTGAATTTTCAACATCCTCAGGACCTGTGAAAGCCAATCTTCGGGTTAATATATGCATATGGGTTAACATGTAACTCACTGTAGCTCCTCTAATTACAGCTATTTCTAGAGTCCTGCTTTCAATATAAATTTTTCTTTTATTGTTTCCTTATCTTCTCAACCCCTGGTTTCAGTCCTATAACACCAGCTCTCTGTCCAGTCCCTGTGTAACATCAGCTCTAGGAAACTTAGACTTCCAAGCACTCTGGGCAAGGACTGATTCTCCTTATTTAAGCAGTCCCTCATAAAATGAATCAGTATTTGTGGCTGGGGATTCAAAGTCCTACTACACCAGGAACAATAGAAAATTAGCCAAAAGTACAATCATGCAAATGATTAATTTAGCTTTTGCTCCTTTTTGTGAATACTAAGAACAAACTGTAATGACAAGTATACAATTTTACAAATTGTTCTAATGTCTTAAAAAATTGGCATGGTTCATCTGCTCACAAACTATTTTCTGTATATATTCCTTTCAGTTCTGGACAGTCACAATTCACTTCCTTAGGTGCCTGGTGGTTCACTTATGCTATACACAAAATTGTAATATGTTTGAAATCGCAGAGTTAAAAATTTATTTAATTATATTTTCTACCAGTTTTCAGTTTCAAGAGAATAAAATTTAAGCTCTAGTTTGCAAACACAATTCTAATGCTTTTTTTTGAATTCCATTCTTTTTTTTTCTTTTTTTTTTTAAAAGAGAAGATTTGTAGAAGTTACACAGTGAGATCTTAAAATGAACTTTCAGTAAACATTTATATGAACAATATAGCAAGACAAGGCTCAGACAGTTAAGGCAAAATTCTGTTTTGAATATGAGTGAGAATTTTTTATTCACTATCCTTATATGAAGTGTATATTTTTGTGTCTCAAGACAAAAAGGTGAACAGAAGCATGGTTGCAGCAAAGCAAATAAACTTTAACAGTTTTGTTAAATCAAAGAATGTTGAGCCTATTTATTTTGAAATTTTCTCTGAACATAATGTGTTGTACCTGACCTCTGCAGTCCTCAGCTGTCACCTGTCAAAAAGCTGCCCCTGGTCCCATTTACTTGTTTGTTGAGCTTTTTCTTACTGTATTTCAGTCTTACCGTACTATGTTCCTTGAATACCGTAATGTTTAGAAAATGTTTTTTCTACTGATTTAGTGTTTTATTTAAATTCAAAGCATAAATTCTCAGTTCGGTTTTTCTCTGAAGTGTCTTTTGTTTTTAAAAGGACTGGATTTGCCATCAGAGCTTAGCATTTTAAGCAATATTGAACCCATGTAACCATTCAAATGCCTCTTCACAACATCAGCGCTAGGCTGCAAGTCACCATTTTGTACCACTCACTGGCATTAGCAGTGACCAAGGTCCCAGTTTTGGCCAGGGCATGGGATTATGGTTGACCGCAACATAAATTTCTCAGCATCCATTTGGAAATAGAAGGAAAAAGAAGCATGAGCTCTTCTTCGTGATGATACACCTTGAGCTGATCCCTTACTGCCAGAGGAATTGCAGAGGGCAGGTCTCTAGCTCAGTTGCCTCATTTGTTTTCCTGCAGCGCTGATCCTGAACACCACACTTACCTGATAAATTGGCTGCCTTCCCTGCCTGAACAACAATCCAGGGCTTTTACATGCTCTTGTCATAAAAATCCAGCAGCCCTGCTAAATGGCCTGGCTACTGTCAGCAGACACAGCCCCGAGGCCGTGCCCGAGGCTCTGAAGCCACCAGCCAGCTCAGCTCTCTTGGTTCCCTCGTGAACCAGACCATCGTGTACAGCACCTCGGCTGGTGTGCTGGTCGGACAGGGAGGACATGGTGACAGCATGGATGAAATTAATGAGCGTCTGAAACTAAGTTCATATTTAGAAGCCTAAATAAGTGGTATAGTTCTTTTACCGTGCTGAACACTGATTGAAGCGACAATTACACTGACATGGGAGCTAGCATGTCCTTGGGAACTCTCCAATAAGGTCAACGGCATCTGAGCAGCCCTTATCAAGCCTGGAGAAAGAGAAGGCAGCGGAGCCCGGTCAAGACAGGGAACTCTTATAGAAACTCAGTGTTAAATATTGACTTTTATGTTGGCATTTCCAGGACCTGAAAGAGTAAAGGAAATGATATTATGTCAATATCGGAGTGTAAGACAATGGGCACTTTCATTGCTGGGTACGTTAAACGGATCTTCCGGCACATCTGGATCTTCAGTAGAAATGTGCTGATTCATTTCAGTTTCATCTTTCATTACTCCTTAGTGATATATCTTTTTTCTTTGTAGAAAAACACACATGCAGAGGGAAACTGTGACTTTTTTATTTGTACCAACCAACGTCTCATAATGGCTCCAGGCCTTTATAAAAAAAGCTTTCTCAACCTTAAAAAAAAAAAAAGAGAGAGAAAGAGGTTAAAGAATAGCTTCATTGTTTAAAAATTACACTTTCAAGCTCTTATACACAGTACATGCCCTCTAAAATTTTCATACTGGGGAAAGAAGTACAGCTGATGCCTCCTTTTCCAACCAGTGTGCCTCACAAAACTGTGGGATTCTTCATCAAATTATTGCTCCACTGAGATCAGTATGCTGCTCCCTGCAGTTATCTCCAGAAGATTTGAAACCCACTAATAGAGCAGATATGCAGGAAGCTGAGGGACAGGAACAGTCACACTGAATAAGATTAATGACCCATCTAATGCTGTATTTTGGTTTCAGAGTGAACCATATCAGGTGCTGCAGGGAGATGCACTCTCCTAACAGGGAACTGCGCCCACCAGTCTGAGGGATTTCTTCACAGCACAAAGCAGCCTGGTTCTGGCTCCTGTCATGGGGCTGGAGGCCAGAGACCTGCTCCCTCTCCCCCCACCCCGCACAGGCTAAGTAAATCTTACAAGCTGAATTTTTTGCTATTATAGATACGTTTTTGTTTTTGTTTTTGTTTTTTTAATGGAGGTCTTCGGATAGACAATTCTTCATGATGGTGACATCCCTGGAACTGCTTGTGCTGAAAATAAGCTGTTGGTTGGGTTGTCAATGATCCACATCCAGTAGCCTTCAGCTCTGCCTGCAGGCACCTGAGCCACCACAGCCCCTCAGGTAGGTCCCCCCAGCTGCCCCCAGGTGCTCAGGGCTCCAGCCACCGCAGCAGCACGGTGGGGCCAGCCGTGCAGTGGGGCTGGGAGAAGAGCAGTGTCCTGGCCCCACTGCAGCTGTAGCCAGCTGGAGTTCTCTGATAAAACCTCTTCCACAAAGATGTGGTGGGGGGAAACAAGACCCACACTGTTGACAGAGTGGGTCAGACAGAGCAGATGGAGTCTTTGCTGGGGCACTGTTTCACCAAGCCTCTGTTTTTAATAAAATCTGTAGTAATGAGGTGCATTGGAGAGTTCCTTTGGAACTGGACAGTAAACTCAAATGTCATGGCACAGAGGTATGACAAACCTTTGGACAGACAGGACAAGTGGGCAAGCAGACAAGCCTTGTGAAAATCAGACAAGTCCAGCATGAACGAAATTTAGTCCATTTTTCATAACTATTGCACTTTCAGCTGCTTAACAGCACTGGATTAAGAGTGATCGTATCTGGAGTTGTCCTGGAAAAAAGTGTCTGAACAATTAAGCTGGAATAGTTTCTGTGTAGGCAAGCCGTGGACCATGTATCTCTACCATCCAACTTACCATCCTGATTTTTAGTTTTTTGTTTGCATCTTTCAAAGCTGTGCATTTAGGAAGAGCTGAACAGACTAATCGGGGCCAAGTTTTCTGCAGACCTGTCAGTTTTTGCTTCAACACCGCTCCTGTTTCTCAAATACATGAGAAAATTTGGCAGCCTGAGTTCCTGATAGATCAGGCTACATTAATATTTCCTCCCTCTCCTATAAGTCTTCCACTTCTAAGGGACAATTCTCTCCCTGGAGTTGCGAAACACTTTTCTCACAACTTGCAGCTGCAAGCTTCTTTAGGACAAGAGATGGGCATTTGCCAAGTATCCTATGCTTTTATAGTGCCAGGCTGGATGGGTCTTTGAGCAACCTGGCCTAGTGGGAGGTGTCCCTGTCCATGGCAGGGGGGTTGGAACTCGATGATCTTTAAGGTCTCTTCCAACCCAAACCATTCTATGATTATAAGCTTTTCAGAATTCATAATCTAATAGCACACTCATTCCTGCTCAGTTCACTCTTAATTATTATAAATGTGCCTTCACAAAGCCTATGGTAACATCAGGACACTCTCCCCCTACTAAGTCTCTATTGTTACCTAAAACTCAGGAAATCTGACCCAGACGTGACCATGAATTACACCAAGGAGGGAACAAATACATGGGTCTGATGAACACTCAGGTGACATTTGGGCTGCCTTCTAGTCTGTTCTTTCCAATTTCATGCTTATTGTGCCTGGCACTGTTGGTTTTCGGACTGTTAGTCTCAAGAGGATATATATGATGTGCTAAACTTCCCTGCACAGCCTCGCCATCAGTTCTCTGCTTGCTCTGGAGCAATTAATTTTTAAAGTTTACAAGGCAATAGCTTGACTTCTGTCACAGGCATCCATTCAGAGACTGTCAAAAAATGTACTAGATTTGGAGTTGTTTATTGTGATACAGGCTAAGCGTTTTAATGGATCTTTACTTGCTGAAGAAGATGGAGTACTGTCCACTTTTCAAGTCTTGGCAAATTTGTGAAAGAAGCTACAGGCTTGAAAAGCACACACTAGCACCACCCCGTGCGAAGCCCAGTGACGGGACTTCCAAAACACGCAGCATTTCATAATCCCATCCCTCCTGCCGAGCTTCTCCCTGGGTGAAGGAGTGGAAACCTCACGGAAGCAGCTCGCCCCAAGACGACACGCTGCCAAGCAGCTTTCTTTTACAATTACTCCATACTAAGCCACATTGTAAGATAATTATTTCATTAGCTGGATTGCATGTTGGGACAGAGCAATCTTTGCCCTCTCCTTTTCATCTCCTGTTAGGAACAACATGGGAAGAGTCGCAGAGGGACGGCAAAGCCTTTGAACACCCATGTGTTTACGACTCTTTAATAGCTCTGAATCCAGAGAAAGTTAGGGAGTTCACTGGCCAGAGTTAAATACGCCACAGGCCCAGCCAAGAAATTCACAAACCTTACATGATCTATCTTATTCTGTGCAATAAAAGCACAAGGAGAGTTAAATATACCAGCCTGCTTGACCAGCTGTGATCAGGCGTAGCAGTTCCATTAATTCTGGGGATTATCCATTATAACCCCACTCTGAAAGACAGCTAGGTGATCACTCTGCTTTGCCATCACTCCTAACACAGGGAGCTAATCAAACACATTGAAACATTTAATATAAGCAAGACCAAGGCACTAATCAGGGCAAGATTAAAACCTTTCAGAGAAATGGATTGCTGCTCTCTGATGAGTGGCCTGGACAAGGCAAGGTACTTCCTAGTTAAACAAATGAGACCAGGGAATACAGATCTTGACTCTAAAGAACAGGAAGACAAAAATACTGGCAGTTCTAAATCTATCATCTGGAAAAAGAGGCCCTGAAATAAATATGTGGTTTGAAAAATGAAAGAATCTTTCTCATGGAATCTTGAATCAGGCATTTGTTCAGCTCACCTAAGCTTGAAGAGAGACACGTTTTGGAAAGGAAGGCCTTGCTGAGTTTTGTCCTTAGAAGAGGCATAGTGACAATTGCAGCAGGGTCACAGGAGGAGTTGAGGGCTGATTTCAGATGATTGCCCCTATCTGCCCATAGTCTTGTTTGCGCAGACGGTGCCAGCCCCCTTCACTGTGCTCCCATGTTCCCTTCTGGTGCGTGCTGGTCCAGCACCAAAACCCATCAGAGTGGGCTTACCTGAGTTTTATTAACAGACAGACTGCTAGTGAGTCTGCAGTCATGTGCCTCTTCCACTTGCATATGAACCTTTTAAAATGAACTTCTACATCTACTTCTTCCCCTGCCACGGTTATTTTATTTTTATCACTATAAAGAGCAATTGGCTCAGCGAGTATTGATTTGCAACACTCATGCATATAGAGAGGCTTGATTACTAATTGAAGAAGGGTAAATCCAGTGAGCTGTGTAAGATTTGCAGTGTAATGGGAAAAACTTATTAAAGGGAAAATATCAACTTGATAAATAGCACATTTAGAGTCCCTTTCCCCTCAGCCCATTAAAGCAACTGCAACTTGTGTAATCGGCAGAGGTGGCTGTGACAGAAATAAAAATTGGATAAAACAGGAAAAAGAAAAAAGCAAACGTGTCTTAGAATGGTTTCATTTTCAGTATTCAGACAAGTCATCTGAACAGTTGTCACCAAATCAATAGACCCACAATTAAGTATACAGTCACACAGCATAGAGATTAAAATCAGTGCAATCTAGAGGGATCGATATGTGGGCTTGCTTGTTCCAGTTGTTATTGAAATGCAGACATACAGCTAGTGTTCCTGCTACACACTGTGTAGGAAGCTCATTCTTAGGATAATACCACTGAGAAATGGATTGGATCCAGTGATTAATGTGACCCTGTGTGTCCCACAGCGTGTCACGCTTGCATCTGCACACAAAGGCATGAAAGCAAAATGCAGGTTATTTGGTATAAAAGGAAAATTAATCTGTGGTGGAACTGCTTCAGAGAATGAACATGTTTCACAGCATCACACCCCTCCCTCAGCTGACTGTTTCTCTTCTCCTGAGCCATAAGCCATTGCAAAGTGCGCACAACCACCACCTTCCTCTGGTCAAAAATGGGGGGGGTGGCTTACCTTCTAGAACAATACCAAAGAGGTAGGGAAAGAGAAGAAAAAGAGGCAAAGGATGGATTCAAGGAGCCTGCAGGTGTGCGAGCCCTACCAAATGGGATTTCCACACTTCATCCCATTGCTCTGCAATCACCTCGTCCCAGTCCAGCGAGGTCAAACTTCTCAGCAGCCTGCCTTCTTCCTAGAAGAGCTGCTCTGGTGCTGCAGCCTGCCGTCCCTGGGCACCAAGAAGAACAGAGCCGTGCTGCTCAGCTCACATGAGGGCTTGTTGCAAGCCCACGTGAGAGGGGGGAAGAGTTCAGGCTCACGAGTATTGACCACAGCAGGGCCTATATGCCCACCAATCAATGGAAGTTGCGGCATCCTGAAAGGCACGAATTTTGGTGCAGCAAATTTATCAAATTTGAAGCAAAACTGAAGGAAATTAAGTGAGATAGACATAAAGTGGTAACTTAATTCCTGAGACAGAGATTTGCAGGAGCTGCTTTTAAAATAGACCTGGCCCGTAAAACATAATATGACAGTAAATAAAGGCAGGCATAAATGATTGGGTTTGGAGGTTAAATGAGGTTTTAAAATGAGGGATGCTGTTCTCACTGATATTTTGTTTCAGTAGGACCAAATGTGCTCATTGTCTTCCTAAAAATCCCATCACAGCCTTGAGCACACTCTTCTGCCTTCCTATGTTCCTGCCTGGCCCTGGGACAGTCAGCTGTGGAGCCTCTGGTCAAGCTGCTCATAGAAGAGCTGTGTAAGGGAGGGGACATGAAGAGGCTTGTCAGGGCTTTTCCCCACTTGCTTTAGAGTTGAATTTGTCTTACTTCACTCTTAGTGCTTCCTGAGCTATGCTGCAAATGTGCTTATGTCCAGCTGTGTGTCTCACTCACCCTGACCCGCAGACTGACTTCCCGCCTGCACCTCATCCCTGCCCCACCATCATCACAAAAATGCCGATGCTGAGGACCACTGGCTGCCCTGGAGATGCTGGGGCAGTGGGACAAGCCATGGCTGACAGACCCTAGCCCTCTCTACTCCTGGACAACTCCTGCTGTCCAGATTTGTAATTTTCAAGGTAAAAAAATCTATGCATCTTGCTTTAACCATTAACATAACAGCTACATGTCAGCATCATCACATTTTAGTCCATGCCCTCATAGGACACTCACCTCTTCATAGCAAAAATATTAGCTTTGGACCCATTTTTCAAGGCACTACACAGGAATGACAAGTTCCCTTCCAACCTCCCTCAAAGGCTTTCATCTTAGGAGTAAAACTGGCTTACTTGCCACTATTCAGCATGTATTATCATCCTCTGTTACTGTAAACTATTCCCAATGGCAGTTCTCAACTCTCAGTTCCCTGCCAGGCACATAGCCAACTGAACGGGGCAGTGCAAAACCCAAAAATCTTCCTAAATCGCAGTAATCACACATTTTCCTGGTGCTTTTTAAATCTTGACATTCGGTTTCTTAAATAAAAAAATGTGTTGCAATGCAGGTGGTGGAGTTTTTTTGATAGACTAGCAAGCTTTAGGGACCAAAGACAGGTTTGGTGTAATACTACCAAAGCCACTTAAAACTGTGTCCTAATGTTTAGTCTTAACTTCAAGGGCAAATTTTGACCTCCCGTAAATGAGCAGAATGAGGATTTGCCCCCGTTCACATCAATAGCAACCCTAAACACCTCATGAGGACTCTGCCCCTACGGGCATACAGTATTTGCAGCACTAGGATTGTAAAAAAGATGACAGAGTATGGATCCAGCTGGCTTCCTGCTCACTTCATCTCTTTGTGGAAGTCGTCATGCTCGGAAGTGCAAACACTTGCTCATGGCCTCTTTGCTGAAACAAGTTAGCTGGGGCAAACTGAAGCCATGCTGTGGTTCCTTCCACTAATTTCCAGGTACAGCTACTGACTCCTGATTTGGCTCAGAGCTGTCCATGCTCATTGCATTCGTGGTGCATGTATGCATTTACTGTACACTCACCTGCCTAACTGGCTGCCCCCATGATCATGCCATGGTTTCTTCATCTTATTTCTCCTTTTGTTCCCCAGTTTTGATGATCTTGTCCATTGCCTCCTGTTCTAAATTGCATCGTAAATCCATGAGATGGAAAGAGCCTTCACCTGCTGCCCACACAGCACTTGGCACCACCGCATGGGACCTGGTCTGTCACTAGGGCAAGTCACCACTTTCACAACAGGGGGTAATAAAAAACAGAAAGAAAGTGCAACTGAACCCAAACTTACTTGTGGTTGTGGGATTTTGGCTGTTAAAGCTTTGAGATAAGACTCTGGCTTTTGAGCTGAGGGAAAAGCATGAAACACCTGCAGCTTTTGAATAGATTAATGTTACTCGTATAGTGAGCTAGGACCTTATTAGTTCCCAGACCCTTAAAAAACCTTTGGGTTTGATGAGTGACCCAGAAAATGCTTTTTTGGTATCAGATTTTCTGGCAGTTTGTTCCAAAGTAAAAGCACCACGTTTCAAAACCTTAGTGCCGTGTGATGGCCTGTTTGTTTTGATTGCAAGGGATTGAGTTTCATCTTGTTCAGTACACAGCAGTTGCTGTTGGAATGATGATATCTTTTTTAAGTTGCCTATAATTAAAGTTGTTTTATAATAATGCATGTGCTCCCAGTTAGGATAGAGGTGGTGTTTACAGGTTTAGTCTCTTTCACGCAAATTTCCGCTCAGGTGCATATCCTGCCTAGAGCTAACAAAAGAAAATCTTTGAGTAGAAATGAACTGGTAAGAGTAAATGGTAATTAATTAAACAGCCCCCTGGAAAGGCTAGAGTGTGATTATGCACTGTTGCTTCTTTCTTCCAATAGCTTTTACCTTTGGTTATTTTCCACTTGTATTATTTTTTTAAATTCTTTTTATCACTCCTCTTAAATCTGTTGTTTGTTGCCTAGAAATAAAGGAGAAAAGCTGAGAACTTATTCAAAATACTTTTTAAATGACATAAGTATCTGAGCATCTGTGTGAGGCTTTCTGGGCTTTCTACTGTGCTCCCAGAAACCCAAATGTAACCACCCAGAAAGAGGGAAGAAGCAGTGGTTTTCCACATCTACCGTCAAGCCTCATGGATTTGGGACACCTCCAGAGTATGACATGAACAGGGAATAAATCACCCCATCCAAACACTGCAGATCTTGTTTTCAGATTATCTATAAACACAGCAGCATCAGAGAGCTCCCAAAGCTGAGAACATCATGAATGCAGCCCTGCCCATCTCTGGCATGCCCTTGTTGTTAGGGCTTGAAAGTGGATCGATACAAAACAGATTGTGATGGCCTAATTTGTTTCTGTGCCACATCTCCATTACGCTCTTGACAGCCCATGACAAACAGTGGGGACTGCCCTCTCTCTCTGCCAGAGCCGCGATCCTTACCCTTCCCCTCCAGTGCCTTTCCAGAAGCATCATGTCGCCAACGCCAGGGACTTACTTCCCTTAAACATACAGAGATTGTTAGGTGAACCTATGGGAGAGAAAAAACATCTGCACTAGTGAGTCCTATAGTTTCTATTGTCATTTCCAGTGTGTGCATATCTACAGAGCAAGTGACCTCATTTGAGGTAGAAATGACAGCAGGGTGGAAACAAACCACCTAAGTCTCGTATGTACCTGTGAAGAAGATTTAGGAGGTCCATATTTAATGAAGGGGTGCAAAGTAACACCATGACAAACTAATTATTGTATATATTCACAGTGGTATTCTAACTCTCAGCTTTAGGTACTCCAGTGTCTTTATCTAGGCACTGGTCTGGATAAAGACCTAGAGAAACATTGTTAAGACCTGACAGAAGGAGACATATCAGCATGGAAAAAGACCTAACAACATGGAAGGTAATTTCTGTCTGATATTCATGATTCACTACAGAAAGCAGTAGATATCAGCAAACATTGTCTATTTCTTAACATATTGTGCTGTTATTTCAAGAATACCATTTTGAAAATTCTACAGACTTGATTCTGATCCACAGAAATTTCACCCATGTCCTTAAAATCTGAGAAACAGAACCCACCACTTACCATATGGGCTCCAAAGCTAGGATCTAGTAGAATTACACACGATCTTTCGAACTCCTGAGGCCATTTATTATTGAGACATCATGTATTAACTTGACATGCAAATTAGCATATCATCTAGACATGCTGGAGGAAATTTGCAGACTGAAATGTCTTTCCACGTGTCATGTTCCCATGTACGTCAAAATGGACAGAGCAAACAATCACTTAAAGTGAGTTTTCTTCTTCAAAAACAGGACTCTAGGATGTTAAGATAAATGAGCTGTAGGAGCAAAGACAACATTGCCTAACTCAGGGTCCTATAATTGCCACATATTCTTGTCATAAGAAGCACCCCAATAAAGAGGATGAACTATTATAATCAACTAGTTTTCAAGTCTCTCTGGAAATAAACATTTCTTTGGGCAAAACTCTGGCTTCTCTAGCTCTTTTTTTCAATAATCAACACTATGAGATGGGCACAGAGCACTGAGTTTAATATTTCTTCTAGTACTTCTGAAATCCTCTTTCCAAGGAAACAACTGTGGGAAAACTCAGTTTTAGCAAAATACATTAAATCCTTCCATCTTTTAATCTATAAATTCTTTAATGCCTTGAAATAAAATTATACTCTGTACTTCTACAACATCTTCTGTTTGAGGATCTCACAGTGATTATTAATTTTAGGAATTATTTAGGAATTAATTAATTATTAATGTTAGGAAATTATGCTTTTAGTGGCACAGTACTACAGTTAAGAGAAATAGGCTGTGGTGGGCTAAAGGATTTCCACTATCTCCTTGAGAGTGAGGATCAGGGCTCACAGCACAAAACTGTGAGTCCCAGACTAATGCCTCCACTACAGGATATACTTTATATTTGTTTGAAAGTGTCTGCTGCCACAGTGAGAGTCTTGGCTAAAGCCCAAGATAATAATTTCCCTGATTTCTGTGGGTCTTGGGTTAAACTCTAAAGTTGGGGGTTTTTTCCAGCATGGATTTTACCTGCCATCTATACGGTCTGCTTGAGGTTTTCAAAACCATGTACTAGTAAGCGTTCTGTTTAGGTATTTTGCACACAGACAACATGTTTTGAGAGGTTTTTTTTCACTTAGTAATGGAATTTCTCGATCACATTTGTGATATAAGGCATTCTCTCTCTTTACTGTGAATGTAACTCTTTTTTATTCATTGATTTATTTAAAAAAATTCTCCTCAGGATTTACTCACAGATAAAAGTCCTTATTAGTGCGAGACGCTGTATCTCACTGAGCAAATTATAGTACAGTGAAACCCCCAAAATGGTAATAACTTTTATATACGAAAACAGTGTTTCCTAAAATGCAGAAAATCAGGGTAACAATCCAAAACAGTTCTCTAGTGACCACAGGAAATATACATATATGTTTACATTAAATATACATGCACATATAAAACCACCGCTTTAACCAAGAAGCAGTCAAGAAAGTTAGTCATTTGTTCTTCATGTTTGCCTGCATTTTACATAACAAGCCAAAGGAAAATGCAAGGGCTGCATTTAGGGAACCGCACTATCACAGAACCCAAATGGCACTTATTGATCAACATCATAGACTTGGGAGTGAAGTCATGTAACCATTGGGTACAAAAGTTCATTAAGGAGGGTTCTGAACAGCCCTATTCTCCCTGGCCAAATACCCCTGTCTCAAAGAAAGCAAGGACGGCTACCTGGCTTTCTTACATGCTTGACTCATCTTCCTTCATCCTCCTGGAGTGCCATGTTCCTCTCACACAGAACAAAAACAAAGCAAAAGGAACAAAAAATCTCCCTCCCTGACTTCCAGTGAGGGAGCCTATGCTACCTGGAAGAAAAGAAAAATCTTTTGTTCCCATGCATGGCACAGCTCAGTAGACGGTTCTGGCACAAAAGATGACTTACAGGCTAGATAGCGTCTATCTAGCCAATCACCAGCACATACTTCCACATTCCTCTGGTTTTCCAAGGTCTTCTGACCTCACCACGTCACAGAATGCAGGACTTGTGGTCTCTCAGCTCTCTGAGAGAAGGCCCTGGTGATGTGGCATGAGCCCTACAATTCTTTGCATGGAGAAACAAACCCCAGGATCTAAAGGAGCAACTCTCAAAGATACCTATGCTGGGATTTCTGTTGTCCACTTCAAAATCAATGCTGTCCCCCCATCTTTGACAGATTTCAATTTCAAAAATTATAACAGTGAGCAAAAATGATTCACAGAGCTTTCATTTATGCAAAAAATGAAGATGTGGTTTCAAAAGAGTCATGCACTGACCTAGCCCTACTCCCAGTGCAATCTATGGCAGAGCTCCAATTGACGCCAGTGGGAGTAGAATTAGAGTGGTGGGAAATTGTTTTGAAAATCAGATGGAAAGAATCTCTGAACCACATCTGCTTTCCCTTTTCCCCCTCTCTTCACATATCCACACCCTCCTCTTAGTCTTACTCGTGGTGAAATGATCCACTAATTGGTTCTGCATGGACAAGACCACATTGAGGGAGAAGTGTTGCCATAATCTAATCTAATTAAAATAATTCTTAGGTCTGAGTGAGAATTTAAATAACAAAATAAAGCAGCCCTTGACAATTGACGCTCGTTGTGAAAATGACTGAGAGCAAAGAGTAATTTCAATCCAAGTTGAGTTCCTAGCTCATTTGCCTTTCCATCTGCGTATCTTTTAAATCCTAATTGTATGTAATCAACAGTCTAAGCAACATGATTCTCCTTTTAGTTGACAAATTCATGGGTTCATTTTGCGTACTTTCAGATATGCACATACCAATTAATATATACACTTTTTCTACCTGAGAGAATTTATATCAGGTAATTAGAACTTAGCTCAATTAAAAATGCTCTCAAAACAAGTAGAGTGTCTTTTAGATCCACAAAGCAAATTTAAGAAGCTAGTGGGCATCATTCGGTCAGCCCAACAATGAAGGCTGGCTGGGAATTAAAAGGAAGGCCACACACGCATGACTATATTTTTGGCTGGCCTTTCCCAGCAGGGTGTTTCTACATTACATCAAAACTAATAATCCATCTGGGTGCAGAATAAGGCAGATCAGCCCTTTTTCAGAGTGACCAGAAAGGCTGAATTACAAGTGCATCACCCACACGTAGCCACCAAAACCAGGGCCTGATTTTTGGAGTTTCTGAGTATCCGCCCTTCTAATCCATTCCACTCTTTGGGAGGAACCCAGCACACCCGGGCGGAGATTACTTTCCTTGAAGGATTATCTACATTGCCAGTGGTGGAGACCATACACTTACCATACTGTGACCAGTTGAGACAACAGACTGCCGTTGTGCTACGTTGTGTGTCTTTCTCATGTCTGTCAGGCAGCAGCAGCTGTTAGTGCAGAGCAGCCAAGCCAGGAATGGTGATGACTTGGTGTGGGCCATGACCTCACCCATGGGGACCATCCTCCAGGGAATGAACACAAAGGCAGAGCTCAGTCTGGCGGTGGGACCCATGGGCAGCCCCAGGCATGGTAAGGGGATGGGCCAGGTCCAGGGTCCAGCCAAGAAGCCCAGCTGGGGGCAGGAGGACATGGGGCCAGAGATATGTCCTTTCTTTTGGTGCTGCCGAGCGGTCTAGAGGATGTCTACCCAATGCTCATAGAGACATTTTGATTCAGACTTAAAAAACCCAAACACCTGAATATCACTAACAGGTCAATGCAGCACATCCATGAAACAAAGCTTCATTTTTCAGGTGACCTTTTGAATGCACTGCTTAAAAGACGAACCTCAACCAACTCTCAGGGCATTTTCCTGCTATTTCCAAACTATTTTTCACAGGCACAGGTGAAGGTGAACAACTACTATGAGCTCCAATGTGATTTCACCACTCAGGCAAACCAACCTGAGTCGTGAGAATCATAATTAATCCTCTGTATTTATGACAGTATTTTACATGTTGTGACTGGGATTAAGACATGAACATGTCTTCATAACACCCTTTGCCTTTCAAGTATTGTGATCCTGATTCTACGTGTGAAGAAACTGAGCATATTTACCCCAGCAGTCAATATGGCTTCAGACAGCAAGCCAGACCTCACCTTGTTAAGTACATATGGGTCTTTGTCTACGTCACTAGGAGAACCTCAGAAAGGACATATGTCAGGAAGCTGATTGTTGCCCGATTTTTATAATGTGGACCTTTTTAAACAGGAAATCTCAGCTTTTCACCTATAAAAGGGAATATAATCACAGGGTTTGGCTACCCTGTGAATCACATAAATCACCAAGTAGAACGTTTGTAAGCTCAGTTCTGCCCTCATACTCTAGACAGTTCTTTCTGATTCATTTCCACTATGGTGGGATCTCATCTGGTTTTTAATATTTTTTAAATAAAGCTGAAGAATTCATAAGTGATGAAGTTACATCCTGGCACAATATACAAAATATGTACCTGTCATAAACTAAAAGTGTAATAAAAAAAATCATGTATGTCTGAATACACCATGAATAGAATATATGATCATGTCAAAGACAAATGTAGCTGATATTTAGTGCATACTTCAACTCAAATTTCCCTTCAGACGAAACTTCTGCTGTTTATGAAGATAGAAAAATAAAAACTTAAGCAGTGGGTGTTATGAAAGTCTGGTTCTCATTTCTTTATGTCAGCTTTTCCGCATTAATCAATTGTCCAGACTTGTTTCCACTGCATTTCCTTGGAGGATTCTTCCAATTCTGGGCTTGTCTCCACTTCTGATTAGCACATATATGACTGAAATAAACTGACTTCTTTTTAAGTATCTCAGTTCAGATGGAGGAGAGTAACTGCAGGCATCTGAGTTTGAAAAAGATTGGCCTAAAGGCTGAAGCATTTCTGGGTTTGTTTAAGGAAATCAGTATGTTCACTATGCAGAAATAGCTGCAGAAAAACTGTCTGATCACTTCAGGAGTGCTGAAAGGGAGTTTCTCCCAGACTGGGCCAAAGAAGGCAACGAAAAGATTGCTGGATCCTTCCCACTCTGTGTCAGGAATTACCTAGTTAATTCATTTACCCTAACGGGTAATTGAGTTGAGCCTTCCCTTGTGCATGGGCTGTGCACTGGGTCTGGTACTCACACCACCCCAGGGTAGAACGGCTAGATGCAGAGTCCCCAGTTTGCTCCATGGACCTGGCAGGGACATCACAGTGGTCACTGGAGCTGTGGAGGACATCCAGAGACAGGTTTTTCTGACACCCTACTTCCTGTTCCCCTCTCCCCTGCTGTGGTCTCAGCCTCATTCAACCTCCCAGTGAAACACCCTGGGGAGTCACTATAGCACCATGGGAAAGTGAGACATAGGGTCAATGGATCCAGGAAGCGACTCAAAGCCCCTGGTCCTACCATGTCTTTCTTCATTTGTTATCCATTATAGGCTGCCTGTGAAAGAGAAAGAAGGAAGCTGAGCTGAAGTATCTGGTCCTAGGCGCATCTATCAGAACGTATTTCTACTGTTCAGTCACGCCTAGATCTGAATGTCAGGAAGCTGAAACACCAAGGCATTTACTCCTCATGAAAACTTGGGACTGTGGGATTAAGCAGAGAATAAATTTGACCCTGTCAGAACAATCTCCACTAAAAATGTTGGTAGATAATAGTGAAAATGTTTAATATTGCCACGAATATGACATCTGCCAAAACCACAAATTTTTATAATGTTACTGAAATCAAATTCCACAGCACTGGTCCAACGCAATAGCCATGAGACTGCAGCATACTAAATGTTGCAGTCAAGAAGAAAACACTACAGGCATGGTAGTACCCCCACTAAAAGTGCTTGAGGGAGAGTGTTGGACTTTAGGTTCTTCCCCACAAGAAAAGAGCATCTGGTAGGTCAGAAGGAGACCAGTGTGAGCAAAGCATTAACTGCTCTGTTTGGGTCAGCCATGGGCTGAGCAAAGTGCCCAGACTCTGAAACAATGCAGTGGGTTCTCCTGTTACTACTATAAAGTAATAACTTATATTCACCTGTCCATATCCTTGATTACACACTGTTTTGACCTGGTTCTGCATATTTATTGTGTCAGTGAGTCAAACTGGTATTCTAACATCAGTGGTAACAGGTAAGCTGTTCGTATAGCTATGATACAGATGCTATATGCTTGTGACTGGGAGAAGTACCCTGAAACCATGTCTTTATGATAAATGGTGAAAACCTTTTGTGGTAAATGACAGATAATATTTGGGAACGGAGCGGTAAACAAGGAGAAAAATAATTATCCACCCAATCTTACTCCTGTTCCACAAGCAGCTCAACTTTCCAATATGAAGTCAAGCACCATATTAGCTAGAGGGCACCAGGAGTTTGGTTCTCCACGCCATTTCTGGAGCTGCAGCCAGGCTTGTGCAAACCTTACAGTTAGCGCTGACAATGAACTGTTATATGGCCTATATGTAACACTAGTGTGATCATTTAGGTCATGCCTGGAGGAACCAGTTACGCTTACAGGCTCCCTTGACTAAACTCTGTACAGTTGCGCACTCTATAGTAGCCATTTCCACACAGATCTTCCTTACTAAGAAATACATCTATGGCACGTTATTACCTTCCTTTCAAGCAATGTGCTTAACATGGTTACTGTGTTTACTTACCTCAGTAATCTCTGTGTGTATGTGTTCAAACAATCCTGTATGGATGAGGGTCATGCCGGTGAATGGTTGACATCCTCTTTAATCTTATTTCAGGGATGATGATCCCTGAAATCAGATCCCAATGAGAATTTGGATGGTGCCTGGGATTTGTGTAGTCACACAGTAAAGTGAAAAATTTCACCCTAAAGGAATTACCTAGTATTATTTACACAGTTTATTCAGTGAATCAATTTACCCTGAATATGTATGCGGCACGCTTTATGTAATGCAGATAGGTAAGAGCTTTAAAAGTGTTTTCAGTTATTTTTGAAGACCAATTTGGTTTTGCATATTTGCAATTCACCATGTCAGTTAGGCAGTTAGCCAGAAAAGCCCTCATTTTTGTACTTGATTTGTTTGTATTACTGGAGTTTATTTTGTCTCTTGTGACCTTGCTTTTCCCAATGAGAGTATCTATTTTGATTAGTGTAATGGCACTTCCTTGCCTATTTTCTACTGTGTGTTTAATATTTTTCCCATTTGTTCTTTTTCTGCTCTATCTGTGGCTCACAGTGTGAAAAAAATACAGTATTTGCATGACATCAGTCTGAGCTACAATTTTCTCTCATGAACATTGAGTCCCTCACATCTGGGTGTAGGTGCTCCCTCCCAACACTCCTTCAGTAACGTCTTGGCACTACAGTTCTGTTTCTCAGTTTTGTGTTTCTTTTTTCACCACTCTCACTACCACCATCACCACTATTCTGATATCAACAGGTCAAATGGGGCAGTTGGCTTTTTCCAAGGAGTAATATTTTCTGATTAGAAAAATAATGGCTGTAAGCAGAAAAGCATTCCCACTCCCGGTAGCTGTTGTTTCCCTTCACTTAGGCAGGGGTTAGTTCCTCTTTACTTTCCTTCAGAAGTGATCTTCTCTTCAACAAGTCTATTTTTTTTTCACTGCTATCCTGGTCTGAATCCTTGTGGTTCAACCAGCAATCCATAAATCTTTATTACCTCAGGCACTTCTCTTTCTACTTTCATCAAGTGTTTATTTCTATGATAATACTTCAATACCTTAAATCACTGCTAAGTCATTTATCATAATAAATGGCATTTCTTTAACGTTATGTCCTTGTTCTCCCACCTTATCTCCAGTTTGTTTGTACAGATTGTAAACTCTTAGATATTGCAGCCAGAATTTCCAAGAAGGATGGGTTATTTTTGTGCTTTTTAACCTGAAGAGGGCTCAGCATACAGGTTTACAATGAGCTATAGGACAACCCCACCATTATGCTACATCAGGCTGCATGAAAAGCAGTTTAGAACACAGAAGTACGGCAGTAAAGGTGCAGCTTCTCCCCATCTCCTCCTACAGAGGAAGGCAGAGTGACTGAGAAAGTCTTATGAGTTATCTGCATTATATTCTCGCTTTCAAGGGCAGTATCCACAAGAGCATACCAGTTTACCAGGTGTTGTCAGTAACTGCCAGGGATAGGTGCAACTCAGCAAAAGATCCCTCCTAAAACTAACTGACATTATTGAACTTGTGTCTCTCACTTTCCCATTTGAAATATTTGATGAGGAACTTCCTTGCCTGGGATCACTGACAGTGGTGCTCCCCTGAATACAAGGGAATGGCACAGGGAGAAGATTATTAGGAAATATGGGAAATTCATGATCATTCAGAAAAAATACTACAACCTGCCCACAGCAGAAACTAACAAAATGCATTTTTTCCCTTCCCTTTCCTCTGCATTTGCAGCCACTACAACCAACAGCTCCCTCCCTGCCACCAGCAAAAGCATCTCACCAACAAATACGCTCTTATCGCATCACCTTCCCTATCCACTAAATCTTCTCAGTTTGTCATCAGTGGGTGGCACTTTCCCAGCCCTAAGGAGCGCTCGGGCAGGGCTGTTCTCAGTCTCTGGAGAGGCTCCCTGGTCCCAGTCTTCAACTCCACCACTAAATTCAGCTACAGATACTTCAACTTAATGAGTGACATTAGAAGGAAGAGGGTGGTAAGAGCTGATTCACCACTGCTGCTAATCTCTGTCATTCCTTAGGCTCCACTTATCCCCAAAGACATTGTCTATAGCAGCAATGAAAGTTGTGGCTGTGGTGACGTCTGCTTGGACAACCACCTTGCCCTGGCTGCAACCATCCTGACTGTGATGGCAGAGCTCGTCTGTGGGATTTGTCGCCTTCCATAGCCAAATGTGTGGATGGGCCTGATGAGCCACCACTGGAAAGGGTCAGAGTGAGAACCAAAATGGGTTACCGGGGAACAGGGTTATGAGCCACAGTCTGACATGACAGCAGAGCTATTACACCTCTCCCACAGAGACAGGCTTTGAGGGAGGAAGGGAAGGGAGGATGGAGAGACGTGGGAAGCCTCCAGCACAGTATTCAACCTCAGCAGCCGCACGTTCTCACTCTTATCAGAGACCACTGGGCTTCGTTGGCAAGTCAGTTTGGCACCGAGGGAGCTGTTCCAGTTGGCTCCATGTACATTGTGACAAGAACACAGGAGAGCATCCATGAATGCATCTGCTTGGTCCTTACCTGTATTTTTGCTCACTCCCCGAACGGGACAGAGAGATCTCTCCCCTCAGGAGCTGCAGGATACAGGACTTACCTATTTACACATTTTTTCTCCTCTTTAGTGTGAGAGTTTGTTTGCCATCTAACTATATATATATAATAAAGATGGAGTTGATTAAAGCGTGTCTGGACCTGGACTAGTACGTCATTGCAATCCCTTGGAACTGGCAGCATTAGACAATCCTCCACACCCGAGCTGGATCTTCTCTTATTGGCCTAATTATACCTGCCTTGCTATCCACTGCACTGACATGAATCATAAATGTCTTTATGGGCATACATGCTGATGTACTGCATAATTGCTCCTCACAGGCCAGATTTTCCCTGGTGAACAGTGCTGGCAGCTCCTGTTGCTTGCAGAGAAAGCAGAACGTGGCAGTCCTCCTCTGCTGCAGTAAGGGACATAACGGCACTGCTGCCGCTTGCATGCTGAGTAAGGAGAGGTCATTCAGATGGCCTCATCCCGCCCTCTCCTGCAGGAAGGATTCTATCTTGAAAAATCAACAGGGTTTCAAGATGTTAGAGCCCTAATTTCAGCCCTGTAGCATATGAAAGGGGGCTGATGGGCAACACTTTAAGACACTTCTAAGCACCTAAAGAAGCTTCAACTACTGCCTGTTGGCAATTGTCAACAAGGGACAACAATCTCCTGAGACTCAAACTCCTTCAGTGAACATCCCCAAAGGGCCAAAACAGCTAAACAGCTCTTCTGTGGACTAAGAGCCTGAAGACAGGGCTGATCCTCATCCTTCCTGAGCAGCTAGACCATATAGCCACATGGTTTAGCAACTGGATTTCTTATTTTAAGAGGGTAGAGGAAGCTAACCAATATCTATCAGTTGTCAAAGGCTTATGTTTCAAGATCCGGGCACACTTTGGTTGAAGTCCAGCCTTGGGGGACACAAGGGAAAGG
The DNA here is from genome assembly GCA_033628505.1 of Tringa tobata. Lineage (NCBI taxonomy): Eukaryota > Metazoa > Chordata > Aves > Charadriiformes > Scolopacidae > Tringa > Tringa tobata. Next base: position 3,522,794 of record JAHREE010000375.1, read on the forward strand.
GACTCTTTACATGAATATTGCAATATTTCAGGAGACTGAGGGTTACAAATGCCAACACTTTTCTCTGTCAGTCAAAATTTGGATTCTCAGCCTATTACTTCTTTCCTAAACATCCAATACCTCTTTATAAACACTGTGATTCAGTATTGTTCCCACAGGTGAATACCCAGCAAAGCCTGGTATGCAAAGAACTGTATCTACGTGAATAAGCCCAGACATTTATGTGCAGAGAAGAGTCTCTGAAAATCCCAACCCCAGGGGCTTCCAGAAACAGGGAAATGAATGCAACCACTAAAAGAAAAGAAGATGCAAGTGTCCTTCCCCAAATCTTAAAATACTTAAATTTGCTCTCTATAGATTTATCCAGCTGACTTATAGAGATAAAAATTAATGAGACTTTTTTAACAAGAAATATTTTAAACAAAGTTTTAAAAATCTTTCTTCTCTCCTCTCCCTCTCTGACATAAATATTACATTCATAAATCTAGCTTGCAATAAAATCCTCTCCTAATTTATAGGATCGAGTCCCAGAAGACACCATTGCCTGTGAAGTTCTGCCAAGTATCCATCTAAGCCTGGTACCATGAGTATTTCACACCACTTCTTGTGGATTGCTCCATTCCTAAATGAGTTTTAAAGTGTTGTGCTTCTGGTGGTTTTTCATGAGCCTTCCTCAGGCACAGCTTCCCCAGAGTTTTATTAAAAAAAAAAAAAAAAGGCATTTAATGCTGCTTACATAGAGGCAATTTACCAGCCTCTAAAGAGAGGCATTTCCCATAACATCCCGCCCTATTTAGCCAACCTCTTTATCACCTTGATATTGAAGGCAAACAGAAGGATATATGATGGGAATCATTTTTAACAAGCTGCCCTTACCGTGAGTGAGTTTGATTCAACCCCACAATTCTTCTGCACTTCTGCACTACTGACAAGCCTGGAATCTGAACTGTGAGACCAATAAATATTGTAAGACGATTCCCAGATCCAACGACCCTGGGCAAGACAGACTTCGGGATTGAGATCCATCACAAGCAATGTATAAATTCTGCACTCCACTTTGCTCGGAAGACAGGCTACTTCCTAGTTTCCCTTGCTCATTTCAACTTTCTGTCATTTAAACTTACTTTTAAAAATTACATGGTTCTTACTGTTAAATTATGAATAAATAATATGACTTCTCCTGCCCTTTAAGAAATCTTTTTCCTGTATGTAACTTCCTTAGAAGAGCATTGGCTTATTATGGAAAAAAATGTACTGAGAATTTATAGTCAATTTGAGTCTGATCATTGCCTATAAATCTTCTGACCTGACTTCCCTGTATATGACTCTCCCATTAGTTCAGCCAACACTCCAAGCAGCCTGCCTGAGCAGGCTACTTCAGATTTCACATCTAATTTTTAAATTTTTCTTCTTCTTTTCTGTCATATATCTCGACTTTATACTCTCAGTATCTAGTCCCTAATCAGCAGGCTGAATAACTTTCACTGAAGTCCTAGTGTCCCTTTACACATCTGCAGACTCATCCACATTCCCCTGTGGACCTCCCAGCTAAACTGAACTGCAGTCTTTTGGCAACTAGATGCTTCCTAACTTTCAAAGACCTTTTCTTCAGACAGCATATCTCCAACCCCTCAAAATGTACTGAATGATGTTGCCTGATATGTCCCTCTGAAAAGCAGACAAAGCAATATTTATCATGTTATTTCCCCAGCTGGTTATTGAGTTGAAAGGGATGAAAAGAAATCTTGGAAAGCTCTGCAGTTACATTTTTCCCCATGCGTTATCTGTTCCCACTTTAACGGAGTCACATCAGAAATGAAGTAGAAGAATACTGTATTTGGTTTCAGAATTTACTGTGTTCAGTTTTGGGCCCCTCACTATAAGAAAGACATTGAGGTGTTGGAGCATGTTCAAAGGGCAACAACGCTGGTGAAGGGTGTAGAGAACAAGGCTTATAAGGAGCAGCTGAGGGAACTGGGCATGTTTAGTCTGGAGAAGAGGAGGCTGAGGGGGGACCTCACTGCCCTCTATAACTACCTGAAATATAAGATCTTAGACTCACATGATTGGAAGAGGAGATCAGGTTTTGTTTAAAAATTGAACAGAAAAGTAAGCTTGGCTTTCCACCTTGCGGAGGAAAGCTTGGAAACATGAAACACCAAACTTGGTGACAAAAGTTTTAAATTGTCCTATGCTTCAGCTGTCTTGATTTTTAGCTCAGTCTCATTAAGAGCCCACATGTAGAACTACAAAACTGTGTTCTAAATGAATATGCGTGTGGCAGACAATCAGTGAATAGTTTTCCCAATTAAAAGCAGATTTTGGAAGCATGACGAGCACCCCAATCACTGCTACCCAATTCAGTTTATGAGTGGTGGCCAAGCACTCCAGCACGACTGAAAACTCGGGCAGACCTTAGGAGGGTTTGGATGTTAGTTAGCAGCAATTACCCAACATATCTGGATACAGTCAGTCTGTGTTCATTATACAGCAATGATATTAATTCCCTAAAATCCCACTGCCTTTATAAATATTGAGCATGTAGGGGTAGGAAAACTGTTCCTATTAACTGCTTTGTCCAGTCTGATTTTTACTGCCCTTTTATGCTAGGCCCTCTTTAGGCCACTTTGGCAGTAAATATCCTCCTAAAGACTTTTTATACTGCCACTGGAAGTGTAAAGAAGTCTGGCTGTAAATGTGAATCAGGTCCAGTGAGTCCAAACAGACATGTAAAAAGAAACCAAATACTTTCAAGGTTTAATCACCTTTAGTGTAAATCTACCCCATACAGGAACTGTAACAGCATGTTTCCAGCCATCCAACACTGGATTGTTTCTCCAATTGTCCCCTTTAATTAGCCTTTCTGTCCCCTGGTGCTCTTGGTTTATTACTTCAGTTGCAGGCAGGACATTATTCAAGACTATTTCAGGCTAATTGCACTACAAATATTAAGAGTCTGGCTGTTAAGTGGTCATAAATGAGTCTTTGTAACTACTGAATGGTTAGTAAAAATAATGAAATGCAATTGTTGCACGTACGCACAAGTGAGCAGTGTAATATTTTATAATGATGACTATTTAATTGAAATTTAGGTCGAATACTTCTGGATTTCTGACAATATGGCCATATTTGTAGCAACTGGCCTTTGAAAGTCAATTCTGTTTTTCTTGCTCCCCAAGGAATTCTGTGTTAGATTTAACCCCAGGTACACAAACTGAATGCACCTAGACCACCAATTGCCTTGAGAAACTCAGTCTTGGCTTCTCGGCATAAGCGCCTTACGTGGGTGAACCTGGGCCTCAACAGTAATGAGCTCCCTCAGAAACTGCAAGCTCTGCAGTCAGTTGGCATCTCTGAGAAGGGATAAGCCTACTCTGTAACGCAGAGGTAGATCCCAGCCTTCTGCCAGGGCCAAACTTGGTTAAGGCACAGTAGTCCAGAGAAGTTTCTGAGTAAGTTCTGGAGCAGGACAAGGAAGAAATGCTGAATCTGAACTAATCCTGTGACCTCTGGGATAGTCCAACATGTTGTCACGGTGCAGGTATGACCACGTCTGCTTAACCCAGCTCCATCAGCTTTCATCTCACTGTTCTTTGGAACACTGTTATATGGTTAACACAGGCTATGCTTTTTCCTGGAAGAATTTGGTGTGTTACTCAGTAACACAGTGCGGGATAGACCGACGGCTGTGTCAGATGTCCTAGGCAGCAATGTATACATCCAGAGCCACAGAGTAATGAGGATGCTGTGGTTTATGAAGTTCATTAGCATGTACTCCAAGGAAAAATGTAAATGCCAGCAGTGGGATAACACAAGCAGCAAAATACACATTTTGGTAACTATAACTAGTGAAAATTTTCTTCATGCAAACCCCGCCTTAGAACAAACTAGTTGACAACTAATTATGTAGCACAGCTCTTGAGCTCATATAATCCCTGTCAAATTGCACCAAGCCAGGAGTGAGGACCTGTCCCACAAGTCATTATATAAACAAACAATTTAACATGTTGTTCTATTGTATTTAACCCAATGCTACTGCAAGCAGAATACTTCAATGAGTAAACTCAAGTATTTTAAACCGGAAACAAGATAGCTTGAAGGGCTATATAAATCCCCAGTACAAACATTTCTATTTCTGTCTCCATTTGTGAAGTGACTTGTTATAATGCTGACTAATTGGTTTGTAAATTTTGCTGTGGGTTCTTTTTCTTATCTCACCTTCATTTTGTTGGCAAAATCCAACAAGCATTAAGCTCCTAATGTCATCAACTAGTTGCTACAACAATCTGTGACCCTTTAAACTCCATAATCCTTAGGGGAGTAGCAAACTCCTCTGCTGCATTATCTCATAAGGCCTCTCTCTTAATTAGAAATTTATTGAATGGACTAAAAATCCTGATCTCAGCTTCCAGTTACCATTCCCATTGATTCCCATATCAGAAAGGGCATAAGAGCTACAGAAAAGAATTGGCCCGTTCCCTTTGCCTGGAAGACAGATGATCCCAGGGGGCTGGACTAGATGATCTCCAGAGGTCCCTTCATATCCCATATCATCCTGTGATTCTGTGGAGAAGGAGGGTGTTTGCTTGACACCTGGCCAAAGGTCTGATACCCAGCAGGGTGCAAATCTAAGCCCATTCCCACAAGCTACTACAAAGAGAAACAAAGTGTGCTCACGAAGCCAGAGGTTCTTGGGTTACAGTTCTTTCAGGACTTCTTAAATAATCACTGAGCAATTTTTCAGATAGCTGTACTCACAAACCCTTCCGAAAGCAGAAATTGTCACAGGGAGAGATGAAGCATCAGATCATTAGAGGTTCCTGACTTGCGTGATTTTCCACAGGAGTAAAATGAAACACCTCTAATCATCTGGGTCCGAGTGATTTGATCGCACAAGGAGGCTTTGTCAGGAGTGGGAATTATGGCCACTCCTCTCCAGTCCCAAGCTAATGGCATAACCCACTGACTGTCTTTCCTTGTCCAGAGCTTGCCTTTGAATTCAAGCTTTGGTATTGCTGTGGCAAATACAGTTAATAACTTTAAAATAAATTAATAAAGAACAGGATCTCCTGCAGAGTTCTCGTCTCTAATAAAGTGGTGGCAAGGGAAGCATGTAGTGCAATAAGAAATAATTGAAACAAAGAACCTTTCTTTTTTGTCAAGCTATTTAGCATTTTGGCATCCTTCCAAATACATTTCCTATAATTGGAAACATTAAATTGCCTGATTTAAATCTGCGGCCCCCTCCCAAGCACACGGTCACGCTGAAGGATATAGCATTGTTCATGAGTCAGGCTCTAACAGGAGAGCAAGTTGGAAGGATATAATACTTTTATGTTCCACTGAAAGAGCTAGGTAAGGATGTTTTTTGCAGATAATAGTTTTCTGAAAAATATTCTTTTGTGGATATTCGTACATAATGTAAGCAAAATATTAAAAAAAAAGGGCCTGAGAAGAACTGGGAAAAAATCTGAACCATTTATCTTGACTTATCCATTTCAAAAGTGCCAAGCCATGTAATATTTTATAGAAAATAGGAAAAGTATTTTCCTTTCTACCCTTTAATCTCCAAGCCTAAGCACTATAAAAAATGTATTATTTATGAATGAATGTTGGTCATGCATGTGTATTTTCCTTTTTGCTTCCTTTTCAGTTCCCCAAGAAAACTAAACATGTTTTGTTTCAGGTAATTACAAATAGTTTTTTTCTTTTTTTTTTGTTCAGTCAGGTCAGGCAAAAAAAGACAGGCACTATACAGTTCTAAAACAGACACTAATAAGAAACCCTTCTACTAATGCTCCAGGTGCAGTAATACACAGAAAAGTTTTTGTGTAAACATGGTGCCGTGGTATACAAGGAACGTCTCCAGTGTCTGTTCAGTCACTGCCTTCTCTATCTATATTTAGTACCGTATTCCTTTGACTCATATTCTAAGGTTTGTATCATGTACTATAATTCTGACCTCACAACTAATTTCACCCTTGTGCACTCCTCATGGACTGATCAGCAGCACAACTTCACAGAGTGGCGCAGGATCAGGTGTGCCATTACCATGAGATATGGAGAAAAATGTCCTAGGAAGAGATTAAAAGGAGGGGGACGGGAGCCAAAGCTGAAAAGGAAAGGCACTGAGGATTAGTAGAGACAGGCTATAAGTGCCAGCCATATGAAGAGCTAAAAAGAAGTCAGGGAAGTGTTTGTAAGTAAATATGGAAAGAAGAGTGGGAAGAGTGAGGACAGAAGCAGCAAGAAGAAAGGCACGCACCCTTTCAGACAGATGGCCATAGCTTTGGCTAGTAAAACTTCAAAATGGATATTCTCTGCGCTGAAAGGAAAGGAGGAGAGGGATATAAGGGAAATACACACTCCCTGTTTCTCCAGAATAACCCAGTGGTCATAGCCTCCTCAGTACATTGCAGATGCTGCTTATTTGATTAAAATTTTGCAGGAAAATGAAGAGGTATGCCTGCGAATGCAAAACAAGGGGCTGGTTTTGTTGCTAATTCACAGACTGTATTGAGAATTATGCTGCTTGTCCAAAAGTTTGGTTTTAACACTTATGAAATATTGCTAGGTTTTAACACTAAAAACATCTTTAACCTAAAAGCATCTTTTAATGATTACTTATATCTCAATTATATTGAGATTATATATATCTCAAATTAATAGAAGAACTCACAAAACCTCCTATATTTCTTATGAAATGGGGAAGCATAGCACAAAAGAGGTTTGTGAGGGAAGCACTCGGGGAAGAGATATGAGCTGATGAAGATATGAGATACGAAGCAAATTAGGCCAGATGTAGGTTTGGGCATAAATTAAATTTAGAGTAAAGAAAAGAAAAATCAACTGTTTTCCTATAGAAAATCTTTGCAGGCTTGAGGTGGAAGAAATTTGCTTTATGGTTACCCTCACTAGCCAACTTCAGAGATTGCTCTCTCCAAGACCTATTTTGCTTACTTTTACACAAACACTTGTTTTCAGGAAGAGATTTTCATTTTAAAACTGTCATTGAGTAGCATTACTTGCTCAAAGTATTAAGAATTTTTATATAGCTCCTTGAGTAAGGACATTGAGAATGTGTTGCTTTGGATCCTGAAAGTCAAGGTCTGTAGTATGACTTTGCTCCCCTAATGCTTTTCTGCAGAAATTCATTATCTGAATTTTCCTCCGTTGGATAAAAAAAAGTTATAATTTGTAAGAAGTACAAAAGACATGAGGACCAGAGGCTGAGTTTCTTATGAGACAGCTAATCACCCACTGAGCTTTTCACCTCTACCCCTTGTTACCTGTCACTGGAGATTATAAAAATAATAACCCAGGAACACCTTCAGTCGTTCTATCTATCTTACCCCTCCATCTCATCCCAAAGAAGGAGCCGGTGCGTCTGCTCCTTTCTCGGTTCTCAGCATCTCAGATCCGACTCATGGGCTGTCCCTCACTCATGTATCAGCTGTTCCTCCATGGTACTCAGAGAAGGATGCTGCCTTCCACATGTCTTGATAGGTAAGGACTGATGCTTGGAGGTCTTCTGCCCCCAAGGGCCCCTGTCCCTTCCAGACAGACTCATGAGTAATTATGGGAAGAAACATTAAACAGATTCACACCACCTCAACATGCAACTACTGGGTAATTGCTAATCAATTAAGAGATTTGTTAAAAGCAAAAACACTGCTACCTGGAGAAACAACTGCCAAGTTTGTAAGACCCTGAGTCCCTACTTGAGAGCAAGGCCAGTACCAGATACACTGCGCAGGGACCAAACTCCCCTGCTGCAGCACACGGTGCTTTTTTGTTTGTTACATGGGTAGTCTGCTTCTCTGTGACATTTTTAACATGCCACCGTGGAGTTTCTGCAATATTTAGAAACAACTGTTATGAAACTGTATATTCTACAGCTGAAGAAGAAAAGGTGCTTTATTTACCGTTACCCTTGCTTTCATCTTCCTACGTTGTGTTAAAATAAAATATGTCAGAGGCAGTTTTTCCTAAAATGAACCTGCAATGCCCACATTTGTCAGACCCTTTGAATTTCAAAGAGCAACCTCAAAGGGCACCATCAAGAAAAGGTGATAGAGTTAAATTGTTAATACAGAAATGTTTATAATTCCAAGTCCATGTTTACATGTACATATTAATACATTTCAAATCATGAGCTATGTTTTTAGCTGAGGTTAAAAAAAAGAGAATGGCTGAGGGAATGATTCAGAGAGTGTCTTTTTTTCTGTTCAAAGCTCATGAGAAGAAAAAGTCATTGGGCTTGGGAAGACTCCTAAGAACTTTTTTTAAGTTCTGTTTTAAAAAATACGTTCTTCACCTTGTCACTTCTGTATGGCAGTATTTTCCAATATACACTTTTAGACCAACATTTATTGTTTTCTAAGCTAATCAGACCCAGGCAAAGGAAAAACAATTCAGAATCTGTGCTTAAACGTACATCAGAGGAATATTTAGATTTTCATCTATGACCAAGAAAACAATCAACTTGCTCCACTTGTCCAGAGCATCATTAATGACCTGAGGGTGGTAGAACAAGAGCTCACAGCTGCAGTGAGAGGACTGGGCTGTACTGCAGGTCATCTGAAACATCCTGGCAACTCTGAGCCTCAAACAGGGCTATGGCAGGCACCATGAAAGACATCATTAATGGGAGTTCCTTGTAAAGAGAGCAGATGGATTCAAAATATGCCTGTAATTATAGATTCTGGCCTTTCAAATGGTAGCAAGTTAAGGGTTAAATTCTGTTTAAAAAAAAACACAAACAAAAACAGAGCAGAAACTGACCTTGACTAAAAATCTTAGATAAAAATTCCTTATATCTGAAAAAAGTAGAACAACAGTATTCCTACTTCCCATACATAAACCTGTTTTCTTTAACCATTCCCAAAAATGCCATCCTAGGGACACTACTAGAATTTTCTGCTGGAAATTATAAAGGAATATATGGCCTCCTCCTTTAACAGACGTTAGTTTCGTGGTTAGTCTGGATACCAGAACACAGGTGAATGTCAATGCCAGGAGTTGCTACATTTGTTCAATTCAAACCCACCATTTATCATCTTTTATCTTCTGTTAAAAGCCCATAAAGCTAAAACCACCAAAACACAAATAAACACATTTACTGAAACAAGAAAAGCAGTTAACTTTTAGAGCAGAAAAATTCAGCCCAGAAAGCAAAAGTAATTCTGCAGCTTCCACTAAAAGCTGCTAACTCTATCATAGGAACTATATTGTCATCTGTGCATCAGTACATTAAAGTTTAATCGCCATCATGTGATTCAGATGTTTATTTAACCTCAGAGACCAATGCTGCCAAAGGGGAACAAGCATTATCCCCTTTAATAAAAATCTAATGAGATCTATTATTTGAGACATCTCATTTATTATTTAATTAGATTAGGATCAGCTACTCTGAAATAGAAATAAATAATTTCAAGGGTTAGGCTGCTTGATACTTTTCCTCTACAACTACCTTGTATTGGCACTGGGTGATATTAAATGCCAATATTAGTTGCTTCATTATTCAGAAAATCATGTATGAACACCACCTTGGCTGCTGGCACCTGAAGACTAGTTTAAGTTGAAGAGGTATGGTCACTTGCTGGTGCAGTTTGGAGGCATGCCAAATCACAAAATGCTCCCATTGTTTCTAGTTGCTATTCAGCATTCAGAACAGCTAGATAAAGAGTGAAAAATCTCAGTCTATAAGTTGCTGGCAGTTGGAGAGATGCCTGTTGCACTGTGTATTTTGGAAGCTAGGAACATCACCAACAAGCATATACCATCTGACTCAATTACTCAGCTGAACAAAGGCACTTTCTTATGACAATTTGCTTCCTTCTGATTTTACTTAGATAGGTTAACCACTTTAAAATTGTCTTTGCATACACAGATGTTTTCTTTGAGGTTTATAAGGGAAACAGAGCAGCACTCTCAATAGATATAATATATTTTAAACCAGTGGATAATATTTAATATATTTGCCTATTCAGCAGAACCGTGTCTTCATGACTGTAGCTTGTAAGAAAACATCACTGTGAAGGTGGTTGTGAGAGGCAAAATGAAAAGGTCAATAAAAGCAACTTCTGCTGGGTTTACTGCAGGCTTCAGAAGAGAAGTGCCTTTGTGGTGTACACATACATGGATGGGGGCAGGCGCAAGTCCCTTGTTCAGCTGTTGGCATCACGTAATTGATGGAATACACCACTTTCTCTAGTTGACAAAAATGTATCCTTTTCTATATTTGGAAACTTGAGAATTAAGCTCAGATCTTTTCAGCTCACTTCTTTGAGGAGCATACTTTGCTCCCACAACAAGCTCTGGGGTAATGTTCCTTAGATACATGCCATTGCCAAGAGAGAGAGGAACGACAGAAGGAAAGTGTTTTAGCCTTTTTGTTGAATTTCACAAATGCTTTGGTAGGTGTAATAAGTATAGCACGTGCAGCTGTTGGCAGTCATTGCACTTCTTTGTATAGGCCAAATCAGCTTAGAAAGTGGATGTGTGGAGGCCGCAGCAGGAGCAGCACAAGCTCTACTTAGTTGATGTTACTGGGCTTTTGTTTTTTTTCTTAAGGAATACAAAAGGCACGCTCCACTTTTACACTGTGCCTTCATTTTAAATTAATTTCAGAGGATTAAAGACATTTATGAGGTGAGCAGGTACAAGCAGGTTTAACACCCTGATTCACAAAGGAATCCTGGGTAGAGCCAAGAGCCTGAAATCTCAGCTGGCAACACTAAACTGCAGCACTAAGGGCTATATTGGGAAGATTAGCAGAGAAGCCAAGAAACACCTAGCTAAGATGCAGTTCACACTGAGTCAGAAAAGGGAGATCAAATCTTCAACAAAGAGCAATGAGGAGAGAAGTCATTATTATATACCTCACTTTAAAATACAGACAAAATACTTATCTACAAGAGGTCTTCTCCAGCAGTCCTTGTGCCCTGCTTTCCCACTGAAATCAACATAGACACCTCCCTAAAGAAGCCTGCAGTTGTGAGGGAGAGTCATCAGAAACCAGTGCTCATGTCCATGTGATGAGCTTGTTAAGTCCCTGTTGCAGATACAGCCAGAGTGATCTTCTACAAACCAGAAGAGTGAAAAATATCACACGATAACACACATCCCAAAGATCATCAAGTACGTAGGCTGCAAAAGGCTAGAAGACAAACACAGCAGCAACGACTTCAAAGTTAAATTCAGTGGATCTGAGACTCAAGATATCCCTGTCAACACACTATAATCTTCTCTCTACAGATGCATCAGAAATTCTAGAAAATGAAAGTAGGACAGGTCTGGATAAGCAAGGGTATTTGTGACTGCCTGGGACAGTGCAAACTTTTTAGTCTCCCAAGCAGTGCTTGACAAAACAGAAGGAATTCATCCAAAGGCAACAATACAGCTGCAGGTAAACAGAGCTTTCTTTATTCCAGTTCTGGGCGACAGACATTACCAACTTTTCATACAGGTGTGCTTTCCCATATGGGTGAGCTTATTCACTTCCCCATTTAATGTCCTACCCTTCTTTAGAGGCATGCAAGACAAAGTCTGCAGATCTCACTAGGACAGCTTGGGTGCTGAGAAGCTAAATAACGTACTTCATCGGGAGGAAGGGGACATGGTAGTTATCTGTGCCAAAATGAGTTCATTTGTTCAATTAACGTATATAAAAACTTCCATTGAGGTTGATGACAATACTCCCATTATCTCAAACAGAAACAGGATTGCGTTTATTACAAGCTTTACAGGAAACACAATGTTGATTTTAACTGAGTCAGTCAAGATATTATATTGGAGACAGCAATCTTCCCAGTGCAATTGCTCAAAGCATTTATAGAGCTGAAGGACATATAATGCACTTGGAATACAAACAGTATAAAGATATTTTCTCCTACCAAAATACAAGAGCTATTTGGGATTCATAAACATATTCACAAATACCCATCTCTTGTCCAAACTCTCATAAATATCATCAGCCCAACCAGAATAAGAATAGCATCCAACTGAATGGTATGCTTTTACTTACAATAATCTTTGTGACTGTTTCTTTTTATTGTAACCATATGTAGTCCCTGCATCTGGTAATTTAGCTTTCAAAGGATGGTGGTTCTTGAAGCCAAGGCCAACATTTGCTGTTAAATTCAAAGATCCTAAAATGAAGGTATTAAAATTGTTTATGAGAGACATGTTCATGCAGTTTGTTGAATGTCTTCAACTTCTCGTAAATAGGCAACTGCTGAAAGCAATACAAACTCTTTTTCCAAAGAGTGAAAGAGGGGTTTGTAGCCTTCTGTGAAAAGAATGCCAAAGTCTCCAGTGTAAAATACAAGATGTTCTTTATTCAGAAAGGATGCACTTTAGGCCTCATAGATTCCTTAAATTTCAGTGAAAATACAGAAAAGCAGCAAAACGCAGCAAATTTCAACCTTGAAAAGTGACTGTTCTAGTTTTATGGTATGACTTGTTAAGAGTAAGACATTCAGAACTAGCCCCTCAGTTTTTCAGCAGAAAATGGAAGTCCCCAAGTGGACCAAGATTATTCAATTCTTCCAACTTGCACATAGTTGGGTTATCTAGGGCTAAACCACAAAATAAAATACCTGTATTACCTCCAGTCTGAAGACAGCCCCAGGGAATCCAGTAGAGAGAAGAACCATTTTTAGTACATCAAACATAACAGCATGTGGTTCATACTCCTTTCATTCTTAATGCACCCCGTTTAGTCTTTCATTAACAGAAACCATCTTTGTCAACAAAGTTGAGTTTCTGAAGTACAACCAATTCATTTTTAAAATATCTTTCTCAGAAAATAAAGTGTCATTTCAAAATTTAATTACAAAGCATGTACTTGACACAAGCTAACACACTAATTTAAACATGATATACCAAAATTAAAGCAAAACAGACCTTGACTATTCTACGTTAGCTGCATGTTTGTAAGACTTTTTTGGACCTGCTCCAAGAAAGCACTAAAGCATGTGTTTTCTCTTCTTTACTTGCGTGGGACTTCACATCACCTTGCCCAGTCTAACTTTGTTGTTTCTTCTTTCCACTCTTCCATCATTTGCTGATGCCTCCCATCCGCTCTTCTGAGAAGAGTAACTGTCCTGCATTCTGTCAAGAAAGTCTCCTCAGTACCCTTGGTCTTTTGCACCTATTGACTTGAGCTTGATGCTTTATCTTGGGATTCATGGCTTCATATCTAGGGTAGAAAGTAGACCCAGTATCTCCTTTGGAATCTGGCAGAGGTTAGCCATACTGGTCATTTCTCTGCTGTCATCATGCAGATGGGACAAGACTTCAGCACATGCTTAAATGTGAAACACAGGAGAGAACTGTTAATTGAGTCAGGACTGCAAATCTGTGTTCCTGTATCATGAAGGTGGTCTGATAAATCTCATCCCACGCATTCAAATGATTTCATGAACAGCATAGTTTCCAAAATGGAAATCCTTACAGCAGTACAGGGAAACAACTACTCAAGCAGAGGGCTAATTTCAAGAAATGTAAAGATCTGTTTTTGAAGGGATGATTATCTGGTGAAAAAGAGAATTTCCAAGTGAAAAACTGGGACACTTGGTACAATCTTATTTGTGCTGCCACCCGCTTCCTTACTACATACAGAGAGTGTTCAAAGGCAGCAACCATTCTCTAAATAACTTCAAAAATTATTACCTTTAAATAGAGGCTGGCCCAGTATCTCCTGTCTTCCCAGCAAGCAGATAGTCTTGCTTACCACCACCTGCCGTGGAAACCCTGCAGCACCACCAGACCTGTGTTCCCAGGCTCCAGTTAGTAAGAAGGCAGCCCTGGACCATGCTCTGGGATGTTATGGGTTACATTCTGCCTTTAAGCTGCACCGTGGGCACCTCTGCTATTTTGAGTTGTTTCTGAGGTTGCAGGGAGGTAATGTTTCCAGCATCTGTTTTAGAGGATCTCTCACTGTTGAAGCGATTTTTTCCAGCCAGTGCTTGGAAGCGGCAGCTCCTAATCCTTCAAAAGTAAATTACGTTTTGGCTGTAGTGGAGAATGGAGGAAGGTAGCCAAGGAGGACATGGAGGACAGGTGCTTATGAGAGGGGAGCCTCTAGAAATGATATATTGCCAAATTAGCTCTAAAATTCCCTTGTGCATCCAGAAGGATTTTAGCAGCTTTCCAGACCTGCCTTACACATGCAGTCTGAAGTGATCCCTTTTTGCTTTACCAGGACACAAACAAAGGCACCAAAGCACAGAGGTTTCTTGGAGATGGTCCCACTTAGGCAGAGCACCTCCAGGGGACACAGGCTCAGCTCCCTGGGGAGATGCCCCTTGCTGGGCTCACAGACCCAGTCCACCCACAGCCCATTGGCATGTGGTGTCACCAGCTCCCTGAGCTCCCCAGAGTCTGTGGGTCCATTGTAATTGTTCAGCAAGCAGCCCAGGGCCATGGCTTCATCGCCACATGTAGGTGACTTCAAACATCCTGGAGGGCTTTCAAAAGGAAAGCAAAACCTGAACCCAAGAGGGCTGAAATTGCTTGTTGAACATGCTCACTTCTTTCCTCTCCAGCTCTCTCCTGGAACCCAAGCTCAAGGAGTGAGGGAGCAGGCTGTGAAGGAATGTCCTGCTGGTGGCATCTCTGGAGATAGCCTGGAAATGGTTGGGGGAAAGAAATACTTAGGGGGAGATGCATGAGAAAAACCAGGCGGCAAGCTTTGGGTTTCGGCTCATGGACAGTGCAGGTACATAATTCAATTCACAGCAGATGTCATGCTGAGGAGCTGCTTAGGTTAGTCACCAGAAATTCAAAGGAAAAGGGCTTGGCATAAGCTTTGTGGTTTTGAAGGGAATTATGTCTGGTCTTTATAAAGTATTTAGGTGTTCAACAACTTCAATGGGGAGCCACGAAACCTCAAATTGCTCAAAAGCTCTTTGCCAGGGTTTTCTCCCATGAGGTGGAAAATGCAGATTTAAGTCCTGTAAGACTTAGGAAGCACTTGAACCTGGGCTAATAGTCCTGTGACAGGGTGCTTTTCCTCCTGATGCCACTGGCTGCCCCACCACTGCTTGTCCCTTACCAAAGGGACACTGGGTAGCACTCACAACGCTCAGATTTTCTGTGTGCCCTGCTGTTCTGTGCAGCTGTTCCCTAAGCTGACCTGGCCTTTCTGACCCGAATCTACACTTTGCATAGAGAGTGGAAGCAGCTCGTGTGGTATTTTCCCTAGAACATTCACTCCAGGTCTCATGCAGTTACATGAGATGGTGCAGTTCAAGCCTTACAAATCGCAGGGGGAAAAAAAAGAAGATACAAAGCTTTAAGAGGAGAAAACAAACTTAAAGACTTCTGAAGTTGTGTGGAAAAAAAATAACTTTATGATGCGTAGGCAAGTCGACAGGGTACTTCTTTAATACTCCTCCCCTCGCCACAGGCCACGCACGACCGCCCCATCGGTGATCCTGCAGGGATAAACCCCAGGCTCTGAACTTCCCTGGGCTGCAGAAGCGAGAGCTCCTCAATACACTCAATGAACGAGGAGTGGCAGTCCCCTGTTTAGCTACCTTTGCCCATTCAAACCGCCACATGCAGAGACTTCCTCCTCCTATTCATTCGGCTGAAAGCGCTTATAAAATGATCAGGCAACCAAATAAAAGCGGGCTGCCCCTGCCTGCTGCAGCATTTCCGAAACTTCCCCCGGTTTGTAAAAAACACAAATGTGTCTTACCGATGACCGGAGCAAGGCCTTTCCCCAGCTGTATGCAAGGGTGTGCTAAGCAATTACTGGGGAACACTGCAAGGCCCTTTTCAGAAGCAGGGAGACCAGCTGGTTCTCTGAATGAGAAGGGAACAAGCTGACAAAAAGGGATCTACGCCAGAACAAAAGAAAAGGCAGCTGAGAAAAAAAGTCAGAGACAATGTTAATGAACTGATTTTCAGGCCTGATGTGGAATACTGTCCCCTTCTTTGTGTGTCAGCACAAATAGCTCAAGCAGTGGACACCAACCTTGTCCCCTTCCTGGAGTGGTCTGGGTACAAAAAGCAGTGAATTATTGGGTTTTCAAAATATCTCAGACAGTTACTTGGAAACAAAGTGGTCATAACTATGGCCAGTTTGTCTGAGTTCCATGGCACCAAAGCATTATTTTACATGGGAGCTTTCAGAGATGATCTTTGAGATGGGAAAATTTGAAAAATATTTGAAATATATTTTTTTTCCCACTACTGTGAACTGGTTCCTTTGAGAATGATAGCAGATGAGCAATGCCTCTGGTGGTACCAGACTAAACCTGGCTGGGCAGGTTGTTTCAAAACAGCTTTCAAGCTAGGGAAACCATTTGCTTTTGACATTGATAGAAATCTCTTTCTCTTGTCTCTGTAAAACCACCGAGCAGCTCAGCCATGCCCTCCATTTAATCTGACACAATCACTGCGTGACTTGGAGCAGCTCTGGGTACGGAGTCCCTGTCAGGAGGGTAATATAAAGGTGTCAGCTGTAAATCATGTGTGCTGCCCGGGAGTAAAGTCCAGCTTGTGCCCGATGAGCCGTGCGAGAGTCAGAGCGTGTACTGTAACAACAACCCAGGGCTCTTGACAAAGAGAGGCTTAACACTGCCTACTCGTTGTTCCTGTCCTGATGGTGTTATCCTGTCCACGCAGCTGCTCTACAGCCAAAGTATGAGACAGCCATCACCACTAAAGCCCTCTGGCACGGAGGAGGAGGAGGGAGAGGAGAGGAAGCCAGCCTCAGCTGGAGACCCAGGGGCAGGAGAAGGAACTGCAGAAAAATTTGAGGATTCTCATCTCTCCATGCAGCTCTGCCATTCACCCTGTTCTACCACTTGTGTGAACAGCGTGTTTGTTAGCTGAAAACACAACTCTGAGAAGAACCAGGGCCCCTCAGATGACATCTGCCTGAACTTATCATCTGCTGCAAGCTCTGTGGCCAGCTGCCCTGCCCACATGGTGGGCACAACCACACTTAGTCTGTGGTTGGAAACTCACCACACGCCGTAACTCGTATTTTGGATGGGACTATAAAGTTTAGCAGTGGAAAGCTATTATATTTGCCCAGAGGCCAGCACAAATTACCTTGTTTTTTTAACTTGAGCGGAACAAGTAGGTTTTTCCCTTAACAGGCAGTGATGTTTTCTTTATCTGCATGATTTTGCAACTACTGAACGAGATGGTAGGCTTAGTACGTAGAACAAGGATTCCCTCTCCGTGACATGCATGGAACCATCAGCCCTCTGTCCTTCAGAGCTTGAAAGACAGAGTGAATTGTGCTGAAAATGAGCATAACAGCTTTTTTGTTTTCCTTTTTTCTTAAAAATAACCAACACAAACTCACTTTCAGAGCATACTTAATAAAAGAAAACCCACAGGGAGGGAGGAGGGGGCAGAAAAGGTCAGCTAGAAGAGTTGAGTTGGCATCACCTATTGCTCAGTTTTTTAGGTGGCTGATGAACAATGAGCGGAACAGAAGTGTCCAGAGAGAAAAGAAAGCCTAAACTGGAATCTCTGTCCTTCATCTACACTTTCCTAAAGCTTGTGGTTGTTTGAATCTGGAGGATTTATCTCGGGTCAGTCTCAAGTCAAGGAGGACAGTTCTTTAAATAAACGGCTGAGCACAGACAGTATATTTTCCATGAATGCCACTCACAGGCTTGGTATCTTCTAAATAAGATACAGTAGGTCCTGGAAGAGCTTTAAACCCCGTCCTAGAAAGGCACGGCGCCAGTAACTACTGCTGGTAAATTCTGCATGAACAGCACGACCCTGCCATCTCCTGGTGCAAAGCCCAATAACAGTGTGTCCTGGTCTGAGGTAGAACAGAACTGGTCTACGTAAATGTGAAAACTGCCAAGAGTTACCTGCCTTTTCACTGCTGGCTATTTGTGTTTCTTTAATCCCTGGTAGCCACAAGTCCAGGGTGCTGTGCAAGGAGCCCCAGCCCTGCAAAATCTCACAAAGTAATTATGTCACTGTGCTTTTGGGGAGGGTCCAGACCATGAAAAAACATGTCACATTTGGAAAGGAGGAGAGCAATGCCTCCATAAATACAATGATGGGGAAAATTGACTTATTGTTGTCTAAAGAAAAAGTGTCTGTCAGCTGTCAATCAGCCATTGAAAAATATTCATGAAGCGCAAAATCATTCAGCATCTGCCAAACCTTGTCAGCAATGTGCAGTTCACTGAAAATGCCTGCAGTGATCTGTTAGCAGGAAAGGAAGCTTCATCTTCTAATTTACTGATTTATGTGCGAGTTCTTAAAATTCACTAATCAACCAAAGCAGCGCAGATGTTTGACTTCTCTTTCAAACACATCACGCTGCCTGTATTACCCAGTCAATACACATACTTGTACTTCATCTGTACCTTGAATACGAAAGCGTAAAGAATATTTCAGTAGGACTGCATCAGGATTCAGTCCTAGTCTTGATTAAATTAATGTCAAAACTCCTGTTTGATTTCACTAATGCCAGGATTTCATACTCAGTAGGATCAGAGTCTTGTATCTATTAACTATCACAGCATGAATCGTGATGTGCAACTGTGCTATTGTGAACGTGCAAAGATTTGCAAAGTCAATTACTTGAAGAAATCCAATGAATGATTCTGAATCACAAACACACTGAAAGAACTCCAGATCTATTTGTTGTCTCACCATGAACAGAAATAAAAGAATAACTTAATGGCTATTTTAGCTCTCATTCAGGGGCATTCACCTTAGCCACCTATGTGCTCACTAGTTACTGTTGAAAATATCCATAAATGTACTGCTGAGGCTTTTTGATTGTTAAACAAAATCCTTTTTCAGCCAGGACTTCAGAGATTCCCTTGCCAGGAGCTGCACTGCAAAGGGGAAACGGACTTGTCACTCTCACGTGTTACCATCCTCAGTCACCTGCTGTGACTGGCAAATCTAACGAGGAGGTATCCCAGCACCACTCCCAAGCTGCAGACATCTCAATGCCTTTTAATGGGAAAAGCCCAGCTCCATATCTGTCATCAGCTACGAGTGCAAGACCCTGAGTTAGTCTCTTCTCCTCACTGCCACCCCACAGGATAGCTCTCTCCTGCCTTTGCAGAGCGCCACTAGTGCCTGCCCCACTGCAGCACCCATGTACCAGCACAGATGGCCACCCCAGATGCAGAGCCCCAAAGCAGGAGGGAGGTGTTAACACTTCAACAGCAGCTCCCTGCCTTGAGAAGACATCTTCCCCTGAAGCAGTTGCAGCAGATCCCACTGCATCTGAGGACTCAGCCATCGTCAGGATGAACTATCACATCACTCCTCGCTGGAAAGTAACTGTCTTTTCCCTGGCCCCATTACCTAGCCTAAGTCCTCCAGGCTTCTGATAACTTGAGAGAACTTTGAATATTCCCTGTCTGCTACTCAATGGGACACCCCTATACTTGGAAAAATAACACAGACATTGACAGGAAAACCATGCATATACAAAGAGAAATAAGGGGTTTTTTCTTCCACTTCTCCTTGAGACAGCAGAGCACCAGCCCTGGCAAAGCAGCTTCCCCCATACCATATAGACTACAACACCCTGGACCATCTTCTTTCAGTCACTGTGGGGAAAACAAACAAACTGTTCTGACAGCTTCCAATCTACAGTGGACCTAATTATAGATGAAGCCCTTAAGTCCTTACCACCCTCACTAGGTGGAGGGCTATTAACTCCACTGAAGTTTAGCTTGGGATAGGATTGAGGAAAAGTGTGACACCTAATTCTGTTGTTCTCACACTGAAAAGCCAGCCATTCCCCAATGAGAACTGCAAACACCCTGCCAGTGGGGTTGCAATACCCTGTGAGAAAGGGCAGAACATCAGTCCTTTAGCAGGAGGCTTTCAGGATGAGACTAGTAAACTGGTATTCTCATCAATTCTGATTTCTCATGCCAGATTTGTCTCATGAAGGGACCGATGCCAGGTAAGTTAGAGGAAATGTGTTGGGGAGAGTGCATGAAACATTGCTCCCCATGCCAGCAGCCCGCACACCTTGCTGAGCTGGCCGCTCTGTTGGAGAAAAAGGTGGAGGCTACAGTACACTGCTAGTCCTCCATGTGCCCTCAGCCTTTTCCAGACTTCAGGGAAAAGTTTTTCAAAGTTATTTAGATGGGTGAAATTAGCAAGGGATGACTGTCAAAATCATCACAATCTCCTAAAGCAGGCAATGGAAGTTAGGAACCAAATCTACTTACAAGCTCATACAAATCCCACATCTTCTGACACTTATGCACCTTTGACAACCTAACCCACTATAGCCCCACATAAGAAACCCTATGTCCCCTTTGCACAGCAGCTGAAATTTTGGCTAATTATAGATCTATAATTTATATATACATACTCATTTAATTAATTATATTTTACATATAACCCAGCATTCACTAGGCCTATCTAAAGGTCTGTTTGGAAAAAAGAAGGAACTGTTCACTCTTCTCCTTCACTACTCATCACCCCAGGAGGGCTGAGGGAAACCTTGCCCTCATAGCTAGAGGGGTAATTGCTTCCTGATGACAACAGCTGCTGTGCTGTTGTACCTTGTGGTACAGATACACAACACTGCTTAGATCACAGACAGATGGAAGAAAGGGTTTATTAAAAAAAAAACAAAACAAAACAACAAAACTATGCAAGTTTTATATTAATTTACTCACTTTTTTGTGTGCTGCTTTGCTTTTGAAATCAGGCTTCCTGGTATAAATCAAATAGGTGATTCCACCAAACGACAGCGATGATGGTACCCCTTCCTGAGGATGTAAGAGCCAAGGGTCACTGAGATCACAGGACAACAGGGGAACTGCCTTTGCTGCACAAACCTGTTTTAATTTACCCCATCTGTAAAGGTCCAGACTCCAAATGTTTCAGGCTGTTAAGGGCACCAGGACTCTCTAGCTGGACAGATGTCCTACTGTAATGGAAACCCTCTCAGGAGAAAAAATCCACAACAAGAAGCAGCAGCTTAGACTGCCATTTGCTTTCATTTACAACTTTAAAATGCCACAGGATTTAAAAAAAAAAAAAAAAATCAGGCCAAGAAGAGAAAGCAGCTGCCCCGTTGTTTTTGTAAGCATTAGTTCATGCGCTTTACACCAAAGCGTAGCTCAAAGCCAACACCCACAGGAAGTTAAAATTTGTGGAGCACAAGATTCAGCTGGTATTTAACTCACAACAAAGTCTTTCCAGGAGGAAGAAGGGACTTTCAGTACCCCTTGAAGGCAGGTCATACAGGGTATTTAGGTTCTGAAACAGCAAAAGTAGGTGTCACTTGCAGTAACGATGTTATCATTAACACTTGGTAATGATAACAAGATATTATTGCTCTACTTCATATGCTTTTAACTAGACCTCAAAGCATTTTACAAATGTGGGTAATTATTAGCAAAAAAGGAATTCAAGCATCAAAATACACAGCAGCTGTGTATCAGAGCTATTTCTTGCTGATTGACAGTATCTCCATGAGTGGGTTTTGGTATTTCATGAAATTTGAATGTTTATTCTTTTATTTCTGTTGTTGATGTGTGAAGATTATTTTACAATTTTATTTTTCCTTCTGTAAATAGGTGTGTTGGGAAAAAGTTCAAAGCTTCCAAACGCCTTGGAGACTTAGTTATTTTCAAAATATAGGCTCCTAGGCTCTATGGTTTGACAGTAGCACCACAAACTACAGAATACAGTGGTTCATGGAGTATACAAAAGCAAGTGATGTGCCTAGCTCTGCAAAAACATGCAATCTCATAGAATCATAGAATGGTTCAGGTTGGAAGCGACCTTAAAGATCATCGAGTTCCAACCTTCCTGCCATGAGCAGGGACATGGGCATCTCAGTGTGGTATAGAGGTTTTAACACACCTGAGTGAAAAAGAATTCAAAATGGGAAATGAAAACCATTTCTCCCAAAGCAATATACCACGACCAAAACATTTTTAAGTGCTATTAAACAAAATTCCAGCAAATACTGATCCACCCACTGGAAGGTGAAAAGCTATGTACAAGCACATGCTACTACTGTTATTATTATGCAACTACAAATGCCCAATAGTCTTAGCTCCTATAATTGTGAACTGACTTTTCAAAACTCTTATTTTGCTTTTTATTTCAAACCAACTTTGTTACATAATGTACCTAAACTACTTTCTTGCTCGATAAAGAAAAAAATAATCTTGAAAATTATACAAAAACATTTGTTTGCTTTTATTTATTTTTTTTTTTCAAGTCAGATCAATTTAAGTTGTTTGTTTTCCTGGTTTGGATGTTGTTGTTTTTTTCAGCACAGCCAGTAAATTGCAAATCACTTATTTGTACAGTTTTACTGCAGACTTAGCACCTCAAGGTTTCTAAGCCCTCTTATTCCAAACACAGCAGTTGTGTGGTGTAAAATGCCGGGATCCTTTCAATAGCACTTCGGCTAACAAGGAAGGCCACTCTGCAGTTATTATTATCATCTCACCTTTCCAGTATCTTGCTAAAAGCTACTTAGCTGTTTCAAAGAATGCATATTGCCCTTATGGTGATTAAGAGAGTCACACACACAGAGCCCTAAGAAAACTTAGCAGCTGAGAAGCTATTGACTAATACTAAGTACATAACATTTGAAGCACGTACCAAGGTCAGTAGGGCCTTTACGAGAGCTGTCTGTGCAATCTCACAGATGGACCTTTATATCAGCACACAGGCCGTGATCAGACAAAGTGGCCAATTTGCCTTGGGGTAAGAGTTTAAAAAGTGCCTTGATCTGTTTAAAAAACTCTCTGAGCTCCAGCATCAGTAGAGGCAGTGACAAGCGATAATAAAGGTCTCATTAAACCTCAGTGGAACCAAATACAAATTCCCCTTGTTGCTGGTCTCCCCAGCTTCAAACAGTCACTAAGTTGCTTGAGAAGAGCCCTGGGAAGAGGTGGGAGCTGAGGCCAGCAAAGGTCACAGCCAAACCTCTGTTTCACTACGAGAAAATAAAGACCTCCTTATAAGTAGAGGGGGTCTGTATTTATACACTGAGCTCAGGCCTGGTAAAGGGCTCTAATATAAAAAGGTCTTTGAACCAAAAAGATGTCCTAGTGCAGCAGAGTGTAATAGTACCTGATACTTAATCTCGCAGTGGTTCTTTGGTTTACATGCCCGTTAACTACAGGGTATTTCTCCAGCTATCAGATTCCTGCTTGTGCTTTGGTCAAGCTCTCGTGCACAAGGCTTCTATGTCCAGGCTCTGGCAAGCTCCCTTATTTTACGATGCAACGTCAGACTTGGCTGCTTTTCCCAAATGTTCAGACAGTTAGCTTAATGCCCTGAAGGGTCAATTAAATATATATCCAGCAATATCATTAGTTTAATCAACAAAAAAAAAATAGAAAAAGCTAAAGAACCATTAGAATACAAATGCCTGAAAGCACAGATATATAAATGCCAGAATGAAAGGCTGCTGGATATCTTCCAGAAGGCTTTTAGAGAATGGAAAAGTTAGTTCGATTGCCTGCTAGCATGAAATGCTCTTGTATACTTTGAACAATTTTTATGCTGTTTATCGCATTATTCCTTCTTGTCTGAGCAAATGTTACAGTGAAAACAAGGATGTTGTCAAGAACTTTCAGAATTAACTCATAGGAGCTAGTTCAGCAGGACAGAGGGCCCTCAGCTGCAAACACTTCCTACCTTCACCTGTTGTCAGTCTGAAGAACCAACTCGACCCAAATCCATGTTATGGCAGGATGACCTCTTTGCTATAAGCACCAGCTACCTCTGTAGCTTTCCTCCCTTTTTTCTTCTTTAGGACTTGTAGAAGGTTTCAAATAAATAAGCACATCCCTTTCCAAAGCATTTGGAAATGGTAGTGGCAACTTCTGTCTCAGCTGCTATGCAGACTTGTGGGAATTGTACAATGGCTGAAAGTCACAGATTATCCTAGCTACTATTTTCTGTGCTGACACAGAAAAAGCCTCTATTTTGTGTCTGTGAAGTCCTCTAGAGCCTGGAGTGAAACCATCATTTCACTTAACAGAGGCAAATGAAATATTGTTAAGAATACATGCTGATCTACACTTGTGAGATTCAGCTGTGCCAACATCTGGATGGAAAGCAGCAACCTTAGGGAAAAAAAGGTATCTAGTCTCTTATCTGTCTTCTCAGCTGCTGAGGTCTTGACAACCTGTTATGCATATGTCATCTGTAGTTCTCTTTTCAGTGAAGTTTTTCTTAGTTAGAACTTGTCCAGTTTCCCAAACAATGAGGTTGGTTATTCACAAGGAAGATCTAGTCAAGATGTGCTATTTTAAGTCAATTTCATCCTCCACTTACCACGCTTAGAAAATAATCGCCCTTCTCTTCTGATGACTTTTTCATACTTTTACTCAGTGGTGTTCTCAGTAGCTCTCAGCAGTCTGTAACACACATGAAAGGAAGAGAGGAACAGCTGAAAAAACAATGCAGTCACCCATTCTGGTAGGGACAGAAAGTTGGGTTTTGCTTGGCCACAATGAAAAATAACAGCTGTGCTCTGCTCTGTGATCCACAAAGGATCCCATAGGATCAATGAAAGTGGCTGCAACAGGTTTAGGGAAATTTAATACTGCTGGCATTGTGCACTCCCTGCTGTGACCGGTGGCCTTTCGTCTGCTCCCTCCCATCCCTCATGACTCCCTTCTTCCCCATGTCTGTGATCTACCATTCCAATCACCAAAAATATTTCAGCTTTGAGTCAAAGTGTTGCTGAGGGAGAAGTTCATGAGCCTGAGTATTGAATCCATAACTATCAAAACAACCCTTGCTTGAGGTAGTCTTATCCAAGGCTGTTATCTCCAGCGCATTGATTCAGAGCAGCCTTTTGGAAATAAAAGACCTTGGCAGGTATGGCTAGTTTTATTAGATTCTCTGAACTGAGATGAAATCCAGCCCGTTGAACCAGTTCAGTCCCTGAGAGTGCCAAAAGGCAGATTAGAAATCTCTGCAAATGAGCAAACTGGAACATCTATTTTCCATTCTGTTGGTGTTTCCTACCCACCATGGGCATGCCCATACGATAGAGTTGCTTACTGTCTACCTTTCATCTGTGATGCAGTATGCACATGGCATAAGATCAGTGGCCTAATACACAAGAGAACAACTGTGACCTCCATTCAGCAGATTCTGTTGCCTTCCATGAAATTCACATGAATGCCTGGTCCCAGCACTGAGCATTAAGGCAAAGAATTAGTAAGTTCTCAGCTCTATCTGAAGGCATTTATAAATTAAAGAGTAGTATTGTAGGTTTGCAAAGTATTGTGGGAGGCAAACTCCGTGTGCCTTTACATTTTTCTAGCATCTGCTGCTGCTCTCCTTCAAGATAGGTCTGGCAAAGACTCAACTAGACAGAAAATGTAACTTCTACCCAGTGTGTCCTTTGAGCAGGAATAACCACACACTGTCAATTGTCTTCTGTTAATGGAGTCTCAGCTGACACTCCTGTCCACGTCAGACAACATTTCCCTAGGAAATGCTTGAGGAATTGACTCAGGGCCAAAGCTAATTCTTGATAGGAAGGACTGAGATTCATTCTGTGCAAAGAAGGAAGCCCTGCAAAGGCAGGATGATTTAAGCTCCCTTTTCCTGCAGAAGCCTTGATGAATGTGCCCCGCTGCGTACAAATGAGCACGCCATATGATCTGTGTGAGTCTAAGGCAAATGACCTGAAGAAGTCTGGATGATGTGGATGACTGATGGCAACTTCCAGCCATGACTCAGATTAGTGCAGATCACCACTCTGAGCTTTATAGGTTTTGAGTGGTCAGCTCAGCCAAGCGGTCACAGTTTAGAGGTCTTCAGTGTAGCCAGTTATCTGGCATTATAAAATTGGCATTAAAGAATTTTAATGTGTTTGCCTAAATGAGTCATAAGATTGAACAGTTCATTACCAAAAGCACAGCACTTAAACTCTGGAGGGGGGCTGAGGGGTGGTTTAGTAAAAGACTGTATTGCACTGCTACATAAATACCTGGACCAATGTGTCACATAGGATTAAATCAACAACACCAACCAGTTGCTAACAGCTTTCCAGCTCAATTTTATTTTTTATTTCAGTACAAATACTGCATCTTCCATTTCCCCCCACCTCCATTAAAGCCTGCCCACCTTATCCCTTCTTCCTTTTAATTTCTTTGGATCTAGTTCTTCCCTTTTCCCCTAAACCATTCTTTTTCCTTCCCCAATCTGTTGCTCAGGATCATCCTAGGCTTAGCAATACCACTATGAAGCATCAAGGCTTTAGAAATAATTGCTCCAGAGGTTTTTATGACTCACAAGCATAGAAATAAGAATTGAGCAACGTGACTCATTATATACGAACACCAATAAAATGTATCTCCTTCACCACCACTTGTCGTGTTTGACTTGTGCACACCGATGCCTCAAGTGGCAGAAAGTACATTAAGAGTATTTTACAGTATTTTCAATGTCTCGTTATCATCAATCCATTTTTTAAATCCCCCTTATCAATGGGGGCATCAATCACCAGCAGAAGCACCCAGCAGAACCTAGAGTGAGGTTCTCAAAGAACAAAATGCTCCATCAAACAAAGCACCAAGTCCAGTTATTGAACAGGAGCTTCACCAACAATTCCTCACCAGCATGCTAGTTTTTGGAAACTGGCTACAAAGATGACCAGGATCTCCATCCCACTACTCATAACCCTCACGGAAAGGAGATGGCAACAGATGCCCATGTACTCCCTCCCCCACAGCAGAGCACAGCCTGGGACATTAAGCAATTACTAGGCCATTTATCCAACAGAGGCAGCAAGAGGTATGAAATATTTTCAACATAATATCAACTTTTGTTTCCTATTTGCAAATTTTATGGAATCTGAATACACTAGTTAGGCAGGACTGTGTTTTGACACCAGCAGTACTAGTTTCTATCACCGATGTTAATCTAACCACAGTTACACAACCAAAGTGATCCAGCTTTCCTTTGCACACCCACCTATCACCCACCACACTCACAGATAGAGGAAAAAAATCACAGTATTCTAGCTATGAAGGATACAGAAGTATGTAGGATTCCTACATATGTGCTGGCTATAAACCTCGGAGAAGAAGGTGGGCCTAGAGATGAATCTGGCCAGAACTCACTCATATACCTGCACGCAAAAAAATGCACAATAATAATTAATCCCAGCCACTAAAATACTTAGAATGTATTACCTTTATCTTGGTAAAGCTGTGTCAAGGCGTAGGCTTTTACTCATCTAAGCATTTCGGGGTTTATTTTAGCAATTAGACCTTTAACCAAAATATTTTCACTAGTCAAGCTCTGAGATGTGGAGCAAGCCCCAGGGTTGGAAAATGCAGTGTGTGGAAATTCCACTGAGGCTGGTTTTTATGGATTTAAAATGCTGACACAGTGAGACTTGGATCATCAGAAACGCTGTCCTCAAATGTATATTTCACTTATGATGACTGGTAAGTGCACATGTGCGTGCGCATATATATATATGCTTTATACACACGAGTATAGCTGTTGTGTTCAAATATTTTTCAGGTGTTCTGATTAGAGTTGCTAGAAATGCTAGCAATGACATAGAAAGTGATTTTGTGGGGCAGATGCAGGAACAGGGAGGAGCCATTGTCAGCATTTCTGTGAAGCATTCAGAATTTGAACTCTATGTAGCAATTGGACTGTTGGGTTTTTTTGTTTGTTTCATAAAAAGGACTCTATGGCAAGGCCATTACAGTATGTATAAAAGTGACATTAAAAAGATGTTAGCTTTCAAAACTCATAGTTAGAAAAATGTAGAGGCCAGCTCAGGAACCCCCAAGGGGAGGCTTGCAGAAATTCAAACATCTTCAAACCCAGTTCAAAGTCTGAGATATTCCAAGCAGAGCTCTGGCCTAAACTGATTCAATATGAAACAGCTCACTTTTAGAAGATTTTATCCAGAAACACATGAAAGATTTGGGGTTTGAATTTTCGGCTTAGTTGAGGACAGTGTTTAAAGCGTCCTGCAGGAGGCGTTGCTGCACACGTAGAATGGTAGAATCGTTTTTGTTGGAAGAGACCTTTAGGATCATCAAGTCCAACCATGTGTACTGGTAGCAATCAGACTCCCGACTCCCAGTCCCCCAGCAACCACCTTTTAGAGCTTGTGCTTCCTAGAAAGACGCAGCGATGAGAGAAATCAGTGCCCAGTACTGGTACTCAGTACTCTTCCACTTGGGATACATTTTAAATGAAAGCGAGGAAAGGATGTGTCAATTTACAGCATAGAAATCCATGACCCTAAATAATGAAGTTTTCCATATCATCTGGTGTGATAAAACCTAAACAATGTAGAGCAAATCCTGAGGAAGGATGAGATTTCAAAATATGTATTTCTCAAACCAGCTGGGAGAGGGTAGGAGGGTCGTGTATTTTGTTCAAAAACTATCCTGCACTGTTGAAATGATTTGACAAAAATCAGTCAGTGGAGTTCAGTGTGTTCAGTAGAAGCAAATAAATCAAAACTCACAACTCTGGGAAAATGAATTCCCCAGGTCATCAGTCTACTCAGCTTTGAAATATTGCTTTCTCAGGGGCATTTACCATAACCACTGATTTTCCAGACCTCTCTGAACACATGGGTAAAGAAAAGCAATTACATGGTCACAGCTGCCTGCAGTTGCAGGAGATCAGACCTGTATCCACACAAGGTCCAGCCCAGGGATAAGCAAGGCTGGAATAAATGTGTCTGAGCAGAGAACTGGGTAGTGTGCTGGAGCACTTTCCCAGGTGGACTGACAAGTACATCTTAAATAATGATGGAAATGGGGAATTACTGAAAGCAGGATATTAAAGAAAATATAAAATTCCAGCTCCAGCACACTAACATAATTTATGAAGCACTCTGGATCATTAGGATTATGAATGCCTAACTTTTGGGTGTGGACTCTCCTTCTGTCTTACTAGGATCTCGTTGATCCTGAAAGGTAGAACACCAGCTATGTCCAAACCCAGGCTTAACAGGGAACGGCTACAGCTGAATGAAGTTCAGCAAGCAAAAAGGGCAGCTCTTGGAGAAATTTGTCACACACTGCATCTTCTCTTAATCAACAAACCAAGTTCACTTAGTATTTCCATGAACTCTATCAGAGAAACCAAAAAAACATTTCCTCCAAGGAGGTGCGCTATTTAAAGTAAAACAACAACAGCATTTCAAGAAAAAAAGTAATTGATGGTATCATTACAGACATGCAGCACAACTTTCAGGCAGCTCTGTAATCAAATATTTACCAGGATGCATTGCCTTGGGGTTTTTTTTTGACCATCACGCTTTATGATGTGAGAGAGAAGGAAAAGCACTGATACGGTTCATGCACCCGATGGTGGAGAAGAAAGCCCACGCCAGGAGATGGCACTGTGGCTCTGCAGATAGGGAGCCGGTTCCTGGCCACCTCTCCCAAGACCTCGGCCACCCAAAAAAGTGGCTTCGCACGAAGTAGCAAGATCACCCAGACATGTTCTGAAATTACCAGGCAGCCTGTGAAGCCCTCCTCAGAGGCACACCAGCACAAGAGTGGTCCTTTTCCTGCTGGTGGCAAAGCTAATGAACCCCATTGTAAAATTATAGCAAACACTTTCTGATTCTTTTTTTCCCCCAGCAGAGGCAAAGAAGTAAAACCCAAAAGCATTGGGTGAAGAATTTAGATTGGTGAGGAGCTTTCTTCCCATTTGTGGCAAAGGCAGGAATCGAGCAGGGCACAGATCTAGAGGCCAACACCAGGTTCTATAACAGGGTGCTGCTTTTTCACCTGCTGGATGGTGGCCATCAATATGAAAGTGTTCCAGGCAGTGAAACGTGAGTGGTTCAGTGACTCCTTGCTGACATTTTATCCTTGTAGCCTCTGACCTGATGTCCAGAAACAAGCGTTATGCTGCTGCATCCAAATTCCTCTTTCTCCAGACTCTGGAGACTTTCTTCAAGTCTTATTTTCTGCGGACTACTCAGGCATTTTCTGACTCAATGTGGCAGAATTTTCCTGATATGTAACTCTTCCTGAGGAGATGTCTTTCAGTGAAGTACCACTGCAGAAAGATGGGCCTCACAAAGCTGGGACACCCACTGAACCCACTTCTTGTTTCGATGTTTTGTCTTCCAGCTGCTTTCCCTCTGCTGGTCAGGGTCCAGCTGTCCCTTTTGGTTACCCATCTACCTTGCTTGTGGCTCTTCTCCACCAGCAGATCATTTGAAGTTCTTCATATTCTGGACGTTTTCCAAGTTTCTGGCTAGCAGACTCCACCACATAACTGGTATGTCATCATTGTCCCCAGGCTCTTGCTGTCTTGCATGATTTGTGTTTTGCTGGGGCTCCTGACTTTGTTTTTGCCTCACTGCGCTGTTAGCCAGTGAGACCCTGGCCTGTGGACTCTCTTCTTTGGCTTCTCTGCTCCCATTTGCTGCCTGGCCAGGGAGCGGTGGTCTCTTGGCTTCTATGTCCTGAGGGCTGCAGCAGAGCAAGCTCACTGGGGGAAAGCAGCATCTGGTCACCCAGCCCATCAAAGCCTAGCATATTACAAGGAGATAGTGGATTACATATAGCTCACAGCAATGGACCAACACTGGCAGGAAAATATCCCTGCTTTGCTTTTGTCAGGAAAATATCCCTGCTTTTCTTCTGCCATTAAACTCTTCCTTGTCTGCACTCCTGATTCAATATTATCATTATTTTGTGAGCCCTCATGGGGAAGTGTCTTCCCTTCAGGTGATTTGCTGTTCAATGATATGAATCCTGCATCAGTAGTAGGTGGTTTGTGGCCTCAACATAGCACATACATTTCCCCAGATACTACAAAGCCAACCTTCTGCTGCCTGATCACAGCTTTTCAGTGGCTACCACTCTGAGGATCCCCTTCCTGGAGACTGAACTCCATGCTGCTCTTGCCATTAAGAAGGCACTGGTTCATTCTGGCCTGTATGAAGATATAAAGTTTCCTTTTGCTGTTTGCACTTCGTTACTGCACTGCTTTGCCCAACTCACATACTGTACGTAACAAGCATTGTTTTTCCACAGTCAGTTTGCATTGACCTATCTCTCTTCTGCCTCCTGGTTCCTTTAGTTTGATCCTATTTATTTGTTCTTCAGTACTAGGCTGTGGTCATGGCAGTCCTTCCCAAGCCATCCTTCTTTCCTGCTGCAGTAGACTGCCTTGCAGTCAGACAGTCAGCACCAAAGAGCTTTGGAGCTCCCACCTGAATGTGGGCTATCTGCCATATGTTTGTGAAAGTGTCATCCACCATTCCAGTCAATGCCACCGACGGGTGGGGTGTAGCCTTTACCACACTCCCCCATCCCTTGCCCCGCATATCCGAACCTAGATCAGAGACTGAGCTATAAGTTTATATCCTATTTTCCCTTCCTGCTTGTTCATTAATCCATATTTTACCTTCCTGGTTGTTCATGAATCTCCATCATGGAGTATTCCTTCATGAAGACATTCCTCTACCCTCATTTTCCCTATGAAAATAAACTTTTTTTCTCACCATATTCTTGAAACACACTGTAGCTACTTTATTTCAGGGAAAATGAGAAAGATTTTATGCCAAAACTGGGTGGAAAGTTAATGCTTTCTACTGTACTTTGGCAGTATAAGGCCCTGTGTTTGTTGAATGAAAAATCTGGGGTAACAAAGCTGAGGTCACTGTTTAACTAGTATAATTCAGGGAAGACTTTGACTCACTAATTCCAACTTTCAGCTGAACAATGCAAAATTCCCTTGGGTCATAGCCTTAGGAAACTAGCGCCCGTTATTTAATTGGTTCACTAAGATGGTGCCACTCAAGATTCAGCCTGTCAGCAGACTAAATCTGCCCAAGCCTCACATGCCTCAACACATTTCTTCACGGCTGTGTTGCAAGTTTGCTAGATTGATACAGCTCTTAAGACATGCTTTTTAAAGCTAGCTTACCCTTTTATGCCTAAAAATAATTGCAGGTGGGGTTTATAATTGCTAGAACAAGTTGCAACTCTTACACATCAAACTACTCAACTGTCTCTGCAAGGCTAGCACCGGGAAATAGTCCTCTAAGTGCACTGCAAGAACGTTGTTAACAAGTCAAGCACTCAGAAGTAAGGAAAAGCAAGAACATAAGTAGTCCGTGCATATCTAGAACAGCTTCTTTCTGAATACCACATGGACACTGAAATTACTTGATCATGTAACAACATAACCTAGCATCACAGCTGGCCCTGATTTGAGCAGAGGTTGGATCAGATGAGCTCAGAGACCAAGCTAAAGTATACTATGATCTATAAAGATTTTTACTATAATTTTTGTCTTAGGGCATATGTTTTCCTTTGCACATGCAATAAATTGTGACCACTTACTTAGGAGCAGCATTTCATAATTATCATCTTTTGCCAGTGGGCATCCTCCAGGCTTGACCAATGTAGCTTGACATACAGAGCAACTCTTGGCGACTCCGGACATCTGAGTTCTATCACTCCCATCCAACAAGTTTAGTTCTGCATGGTGAGAAAAAGTATTTCCCTCCATTTCTTTTTAATTTGCTACCTTTAATTTTCAGTGGGTGCCTCTTAGTGCCTACTGTAATTAGTAGGTAAATAATTGTTCTCTTTTCCATACCATTCCTGGTGCTTTACAGTGTTCTTCTATTTCCCACCAGACCATGAGATTCGTGAAGAGCTGAATGCATCACAAGTGTTACCAAATTAGTATTGACCCTTCCCAGGTGAATTCCCATTTCACAGGTAGTTAAATTAGGACGTGCATTTCCAACTCATGCAGGGTGCAATGTAGTCTTTCTTCTCCATGTTTGTCATCCCTGCCCTGGGTCTCTTTAGACTGCTGTTCCACAGCACCTGCGGCTGATACAAATCTGCCCTGATGTAATTCCCCTCTCTGTTGCTGGCTTGCTTTTGCTCTTCCTTCTTCCTGAGATCACACTGTCAGTTGCCATCTGCTCAGGGATCTTAACCAGCTGCAGACTATTTGCTTTTATTTGTGGGGTTGTTTTTCAGTCTGTTCAGGTTTCCAAGCCAACCCACCAAGGGGGCAGAGAAGCACACATGGGTTGGGCAGGGATGCACAGAGGTTGATGGGCAGGAGAGAGGGCAGGACTTCAGTGGTCCTCACAGACCTTCTTCTGAGAGCCTCTTATATGACCAGGAGGGTCTGGCTTGCTGGGACTGCTGAAACAGTTCCCATCTTTAACATCAGCCCCAGCTCTGCTTTCAAAAGTGTCAGCTGGGCCACAAGCACTGCTCAGACACTCATGGAACAGCTGCCAAACCACTAATTTAGAGCCTCATGTCTAAGCACTAATTCCAGGTTAACTTTAACAAGCCAAGCTAGGCTATAGCAATTCTGTACATAAAAAGATCTGGGAGAAATTAAATACCTTTTCTCCATGAGCTGTCTCTATTAGTGACAATGGTGCTTCCAGGCACCATAAAAAATAGTTTGGGCACAATTCATATAGACAAGGATTTCATCAAAATTATGTGGATTTTTGTTTCCCTAAGGAATATTAAATTACACTTGGATGTAATATTGACCAAAGCAGAAGTTGCCTCTTAATTGTGTTCATATCTTTTGCTGTGTGTCACAGGGAAAATGAGTGCTAAACAATGTGGAAAGCAGACTAGAACCTGTCAGATGCCCATCATACAAAGCAAGATGTGTCCAGCCAGAACAAGATCCTCTATAAGCTCCTCATTTTTGCCCCATTTCAAGTTAGAACAGGGACTGTGCTGTGCAGGGCTCAGAGCGATGTGTTATACCTTCCTTCATAGATCATCATTCTCTCTATCAGAAAGCTCCTAATATGATGAAAAAGGAGAACTGGAAAAAAAACCCAAACATCTTTTTTCCTTTTTTAAAATATTATTTACACTGTCCCAAGTGACTATCAGGCATGACTGAATCTGAGCACACACTTGAAAATGGAAATTACAAAACTGCACAAGGAATGCCATAGTGCATAAAGGTGAAAGAAAAGTGGCCAAGTGAAGCACAGTGAGAGAGAGACAGGTAAGCACCCAGCTGGAAAAACAGGCACTCACTATATATTTTACTTAGCTCTATTTAAGTAAAAGAGTATCAGCTCAAATGTCAGCTTGCCAAAGAGAGAAAGCTTTCCGGAGCAGGATCACTCTTTTAGCCTATGTTTATAGAGTCCCGAGGTTAAGAGGCACTTGGTTCATAGCTCCTGGGAGCTACCACAGCACTGAAAAATAAACATAAATAATGTCATCAAGAGATATCTTCAGAAGTTTGCATCTCATTGTGAAAGCCCCACATGATGCACACTTCCCTCTGGGATTAATATTTCCATTAAAGCCGAGTCTCGGCACTTGCCCTGCCAGAGTATTTATTTATTTAAAATTTCCTCCGGCCTCCAAGGCAAAACCAGCGGCAGCCCCAGCTGCCTGGCTGCAGGCCAGCAGACCCTGCTTCACTCCCGTGTCCCCAGCCAGGAGAGCTGTGACAGCCAGGGCAGCAGCCCCGCTTACAGGCTCACACAGCTGGGTGCTTTCTGAGAGCTTGGGGAGATCTCAGAAGGGAAAGGGGCCAGGATTTGCCTGCGAGGGAAAGGTGGCAGCAGCCGACCCACTGACCAGCCTGAGTCTGAAACTATGCAGCTTTGCTGCCCCACAGAGCAGCAGATGATGTTATCTGGTGACGTTGATAGAATCTTCGGTTTTAGTGCTGCTCTACTTCTGTGTGTCACCCCTCCTCTTCAACTCTTTAAACTGGTTGTGGGGTCAAAGCCAAGCCTGAAGGAACCAGCTCCAGCAATTTGACAATAATAAAGTACAGGTGCGTAGGGACTGACCAAACAAGTCAGGCTGCAGATGCAGCACCCTGCAGCACCTCAGAGAGGACCAGGAGAGGACATCCCAAAGGAGCCTGTGGAAGACCTCAGTAGGCAGACATACTGCCTTCGCTTCCCCATCCAACCTGTGGCTGAAGACCTGGCATCCCCTGAAGCAGATAGATGCCATATCTCTTCCAAAACACTCATTATCAATAACTATAAGCCTCAACAGTCTTATTATCCATGATCAGCCCCTCCATTCTCACACAGACTTTTAAGGAGACAAAAATGGCAGCTTACCTCCAATGCGGACTATTTCAAAAGTGGTTAGCAACATCTGGATCTGGCTCCCCATTGCAAATAAACCCACATGCAGTACAAACTTATCTAACTAGATCAACTGTTTGCTTAGGGGTCTATTATTTCACATTTCAATGTGTTAGTAAGATTATTATTAACATCACTGTTGTTCTGTCATTAGTTTGAACAAGGGTGCCTATCCCTGCAGAGCACACCTCTGCAAACAGTGAAATCTGCTTTTGTTTGTTTGAAAGAGGCCTGCAGTTTTGGTTTGAAGGCCCAGATCAAATCCCAAACTTTGGAAAAGTCTAAGTGCGATATATCTAGTGGTTGTGTCTGTTGACTGAAGCAGGACTAGTCCTGACAACTGGCTAATGATGCTCTTAACTGGATTGTCCAGGTACAATTAGCTTTATTGACTGGCTTTACCCCCTGTTGTTTGCCAGTGAGATCAATGTGCACTGTGCTATTTGCTGTGTTATCACTTGGCTGAGTGAGGCTATAAAATAAAAGGAAACTATAATGAATGTATGCCTTTAACCATCTTTACAGCTAAGAGTAGTCCAGCACCTGGCCACTCCTTCAGTAAATCTCTGGAGATGCCCATATCCTGTCTTGAAGAGCACTCTTCTCACCTACACAATGTGCTTCCACTGGTTATCACAAAACAAGCATATTTATCATCTGACTTGTCTGATTTCCATAACGCTGTTGTATCTTCTAAATAACATACCTGGGATGTTTCCACTTAGTAAACAAAATTTGTAAACAGCAGTAAAATGATGATAAAAAGCAAATAAGTCATAATCCATTTATTTTGTGATGATTCTTTGCTGAATGTGGACAATGCATATTTGGTTAATGATCTCTCAAATGTATTAAAAGAAAGATCATCACATCCCGTTGAAATTTCAGTATGATTTATATCAACATGATGTTTAGATCCTATTGAGGATTGAATTTCCACTAGGCAATAAGAAGCATCATGAAAAAAATCAGGGGAAATCTTGACACTATGGCCTTCAAACCACATCTTCATCTGGTGTCAGCTCCATTAACTTGAGCAAAGCTGTGTTAGCCCATGTGCAATGAGGAACTTCTGTCCCTTTGGGAAAAGGTCACTTCCAGCAGCAGAATAATTATATCACTCTGCAAATCTCTAATCTCCAACATATGGATATCACCACGGGTTATGATCAGTCTTCCCCAACCATTCCTCCAAAAAGCAGGGCCCCCGTTAATCTGGGAATAGTTAACAACATTGCTATGACACGCACCATATTTTCCAGTCTTTTCTAGTGTGTCCTTCTGAAAAGCTTCCTGGACCAGTTTCACTCAAGGGAGTGAAAAGGAATACATTTCTTTCTCATGCAAGCTTCCTCTCCCTAAATTCCAGAGCCTGGCAAGTAATTAGTCAGCCTAAAATATTCTTTGACCAGTGTTAATCAACTTCGGCAACCATTCTGGTGCCACAGTGTGCAATGCCAAGGCAGTTATTTTTCTTATCAATCCCATAAGGATTTAGACCAGGATGCATAAACAAAGGAGCAGGGAATAAGGAGGTGGAGCTGGGAGACGGGTGGACCCCTGAGGACAGCGGTGTTCAAACACCATTTAGAAAGGGATTAGCAATATCAGCTCCTGGAGAGGGAAAGCTACAAAAATGCCACGCATTAAAGGTTTTGAAAAAGATTTCTTCACAGCTTCCCCTCCACCTCTCCCATTCAACCTACTGTAGACTTTGCAACTCTAATCTAGTGAGTGGCTTACCTCCAAGTCTCTTGACTGTGATCTGGCCTCTCTCTGTAAGACAGAGGATGCCATTGTTCCCCACACATTGTTGCAACCATTCTTCCTTGCCCCAACTTTTAGAAATATAAATCAGCTAGAGATAAAGGGTGTGTGAAACAATAGTTGTTGTACAGTAGTGACAGCCTTTTCTTACTTACCATAATGAAATGTCAGAGAGAGTAGACTGAGAATAAAGAAACTACAGGATGAATAAATCCCAATCAAAATGCCTGGAGAGCTTTTAAACTAGCAAATCCAGTCACAGAGGTACAAGTGAATGTTTATGAGACTCAGACTCACTGCACAGTGCATCTATCCTTAGCAGAGTTGTCGGAAAA
The DNA here is from genome assembly GCA_033628505.1 of Tringa tobata. NCBI lineage: Eukaryota > Metazoa > Chordata > Aves > Charadriiformes > Scolopacidae > Tringa > Tringa tobata. Next base: position 3,560,003 of record JAHREE010000375.1, read on the forward strand.
AGTGACAATTTGTGCAGAAAATGTATTAATATTTTTGAATGTTGTGACATATTTTATGTGTCTTTTGTATCAGAATGGGAAAAAAAGATGACTAGGAGAACAAGCAAAAATGGTATGGAAGAGCAAACAGAATCAAGAGATAGTAAGTGACCCCTTTGATTCCCAAAGGGGCCATTTATCATGGGGAGAAAAATCTGAGAGAGCAATAATCTTCCCTACTCTGTTAATTAGCTGCTTTTATAGTCAAGGCCTGCTAGCCTTAGTTATTCCCAGCAGCATTACCAATACGTGGGCAGAACTGCGTAGACCACATGGCATTGCCAAGACTTTTGTTATTGGGCTGAATTCTACTAAACAAGAGCAATGAAAGGTAAAAAGGGAGCATAAGACAGCAGAACTGGGTGGATATCACTGCAGTTCCCAACTGTAGCCCCACAGCAGAGAGGACCTGGTCAGCAGCAGATGCCCACCATGTGTCACCCCAAGCAAAGTACAACATGTTCTTTCTCCCATTCTTGCCACAAGGCCTCACTCCTGAAGATTTTTTAGAAGTAGGAGGTAAGCACACTGAAGGTGTCCATTAGATGTATACAATACCTTTTAAACAGTTTGCTGGCCACTAGCTGTGTTGTATTTTCCATAGCAGTACGGCCATGTGATGTTTGGCCTCTGCTGGTAGTTGAGGCTCTTCCCGCTGACCAGCCAATATGGACAGCTTTAGATGCAACTAAAGACATTAACCAGGAAAGGATATTTAGAGCAAGTAATCCTTCCGTTTCTTAGCTTTTGTGTAAATGTGGTGAAAGATGCCAGCTAGAAAGCTCTGGAGATTTGACTCCCCATACTATTCTCCCTCTATGCCAGGAAGTGACCAGATGTAAAGAACAATGACTCGCACTCATCCACTTTGGCTTTTCTAAGGAATAGATGCAGTCAGCAGCAAAGCATTGAAATCACCTGCCCTTCCAGGGCCCCACAAAATCGGGGAAGAAAACAAGACAAACCACTGACTACTGAGAGCCACCAGAACATGAAGATACCCAGAGCCAGAACTCCACCATTTTGGACTGATACACTCCTAAATGGCAAATTGTGCTCTCCAAGACATAATTCTGAGTGTTTCTTAGACAGGAGCTAGGCTCACTCAAGTGTGTATAAGTTTTGCACCTATAATAGGTATTTAAAAATGACTGAAGCCAGATTTTCTTAACATGCAGTGATGGCTGGAGAGAGCATCTCTACTCTACATAATGCTCTGCTTTCTCAGTCTGGTTTATATCCGGTAGAAAACTTATCTTTTGGGGTTTAGCAGTGGCTATGAGCAATAGCTAAATACAACCCCCCTTCCTGTTGCAGAAGTCCACTTAGAACAATCATTTAGCACTTCTGTGAGAACTTATCTTCTCCACCAAAGCCAGTTATTTATGACTTATGAATAAGAACTCTGTTTGCAAAAAAAAACCAAAGCCCCAACAACGCTAGCTTGTCTGGCAAAAAGCCTGCAATTATTCACAGCTCCTTGTGGGTGTGGTGAATCAGTGAAGCATACTCCCTGTATTTATTTAACAAATAAGTATACCTTTGGCGCATTTGGCCGCCAACTTGCAATGATAATGAAGTTTGTTATTGAATTAACTCATCTTGCCTAAGGAAGGGCAAAAAACAGATCAAACACACTTGAACGATGCCGCCCTTGCACATTAGTGCTCTGAAATTTTGAGTTCCAGCTCTCTTTGGGGAAAAAAGCCTCACACCATTCTGCGTGCAAAGATGTAATCTTTGAACAAATCTGTTGCTTTTAAGTCTGCCTGAGCTACTTTCGCACCAGGCAGCTAGAACTCATAAGCACCCTTTGGGCAGTAGCCACACAGCACTGGAAGGCACACCATATAGATATTGCTGTTGCAACAAAATGCAGAGCTTTTGATTTCTGGAGGCAAATAACATGTCTCTCTGTCTCCCACAAAATTTTCAGGATTTCTCTTTCAACACGTCTAATTTTAATTACTCAGCTTCGTTCAGCCTGTGTCGTGGGGGTGGGAAGTAATGTTTTAAGGTTCCTGATGAACCCTCCTCCATAATCAATCGGAGATATCTTTGTTAAGCCATAAAAAATATTAGTAAAATATAACTACACTAAGATACAGAAAAAAGCTGCTATGTCTGTCTTACTGAGCCAGCCATGTCATTTGCATAATGTTCTCCCACAGTAGCAGCAAATCTATGTGCCGCGTAGACAAGCTGTACAAAAATTGAAGAAAGATGTCTTGGATGGAATGAACCAGTCTTCCTACAGTGTTCATGATTATTAGGTAAGTGAATTAGAGATACGAATGCAAGTATAATTTCAGCTGGTGTTCTGTGTCTCAGAGCATGTGCTGCTGTAGTTCATTAAACTCTGAACCCATTACATTTGATGGGGAGAGTTTCCTCACAGGTGCCAGGGACCTTTCTTCAGACGGCAATGCCTACACAGGTGTGAGGAGGGGAGCAGCGGAAAAGTAACCAGCGCCATGATCTTATGACATCCTACATTGTGGTGATAGCTCCTCCTGAGCACCAGATAGAAATTTTATGAACTTTTTATATAGTTGTAAAAGAGAACTCTATGTCTTTCAACTGTGAATCAACTAAAGCCTCTATGCAAGCCAGCACCTGTGACACCTGATGCAGTTCTCTCATAGAAAGCTTTATGTCATTCCTGGAAAAAATAGCTGCTGAGCACATATGATTTTCCTTTTTTAGGATATTTTGGGAAGAAAAGTCTTTTGAAACATTCAAAAGCCATACCTCTTGAGCCTTACCCATATCTTAGTGAAAGCCTATAGCAAAATATGCATTGCCTGGAGTGGGACTTACAGCTCTGATCTGCAGGCGTTGTCAGATAAAGCTGCTATAGTTCAAGAAGTAACTACCTGTAGTTGTTTCTCTGTCCTACTGCTGCTGTGATCACACGTAAAAACCAATGTTGTCCATAGTGGCTTGATGCCAGTGCTCTTATTCAGAGTCTCTGTCAGATATGACGATACAAGCTGTCGGTGCCTGCCCCAATCTCAGAGATCAATGTTCCCACAGAAGCAGGGCTGGCAGAACAGGTAGCCTGTCCTCTGCTGAACTGCCCTACTCACCACTCAAAATATTAATTTAATACATTAATTCAGTCAATCATTATTAAAATAGACTGAGTAATGCCAGCTAAGGAGCAAGCATAGCATCTGTCCTGCCACTGCCCCAGAGGGAGGGGTGCTCCCTGGCAGAAGTGGGAGCAGACAGCTGGAGCTAGGAACGGCTTCATCGGGTGTCATTGCTAGTGCTGATGGGAATCATGAATTTGGGCTCCCGAGGTCAGAGTTAGCCCAGATCTCATGGAGAGAACTATTGGCTCTATGTGATGGAGCAGAGATTGTTTCTCCTGACACAGGGGTGTGCTGGCTCTCCTGTCTAATCTTCTCTGTTGTTTTTCTTTAAGTTTGCTACTGGAATAGGAAAGGTCACAACTCTTAATCAGACACAGACATGACTTGAACATTACAGGCGTGTATATGTAGGGTAGCGCATGTATCCTGTATCAGCATTCATTTCAGGGAAGTATGGGACTGTGTCTATTAAATGTTTTGGGTTTTTTTTTTCTTTAAAAGTATATATGTATGTGTTGCTCTCCAAGGCTGACAAGTGTTAGTCTTGGATTGCCTATAACTCTATCTGTGCCAGCATGCTAATACCATCAGGGGCTCCTCTGTTCTAACTTTCTGCTGTTTATAGTACGGTTGGAAATATATGACTACAAAGTCACCCTGGAGACATGTGTTATTGCCTAGCCAGGTTCAGTTTGAATGTTAATGCAGACAGGGTTTTACCTCCAGTTTTGAAAGATGATTTCAAATGAAGACTTTAGTTCCCTAACTAGCTATTCTAGTTTAAGTCTCTCCAAGGGATCCGTCATTGTGAGAAAGCTGCTCAAAGTATTTAAAGATAAGATTTATTGTACCCAAGATGGCTATGCTTTCCCTATTCTCTTTCAGTAATGTGCCTATCTGGAGTTTTATTACACTTCTTTTTTCCTCATTATCTTCTTCTTCCTTCCTTCCACCTCCAATAGCTGAAATGGGTATCAGGTACACAGCACAGACAGCAAAGGCAACACACAGCAATTGGGATTTCTATCTCCTTTTGTTGTCTGCCAGTTAGTTAAACATGGACCAACGTTCACAGTGCCAGTGAGAGGTATGTTTGTTCCAACCCTCCTCCTCGCAGACACCAGTTGTGCACTGTCTATTGCCAAGGCTGGAGTGCAGCTGCAGGATGCTCCCTGCCAACCCCAGCACTGCTGCATGGCTCGTTTGCCTGTTGCTCATCCGAAGCTGGGAAGTTTCTTGGTGAGAACAGGGCTGCTGGCACAGGAGCTGGGCTGCCCGAACCCATAGTTGAACAGGTTAAGTGACTCCAAACCTTCCTTTTCCCAGAATCTCCTCTTCTCTTTTTTCCTGAGATATCGTGGGTAGTACAGATACACTTGAGAGGTGATGTGATTAAAAATACAAATAAGATAAACCTGCTGAATAATACCATCCTGAGTGGAAAACAACTGGCCATTGTTTCAGCCTCCTCCTCTGCTTTCTTATCTTGTGTGAAAAATACCTGTAGTTCTCAGAGCACATTTCAAATCTGAAGGGCAGAGCCAGGCTGGTTCTACAGCACAGACTTCTGCTTGGCAGAGCTACATCTGTCAAAGGTGTGAAGAACGGTGTTCCCTGACAGACACAGCTGTGCTGGCCAGGAGCTCCTACACTGGCATGGCTGTACCACCAAATCTGCACTTTCTCTCTCCCGTTTTAACCACAGAGTTCCTGACAAAACCGGATGTGTATTAGAGCTTTGAAGTACTTCTCCCATGAGTGGATTTACCAGGACAGCTCAGGGGGCTGTCACCCCAGAGCACGGGGTTGCCCCTGGCACGGTGCTGTTAAACTCCCTCTCCCCCCAGCCCAAGTCAAGCCTGGGGATGGGCACCAGGGGAAAGGCAGGGTGTTCAGCTGCCTGGCTTCTCCCTGTGAGCCTTCCTAGGCAGAAAAGCATTTGTGCCTGTCCCAGGTAGGCATTTGTGGGAGTGGAGACATGGGAGGCCTGTGTGAGAAAGTGGGATGGCACCGAAGACAGGGCGTGCTTCTGCGTCTGTGCATCCTTGTCCTTGGCAGCACGCACAGGCCACACGCTCACATCATAGAATCATAGACTCATCGGGGTGGCTTGCTGGCTTGAGGGTTTACAAAGCCCAGTCCTCGCTCACAGGGATTTCACCAGCTGCCAGCAACCTCACCTCACTCTGCAGATGCTACTTTTTTCTCCCCTTCTCTTCCACTGCAGCCCCAGAGAGCGTTGTTTGGCGTGAAATGCGTCAGCCCTCTCTGCCAGGCACAAATCACAGAGAGCTGTGGAGAGGAGCTGAACAGAAAAGCCTTCAGTGAAGATGCTAGAAGAATATTTGTATCTTCACCTGTGCTATAAAAAAAAAAAAAAAAGAAAACCTGTAATTATGACAAAATTCAGGTCTGAGCTTCCTTTGCATATCTTTCTGAGCTCTTTTGACTGAGCTGAAGTTTGTGGGTGACCATGTCTTACACGTGTAAGACTCCGAGAGGGACTTAATAGTGGTTTCCTCAGCAGCCAAAGATTAAAGAGAGGCCTGTCTCTGGCTTCTAAATTCTTTAACTTTCCTAACATCTTTAAATACAATATTTTGAAGTTACTTTTATTTCAGTTATAGTCCTGCAGCTGC